>OV050031.1:218274193-218874193 GCA_920105625.2 Clusia tigrina
GCTGCCATTGCTGCCATTCTTGTTGTTGTTGCTACGCTTTCATCTTATCTTGTAATTGAATTATGAAATCGTCAACTCAATTCAATGTGCAAGTAAACCCACAAAGGCTCTGCCTGCCTGCCTGCCTGCCTACTCTCTGCACTACTCCATTACTCGGTGCTTATGCGAGTAAGCGGCATAAAGCAAGTCAAGGCAGCATATCCTTTTGTCCAAACAGACACACCACGCCCAGGCAAATCAGTTAAGAAGAGAGCGACATAGAACATAAGCACAACGTCAAATGTCCTTCTGGCTGATGTGCGTTCTGCGTTGTGCGTAGAGCGTTTCGCGTTGTCCATGCCAAAGGATAACCGCTCTGTCTCTGGCTCAGTATTGGCTGTAATCATATCACCGAGCATTACAATTTTGATCAGAAAACCACTTCAGCGGCTGCTTTTGTGGCCCTCGGTTCGCTACGTCGAACACAAAATGGCTTTGAACTGAACTGGCAAATCTCCGAGTGGGGAGTGCTATCGCACTTATGATTTTGGTCACATCTACGTTAAAAGAACATGGAGATTATCATAGACAAAACGCCCCAAAACGCACTGAAATTGAGAACATAATTAAATGAGTTATACTCGGTTTGATTATCTCTGAATCTGTGTGTACAAAAAATGAAGCCTGCACAGCCATCAGCTGCCAACAACAATGCGCTGCGATATCCTTCTTTGTTGTTATTCGTGTTTGCCCCTTTTTGTCGTTCTTTCTGAGTTATCTGTCATATATCGTGATTTGTTGTTGTAAACAGTTTATGTTATTCTCCGTCTAAACGAGTGGTTTTTTATTATTTCATTTTGAAAATCACATTCTCCCCCGAGCATTCATGAGTGCGGTCTTTCTTCAGGGTACGTGTAATCAATTTAATAATATAATTTTATCTTACGATATAATTATGAGTTAATGGGATGGTTGGAGGCATTCATCATTCAATTGAGGCAGCAACAATCACAGTTCTAATCACTGTTGAAATGTTCCACGTGGCTTCGTAGTGTTCAGTGTCACGTCCCAGTATCCGGCGCTGGCTGAGAAGGTCAATGGAGTTATGGAAGCTTCAACCTGAGTAGTTTGTTTTACTTGTATTCAGCCCCAAGTTGACAATTAGTGGCCCAGGAGCTCAGATCGTAAGACCCATTTTTATGATGCCAATGATTATGCTAGGTCACAGTCCTAATACCGAGAGTACCACAATATCAACATACACCACGACTTCAATCCCTGTTTTGTTCAGCCTGAAACTATTTATTAGGAATAGTCTGAGAAGAGGCGTACTAATCCCGCCCTAGTAATTGCATGCAAATTTGGAAATTTGGAATTTTGAGTTGGGACGTTGTTGCAGCAAATGAGCGAAACAATGGTAAAAATGAGTGGCATGTCCTGAAATTCGTCACCTCCTTTACTTCAATTTCAAGGCAGCCAAGAAAATTTAGTCTTGAAACGAAGTAACTCAGTCAATCAACGGTGTAGTACTGCGTGATTATTTGATATTGAGTTGCAACTGAGGGAAAGCAGGACCACAACAGGGGAGTCTGAATTAGAAGCCTGATTTCTGAGCCTGATTTATTTGCTAAGCTGAAGCTCATAAACTTTAAATTGACGATTCATGAGATTTTATACAGAGCAGCAGATAAAAGTCAACTCCAATACTCTTGACTCTAGTAGCATGTCTACTGGGGTAGTTTCTGAGGGTAAAAATACCGGTAAACTAAACCTTTCATGATCCGTATTCTATTTGAAAATCGTCCACAAATTAAGGATATCATCTCAAAGAGAGTATAATGATTCAATGAAACTTAAAGTTTCCTTACTATTTCATTTCATTTTCAGGATCAAGGATCAATTTGGTTTTCATATCATAAGGCGGTCACTATTCCTCTTGAAATAGTCATTATTTGGTTTGAGTTCTTTCAAAATTGTTTGAAGCTTCAAGTTGGTTGAAACTATATTCGAGTGACAGTAATAGATCATTGGTATCTATATATACCAAAATATATCCATAAATATCAACCAACTTGAAGCTTCAAACAATTTTGAAAGAACTCAAACCAAACACTGACTACTTCAAGAGGAATAGTGACCGCCTGCTGTGCCCCACAGATTAAAATGATATTGTTATGATATAGTCATTTAAGTAGTCATGATTAAACACGAATAAACGTTGAATTGAAATAATTAAAACAGAAATATTCTATTTACTTATATGTATGTACGATAATCAATATGAGCTTCGGTTGCTATGTCGTTCCTTGCTATAAGTCATCAGTAATGTTATCCTTTTCTCTCCATTGAGGAATACATGAGCAAAGATTCTATATAAGCAGATATCGTACATAAGCAAATATCGTACACAATATTAGGAGATGAGTAATTAATGATACTACATCTTTAGCACTAATGCAGTTACTTAACGAATGTATTGGAACCATGTGATGTTGTTTAAAATTGTAGGTAGCTTTTTGGAACTCTGAAAGCAGCAGGAGGAGAGTTATGTCTTGTAGAGCTGGTTCCTTTTTTGTTCGTGTTCCAATCCCTGGAGGTGCTTCATTAACTATGAATAGCGAAAAAAGGTATAGAATTCCGGGGTATTCATGCGCAATAAAAGAACTCAATTGGATATGGTCTTATATCCAATATTCCACTGTGAAATCAGGCTCTCATAATCCTCTCAAGCTGAGAATGTGGAAATCGATTAAACTACGAGAACGCAAATCTACTAATCGCACCTTGGTTCTCAAAATCAGACCATCCAAATCCGTATGAATACTTACGATCTACAGGCGTTTATTAAAGCCTTGACGATATACGTTTGAAGGTCAGTTTTGGTTCTCAAAAGGTTAAGAGAACCAAATCCTCGTTAATAGCCGATCATTAAAGCTTTAACGATATACATTTGGAGCTCAGTTTAGGTTCTCAAAAGGTTTAGAGAATCAAATCCTCTTGAAAGCCTTGACGATATATATTTGGAGATCAGTTTAGGTTCTCAAAAGGTTAAGAGAACGAAATCCTCGTTAATAACCGATCATTAAAGCTTTGACGATATACATTTGGAGCTCAGTTTAGGTTCTCAAAAGGTTTAGAGAATCAAATCCTCGTTAATAGCCGATCATTAAAGCTTTGACGATATACATTTGGAGCTCAGTTTAGGTTCTCAAAAGGTTTAGAGAATCAAATCCTCGTTAATAACCGATCATTAAAGCTTTGACGATATATATTTGGAGATCAGTTTAGGTTCTCAAAAGGTTAAGAGAACCAAATCCTCGTTAATAACCGATTATTAAAGCTTTGACGATATACATTTGGAGCTCAGTTTAGGTTCTCAAAAGGTTTAGAGAATCAAATCCTCGTTAATAGCCGATCATTAAAGCTTTGACGATATACATTTGGAGCTCAGTTTAGGTTCTCAAAAGGTTAAGAGAACCAAATCCTCGTTAATAACCGATCATTAAAGCTTTGACGATATACATTTGGAGCTCAGTTTAGGTTCTCAAAAGGTTTAGAGAATCAAATCCTCGTTAATAGCCGATCATTAAAGCTTTGACGATATACATTTGGAGCTCAGTTTAGGTTCTCAAAAGGTTTAGAGAATCAAATCCTCGTTAATAACCGATCATTAAAGCTTTGACGATATATATTTGGAGATCAGTTTAGGTTCTCAAAAGGTTAAGAGAACCAAATCCTCGTTAATAGCCGATCATTAAAGCTTTGACGATATACATTTGGAGCTCAGTTTAGGTTCTCAAAAGGTTTAGAGAATCAAATCCTCGTTAATAGCCGATCATTAAAGCTTTGACGATATACATTTGGAGCTCAGTTTAGGTTCTCAAAAGGTTTAGAGAATCAAATCCTCGTTAATAACCGATCATTAAAGCTTTGACGATATATATTTGGAGATCAGTTTAGGTTCTCAAAAGGTTAAGAGAACCAAATCCTCGTTAATAACCGATCATTAAAGCTTTGACGATATACATTTGGAGCTCAGTTTAGGTTCTCAAAAGGTTTAGAGAATCAAATCCTCGTTAATAGCCGATCATTAAAGCTTTGACGATATACATTTGGAGCTCAGTTTAGGTTCTCAAAAGGTTTAGAGAATCAAATCCTCTTGAAAGCCTTGACGATATATATTTGGAGATCAGTTTAGGTTCTCAAAAGGTTAAGAGAACCAAATCCTCGTTAATAGCCGATCATTAAAGCTTTGACGATATACATTTGGAGCTCAGTTTAGGTTCTCAAAAGGTTTAGAGAATCAAATCCTCTTGAAAGCCTTGACGATATATATTTGGAGATCAGTTTAGGTTCTCAAAAGGTTAAGAGAACCAAATCCTCGTTAATAGCCGATCATTAAAGCTTTGACGATATACATTTGGAGGTCAGTTTAGGTTCTCAAAAGGTTTAGAGAATCAAATCCTCTTGAAAGCCTTGACGATATATATTTGGAGATCAGTTTAGGTTCTCAAAAGGGTTATAGTACCAAATCCTCATAGAAAACATTGACGATATATGTATGGAGGGCAGTTAAGATTCTCAAAATTCTCCTCATGAAGAGCCGATCATTAAAGCTTTGACGATATTGGAGTTCAGCTTTGGTTCTTAAAAGTTTATGTGTGTGAACTGAGAACTAAACACAATCGACTGGATACAAAATTCAACAAATCTGCAACATTTAAGTTATAAAACAACCAAAGGATAAAACAAAATGGCATAATAAATGACAAATGATGCAGCATTTGAAATGAAGGATTATGGGAAGTATCACAATGTTTGCTCAAGAGACACTTTCTCTTTCACCAAACAATTTTACTTCTTTGTAAAAACACGACATTTGTTTAATGGTATAAAACCCTCTCAGGAAACTATGTTTTCACTGAGCCTGCAAACACACAATTCATCCTTCATTTAACCTGAATAAAGTTTTAACTTTGGATGCAGAACAGTTCGTATGAACACATTGGTTCTGGTGGCAATGAAGATGGCGCGGAGTTCCTCTGTTCAGTTGCAGATTAAGAACTTTTTACTTCATATCGACAAAGAAGGCCAGTTCACCTTTTAACAAAGATTTACATGGGTCTCCTCATCAAGGACTTATCTAAGCAGCAATGAGTACGATACGAATACGAATAGGCGGAAATAAATAAAAGAAAACAAAGAAGAGAAAAAAATCAAGTGATAATAATCGAGAATTGTTTCCAAAGCGGAGTAAATAGAAATAAATCACTTTGAAAGAAATCGGCCATGAAATTCAGATAAAAAAAGAAACCATTGAGAGCAGGAAAATCTAAACATAAAATATTGTAACGACACAGCAACTGAAGGAACTGAAGCAGTAGCAACAACAGCAACCAAGAATAGCAACACAACTGCGCACAATATGACAACAAACAATTAAGATGGCAGCCAAGTGATAATCAGCCAAGGCATCATCAACGGCTGCGATAGAACAAATGAAAGTAATGAAATAATTATGGCAACGTCTTGGCTGCCCGGCTGCTAGGGTGCCCGGGTGTTAGTGAGCCCGGCCATACGCCTGCCGGGCTGACTGACTCATGGACGGGCTGGAATTTCGTATGCAATCTCCTTAAATCCCATTGTGTAGATACGAGTCTGAATGTGGCGTGAGTGAGATCACAAACGCGCACAACTGTCACAGTGATTACAGTGACTACAACAACCACAGCAGCGGAAGGAGCAGCAGCGCCAGTATCAGCAGCAGTAGCAGCCAACAACAATATTAACAATTTATTGATATCATGTTCAAATGTTGAACAACATGACAAAGTTAACGACGAGCCAGACACGATAATGCGCTCCTTGCCGATCGATCGGCTTTTGTGCTGGTGATGGGCTCGTTCAGGAAGCAAACAGCCTTCCTTCCAGCCGTGTGTTCTGTCCAACCAGACAGGCAGACACGCAGACGGACGGACGGACGAACGCACAGACGAACAAAACGCTGTGCGAACGCTTATCAGAGCATGTTGATCGCTGTGGTCTTATGGAAATCTTGATTTGATTTTTGATTTGGCAGGATCTGCTGCCGTCGCCGCTGCCGTTGGTGCGACTTGGACTGCGTGATACGAGTATTTATTTGTTATTTGACACAAATGCTGATTGTGTGTATGTGGACATGCTGCGTCCACCGTGCACCCCTTGGCCTGTGACGCTCTGCCGGCTGCCAGACAATTGAGTGACCACCAAAACAACACCAAGCAAAAACTCGATAAAACTTTTCATTTTGCTTTCAGTTGTTTCAGCATAGGCAAAAAAAGGAAACAGAATAAACCGCAGCGCTGAAAATAGCAATCAAGATAAATGACTACGAATCAAAGGACACTCTGTGAGTCGTGTAAAACACGCATTAAGTGAGGAATAGATTTGCACATGTTTGCATTTGAAAAATTAGAAATTCAAAGCAACTCTACACTGAAAACAAATTCGTATAAGAAAATGTTAACTTTTCACATGATAATGGATTTAGTCTTAGGGGGAGCTTGAAACCAGATACGACTAAGTTTGGTGATTGCAGTTGGAAAGGTATGGTCTCCCAGAATTGCCACCAGTACCTTGGGAGGTCCACAGATTTGCAAAAATACTTAAAACATACACGCGAGAGTAGCATAAAATCGATCGGCAGTTGGCTAACATTGCCCAATGGTTTGAGGAGCTGGACGAGGTCTCAGGAATAAAGATAGAGGGACGAGGTCTCAGGAATAATAGCATACATAGCAGATACAGCTCCATATTACGACTATTAAAAGGATATACATCTGGCATCGCAAAGGACCTTGCAGGTGCATATGTGGTCTTCATCCAACCAACCTTACCAACCATCCTTACCTAACCAACCTTACCCAACCAACCTTACCTAACCATCCTTACATAACCAACCTCCAATCTTACCTAACCAGCCTTACCTAACCAACCTTACCTAACCTAACCTGGCAAACATGGCAGATAAATTTGTAGGGGGACTCACAAACTCAAATATGGTAAAATTTTGGTACACTTCGGACATGCATAGCTACAAAGCTCTACGGATGCTATAGTGTTGGGAATATGTCACAGTAATAAACCCAATTATTAGTGTTCTAGTAAGTTCCTTAAGTCCATCCAGAAAAACTGAAGGTGTCTCAGAATAAACTCGGAATCTCTGTAGCAGAGCAGTCTTAGAGATCTGTACACACCAGCAGAAAAGATTATCTGTGATATATAAACGATTCCAAGAGGTACGAGTCCCCATTTTCAGATACTATACGATAGTAATAGATAACATTCAGCTGAACCCCTAGAAAATATTCTATGGTAGTAATGCGGTATGCTGGGCAGCGATCTGGAAACTATATTCGACTAATAGAGGACATTCAGTCGTACCCCCAGAAAATATTCTACGGTAGTAATGCTGTATGCTGGGCAGCGATCTATAAGCTATATGAGACTTCAGTCGTAGCTCCAGAAAATATTCTATGGTAGTAATGCTGTATGCTGGGCAACGATGTGGTAACTATATCAGAGTAATAGACAACATTCAGCCATACTTCCAGAAGATATCATGCAAGCTAGGAAGCATAGTAAGTTCAAGCATATGTGAACAAATGTTAATAATTAAAATAACTGTAAGTATTTGATCGAAACTGAACCAAACATTTAGGCATGTCGTTCTGTTCCGTAAGAACCGAACTGCAAACGTTTAGCTACGATTTAATCGCCCCTGTGAGGGATGAGCTCGTAAGTTGTGTAAAAAGCCATTCATCGATTCGGGTTCAATGCCAAAATCGACGTAACGAGTGCAGAGGTTCGTCCAATCGCTATCGTTACGTCTCGTCTATTTTGGTTCTACCTTATGGCATAGAGGAATACGTTTTCACTCTTGCAGAGTTCAGCGTACCTTCTTTAGAACCGCAAGGAAAATCGAGTCTCTACTCCAGAAGATCCTACGACGGTAGTTTTTGCGTATGCTTAAGTAGTTGATGACTCAGCATTCCTTCTAATTCGTAATTTTTTAATTTTATTTAATTTTCTTTTATTTTCTCTTCAAGAAGAACCCACGACTGTAGTTTATGAGAATGTCATACCGCCGTCAGTGGAGACTCACCAATGGCGAGGTAAACGAAACTATACTCAATTCTTTACAGATCACAAAGACTACCGTTGATATTTCTAATGTTTTAGATATGAATAACTCATATATTGGTATCGAATCCCTTATTCTCTTTGAGGTAAATCATATGTTAGTCAGAACCCTTCTCAGTTGGCGAGAGTGCAATTGTTTGTGTTGAGGAATCATCTAAAAGGTCCTAGCTTTTATTTTCAATAGTAGGACTGTATGTAATAAACAACTGTTTACGGTTGTTACTTGAGGTAAAGGACCTGTTGGTAGTCAGAACAGTTCAAATTAAGGGAGAGTGCATTCTTGTGCCTTTAAGAAAGTGTTTGATAAATTATAATCAAAGCATTCCTGGGTAGTCCTCCCAATGTATCACTCTGCTCCCTTCCTTTGATAATGCTCCCAATATATCACTATGCTCCCTTCCTTTGATGATGATCCCAATGTATCACTGTGTGCGGTTGTAACTAGGAAAAGGTAGAAATAAACTCCGTTCCAATTGATATTTATTACTTATTCTTAATATTATTGTACTTTATACCAAAATTAACTATTAGCAAGGGGTGTGGGGAATGAGGACTAGGCAACCAAGTGGTGTGGGGAATGAGGACTAGACTAAAGACTAAAGGATATTTAAAATTTGAATTGAAAGACAAAATTGTAATATTTAAAAGAGTATGAATAAAATTATTGACCCGAATGATACCAGGAATGGATGTATTCTGGTAAATCTCTGGTATCCACCCCTCTAACTTGACTATAATTAATACGTAGGTAATATTCTACATACAAGTATATAATATACATATGGTTTATACTCTGGGTAGATGAGATTAGATTGACTTTTTGAAGTGTGTTATACTACACCGCGACCTAAAATACCTATTATGATGTCCCTATTTTTTTTTTAAATATACAATAGTCTCATCTAAGATCTTCTGTCAGGTATTCATGTATGTTGGAAGAATCCAGTGGGATCAAGTAAGAGGTCTTGTTGATATTTACGACATATTCTCCAAAACACATGTGTCTTTTGTGTCTGTCTGTGAACAGGTGCAGTGGCGAGTTAAACTAAACTGTCCTGAATTCTTCACAGATGAAAAACACCTGCTGTATTTTACATTCTTTTATATATGAATACTCACAGATAGTTTTGAATCGCGCATTCTCTTTGAGGTAAAGTTTCTGGTAACCACAACCGTTCACTTCGTCACTTTCTCCACAGAATCTACAGAAGGTACCTGAAAATAGGCCCAACTTATTCATGTGATAGTTGGTTTACAGTGTTCGTTTTAAATACGTCTGATGATGCTCCGAAGCAAGTATATTGAAACATAAATGATTGCATACTTTAAGGATCCCATTTGGAGTTTGAGAATGAGTGCACCACCCTATGTATTTAACACAAGACACAATGTTCTAGAGAGAGAGAGAGTTAGAGAGGGAGAGAGAGTTAGAGAGAGAGAGTTAGAGAGAGAGTTAGAGAGAGAGAGAGAGAGTTAGAGAGAGAGAGATAGAGTTAGAGAGAGAGAGAGAGTTAGAGAGAGAGAGAATGTTCTCGAAAATAAAAGCTTACTCAAGAACTCTCTTTCGAGGTGTAGGTAATGTTCTAGAGAGGGAGAGAGTTAGAGAGAGAGAGAGTTAGACAGAGAGAGAGTTACAGAGAGAGAGAGAGAGAGAGGGAGTTAGAGAGAGAGAGAATGTTCTCGAAAATAAAAGCTTACTCAAGAACCCTCTTTCAAGGTGTAGCTAATGCTCTAGAATATTCTCGAAAATAAAAGTTTACTCAAGATCTCTCTTTCGAAATGTAGATAAGATTCGATAATGTTCCAGAAACTTTCTTTATAGTGTAGGGAATATTCTAGAATTTTCTACTTCAACCATAGGTTAGGTTAGGTTCACGTAGCAGGCGGTCTAAGGACCAGCTCACTCAGACCACCATGGGTCCATTGTGGTACCACCGCGTAACAACGCACCTCCGATTCACTCGTCGAACCATTTCGAAGCCCTAATAAAGCGCATTTCGAAGCCCTTCAACCATAAGAAAGGTATATACGCCACCACACAATTAAAGTCGAGACGCAGGTGAATAGCAATCGTAGCAGTGTGTACCAAGTGCACTTCACTTGTAGTAGTTACAATATTAAGAAGTAATAAAGTGATTAATGAATTATTAAATAAAGTGCGACTTGTAATAAAGTAAATTTTAAGCCTAATATTAAGTGTGTAAATAGCAATAATTAAATAAAGTTAATTATTTTAATTTAACCAGCGACTGTTTGATTACTACACAATCCAGTAGTACGAATCCGAGTATTGAGAATTAGAGTAAATTGTCACGAGGGCAATTTCGTAACAATCTTAACTCTCGAGGTATATTACTTATTCTACCAAGTGTAAATTAAATTGAACTAATTTATTTTGCTTGACTTTCCTCCCACAATAAACGGCTGAACTTGTCAGTATAATCCCACTGCTGCAGCAAGTTTAGGTCCCTCAAATTCCTGTTCTTTGCTTTTTTCCCAGTGTAATATTTGCAGCTCTGCCACCTCATTGTCAACAGTTTTCGACACTTCTGCTGTGGCCATTACTATGCTGACTGCACTGCCAGATCGCAATTTCAACACATTTCGATAAGATGGAAATCGCATGTCCATAGACAGCCAGAACGTTTTTTCCTGTACATATTTAATTCTCGCTCATTATAACTTGATCCTTTACACAAAAAAAAAAAAAACAAATATGTATAAAAATGAAAGTAAATACAAGCAAAAGTAAACCAAAAAGTTCTTTCTAGCTGCGGTCACAGCGATGAATTGCTCCGCGCTACAATTTCCTAGGGGTGTCAACAACATTTGTGCAAATAAAGTGCACAAAAAAGAACTCACACACACACATGCATACAAAAAGGATCAGCAAAGAACGTGGTTGCTCTTTTTTATCTTGAATCGCCAAGGATTTTAGCACGCTTTATTTTCAGTTATTTTCAGTTTCATTAGAATTTGCTTAGAGCGGAGCAGAAGAATCGACAAAAACGCTTGGAATTCGAGATATGTTTGTGGAGTGCTCGAGAGGAAATGCGGCAGATTAAGATTGCAATCGAAATGCGTACGCGAACACGAGATTCAAATTTGTGGATTAAAATCTCGACTGGGATTGCGGTTGAAAATTGAGCGCACTTGGTGTTGGTGTGGCTCTGAAGGATGCAGCTTGATGGGGAGGGGGATTAAATATTTGGCCACAATGTTGGGAAAACGCAAATAATTTGTGAATAATTTAGGTGTAATTTTGTTGTTGTTGGTCGGATTTTTGAACGGTTTTTTACTATCATTTAAGAGCCAATTCTACAGAGAGTCACTGATGAGTTTTACGCCATCTTAGTGCGTATCGCTTCCTATTGGAATCTTCCAAATTACAAAGGCAGCATAAATTGAGAGTATAGGAATTGCTGAATTACTTCAGACACAAAACGCTCTGATATCGCTTCAATTAAATTCAATTTGCTGCGAGATGCTACCGCGATAAGCACGAGTAAAGCAAACACTTTCAATGTTGAATATGGGCGCAAGCAAATAAAAGATTATCAAAGTTTGATAAGGAAACAGAAACAGCTTCGGCAGCAGCAACCGCAGCAGCAGCAGCAGACCCGGCAACCTCAGGTAACCCTTAAGCCGTAAGGAAAACATGAACACAAACATAAACAAAAACTATGAACAATCGTATTTGTTGCCAGCAAATATTATAGTAAAAGTAACACTTGTGCCGCTTCTTCGCCGCTCAGCATTATGCTTGACCAATGAAGCCTGCCTTCGGGTAAACAAGAGCATGACTTTTGGAAAAAAGCACTCGCAGTGGTCTTTTCAGTGGATTCTTGTTGTTGACAACATTGGAAGATCGCCGTAGAAGCGGCAGTAGCAGGGGCAGCGGCAGTGGTGCAAGCAACTCACCCTTTAATTTGGTGCTTTTCTATAAATGAGTTTTACAAGCAAAGTCTATGTATATATATATATATATATATATACTCATATCTAGGTAGTAACATTTATAGATAATTGCTAAATTGCTCCCGGTTAAGAAAGTGCTTGCGTTCATTGTGCAAGTCACGGGCATTTTGTGGCAATAATTTCGGTTTTTGTTTACCCGCCTAAATTGTTTGTAATTGCATTGGGAAGTGACAATTGTTGTGGGCAAGGTAAGGTAAGGCCTGTGCCGGAGTGACCATATGTTCATGCTGGCTGAGGGTGACCTCTCGTTTATGACTGTGAACCGCAGCATGTGCTCGAACCATAAATGAAGTATTTAAATACTCTGTTTTTTTACTAAAATAACACTTTATAAAAAAAGCAGGGAGAGAAAAATCATCTAAGCCCACTTTGGGCAAAATATGCACCCATAGAAATGAAACTACCCAATGACCTACTCTCACTTTCTGCCAGGCTGGCCTTTCCACAAGATGATGGGGGACTAAGCACAACCAATTTTGCGCTTATTGGATGAGGGATCATCGCGCTGCAACCAACCAACCAACCAACCAACTAGCAACTAAGGCCTTCGACTCGAAGAGAAAAAGATTTCAAAAGAAGCATCTGTGAGACCATGTCCGGGGCAAGATGGGAACCCACGACACCCCAAGTGTGAGTCTAACCTACTGACGATTAGACCACGTATATCCTCAAGATCAAAATTATACGCCATTGTGCAACAGGTCAGCGTAATCTCAGGGATCAATACTTCGTGGATGATGTTCATAGAGTTGTGGTCAAAAATCCACGATTAGAACGGTCCAAGAATTGTTCAAGAATGGTTCAAGAATTTTTCCAGAACTGTTCAGGAATTATTCAAAAATTGTTCAAGAACTATGGAAAAATTGTTAAAGAATTTTTTAAGAACTGTTCAAGAATTGTTCAGGAAATTGTCAAGAATTGTTCAAGACTTGTTCAAGAATTGTTTAAGAACTGTGTGAAAATTATTCAAGAATTGCTCAAGAATTGTTTAAGAACTATTAAAAAATTCTTCAAAGTTGTTCAAGATTGTTACAGAATTGTTCAAGAGTTTTTCAAGAATTGTTTAAGAATTGTTCAAGAATTGTTCAAGAATTGTTTAAGAACTGTTCAACAATTGTTCAACAATGGTTCAAGCATTGTTCAAAAATTGTTTAAGAACTGTTCAATAATTCTTCAACAATGGTTCAAGCATTGTTCAAGAACTGTTTAAGAACTGTTCAAAAATCGTTCAAGAATTTTCACAGAATTGTTCAATAGTTGTTTAAGAATTGTTCAGGAATTGTTCAAGAATTTTTTAAGAACTATTGCAGAATTGTTAAAGAATTTTTTAAGAATTGTTCAAGAAATGTTCCGGAAATTGTCAAGAATTGTTGAAGAATTATTTAAGAACTATTCAATAATTGTTCAAGAATTGTTCAAGATTGTTAAAGAATTGTTCAAGAGTTTTTCAAGAATTGTTTAAGAATTGTTCAGGAATTATTGAAGAATTGTTTAAGAATTGTTCAAAAATTGTTCAAGATTGTTAAAGAATTGTTCAAGAGTTTTTCAAGAATTGTTTAAGAATTGTTCAGGAATTATTGAAGAATCGTTTAAGAATTGTTCAAGAATTGTTCAGCAATTGTTCAAGACTTGTTTAAGAACAGTGCAAGGATTGTTCAAGAATTGTTCAAGAATTGTTCAAGAATTTTTCAAATATTGTTGAAGAATCGTTTAATTTTTTAAGAGTTGTTCAAGAATTGTTCAAAAATTGCTCAAGAACCTTTCAAGAACTATTCAAGAATTGTTCAATTATTGTTCAAGAAGTTTTCAAGAATTTTAAAGGACTTGTTCAAGAGTTGTTCAAGAATTGTTTAACAACTGTTCAAGAATTGCTTAAGATATGTTCAAGAATTGGTCAAGAACTGTTCGAGAATTATTTGGTTAAATCTCTGACCTGCAAAATGTTTCTCTCATAGCTTTTGTTTACGTACTCTTGCCTCCAAAAGGATTTCAAAGTGGAAAGCGTCGTGACAGCAAAGGAAAACAGTCAACGTGACTTTGATTTCAGAGCGAACTTTCAGGAGGGTTGTCCTGTTTAATCAAGCGCCATTCCAATATTTGTTGGGTGGTTGGCAAGACAAACTCTTCAACTCTCGTCTTTCGCCTAGTTTCATCAATCAATACGTCATGCTCACTTCCTCGTAGTTATGCTTCCAGAGCCTGCTTCCGTGTACCAAAGAATACAAAGACCCCAATTGAATGGTGACTGCAACAAAGACTTTTCTTGGTAAGAGTGCCGGGGTGTGGTTAATACGCCCATTTCCATTTTGGCGTTTTACATGGCTACTGTGATTCATCTCGTCTAATTTCATGGAGGAGTGTTTTATAGGAGCCCAGAGATGTATATGTGTGATATGTGGGAGTGGAAAAATGTTGCTTCTGGGCACATTTCTATGCGCACGTGTTACAATTCCATATTCAGAGTCACGTGTTACAATTCCATATTCAGAGTCACCCCTTCAGATGGTTTGTTTGAAAGATCCTGGTACTGGATTTATGTGTGGGATATTGTAGGCCACTAAAGGAAGCAGCTTGTAGAAAGCACGGCTAATGTAAGATGTGGGCGTGGGACTAACTACTGAATTAGCCATGGGGGAGTCAGGGACAGTCTTAGGCACGTGTAGAATATTATTATTGCGTGTATATACGTGTAGATTAAGTGTTATTACCTTGACTATACGTAAGTGTTAAAATGTTGACAATGCCTGTTTTTCATTTCGTTCATTGAGAAATCCCTTGACGCATGAAAAATAACAAATAATAACAAAAATTGTATAAAAGCCTAAGGCTGCAGGCAGAGTGCCGGCTGGCGACCGAGCCGAACCGAACCGAACTTATTGCTGACCGAAAAAAAAAACTGGTTCAATACAAATTAGTGCAAATCGGCGCCGAGATGGCAGAGTAGCAGCCGAACCGAACCGAACTTATTGCTGACTGACTGGACAAAACTGTTTTAGAGACTTATTTGTGACCGATTGTGACTGATGTTTGATTGTATGTGTAAATATTTAAGTTGATGCTTTGATGCTATTGAAATATCTCTTTCTGTTTTGTTTGACACATATGTATGTGTGTATCTATCATGTAGATCATTATACCATGCTCTTGCTTTTTTGTTTATGATTGGTTTTGTTTACCGTTTGAACGAAATATACATACATATGTATATACAAAATACAAAATTCTTTTCCTTCATTCCACACCAACAACTTCTCCTGCCTCTACCATGCTCTTGCTGTTGTCAACGCAGTGTATGATTGGTTTTGTTTACAAAAAAAGCACAAGTTTCAGCCGGCACTCTGCCATCCCATAAGTTGAAACAAGTCAGCAATAAGTTCGGTTCGGTTCGGTTCGGTTCGGTCGCCAGCCGGCACTCTGCCTGCAGCCTTAAGCAATATTAGAACAGTTTTTTTCCTTCCTAAGTTTCTTAGTATTCAGCATCTCAGTTCGTTTGGTATTCCTATTTACCAGGTACGTGCGCAATTGTCTGTTTTCTTGTTTTTAGCTTAGTCAGCGATTACATTACAAAATAAATATCACATTTAACAACAAAAGAAATACGTCAATTATATAAACCGAACACTTGTTTTCTTTGGCCAAATTCATAGCTCTGTTTCAGTCTGAAGCTATTGTCATTTAAACAAACATACATACGTCAATAGCCAGAACAATAACTACCAATGTCAGACAACAACAACACCAAAAAATATGAGAAGTTTTCATCGGTGCTTTCAGTTTAGTGCTGGTGCTCGGTCTGCTCAAATTGCTATATAGGTCGAACCGTTTCTAAAGGTTACAAGTGATATCCCATCATAGTCAAACGCCATGTTATCTACCGTCAGATGCTCTATTCTCGTGCTTGTGTCACTGCTGGGTTGCAGTCTTGTTTGCGCGGATAAATTTCTTGTGTACAAAAAAGGATTTGAATTCTCCATACCAAGCAATGATGTGGCTACAGTTCGATTCTATTTGAACCCCAAAGGGAAGCAATTTTCTACATTATGGATGGTGGATGGAAAGGAAAACGAGCAATTCGTATACAAAAACTGCCTTAGAAAGTTGAATATAGGCGATAATCTGAAATACGATGTTAAAATGCGTGGTGAAGGAAACTTTGGCACAATCACCGTATTTCCCGTTGCTAAAATTGATGCTACTCCGAAAGGCTTTTGTCAGTGAGTCTGAAAAGTGGATGCGTGGATAATAAGGGTTTAGAAAAAATTTCAGAATAGAGATGGAAAGAATGTTGGATCCTCACCACAGAGAAAGGACCAATGGCTGCCAGTTTAACTGAATCTTTTAATATTATTCTACAGTGTTTTCAAGCCACTTTTTAACATTATTTTAAATAAAAGTAATGTGCATAATTAAAAAATTGCCAATGTAAAATTGTTTTAAATTGTAAAAGGGCCAGCGGAGTTCTGGCAGATGATGGAGTGCAGGTTCGTTCTTCTTTCGGAATTGGCTCCTTCAAGCATGTTTCTATAACCTGAATCAATCTTTTGAAAAGAAACTTGATACCATAAAGAATCTTACGCCCAAAACATCAACTGAGAGATTAGTGAGACATGTCTCCTGAAGATTTTCCAACACCATCTCATTAACTTCTCGAGGTTATTGTCAATTGAAAAGGTTGTGGGTAGACCGGGTCGAGAACAATATTTTTTCGTATCCAATTTTGGAGCAGTTGAAGGAAGTGATAGTAAAATTACGTTCCAGTTTCATCGGGAACAAAATGATCCTGTTCCATAAGAAGGCAGCGACTTATTAAGGAGATTTGGCTTTTGACAAAAAACTGGAACTATTAAGGTACGAAAATGATCGAACACCTTCTTTGAACGCCAAATTTGGCATAAGTGCATTGGCACAGTGTTTTCAATACCCAAAGCCCTACTGGAACCGCTTTCATTCCAATGAAGGCATTGTCAGAGCCGTCGGAGGGTATTTGGTTGCTAACCACCTGAATGAGATTCAGTATATGGAGCATAGTTGGGAAAAGTGTATTCAATTTACCGAGAAATACACAGAAAAATAAAAACTTATTCCAAATATTGTTTTCCAATCTTGACAAGCAACTTTCCAGCCCGCCCTCGTAAGCTCGTCTTTGCCATGAGTTTGGGTTATTCACTGTAGGCAGTCTTCAACAATTTCTACTATTTAACGGACTTACTTTCAGTGAGAAGACCATATTTTCGTTATTGTTTGCAGCCCGCCCTTGTAAGCTCGTCTTTGCCATAAGTTTGGGTGACTCATTGTGGGCAATCTTCAACAATTGCTACGATTTAACGGACTTACTTTCAGTGAGAAGACAATAGTTTTGTTAATTATTTGTTCTTCAAAGTGACTTTGTTGTCTTTATTTGTTGCTGTTATTTAATTCATTCTTCTGGTTATTCATGTAATATCGCTTGACCACGCGCCTCGTTTAAATGTCCTTCCTCACTGATTTCCACAACAACTTTGCATACTTTCTAAAACATATCACTGCTCATATTGATATATCGATGCAGATTCAACAATGCTACGGTTCTATGGTAATTTATCTCTTGTTCGCTCGTCTCTTGATTTGTATCTACGAGTTTCAATAAGTTACGAGTAGCTTAACTGTCTTTCTAATATACAGGATTCATGTTCTTATACATTCCTTGCATACTTGTCTCTTGACTACTTATACATCTCTGACTTTCTTCGGTACTCTTATGTTAGAGATCCAGTTTTTATTTTCCCACTCTTGGTGTACTCTGTTTAGCTGGTTTTAGTATTTGTTTTGAAGATTACACATCATCATCTTCAAACTTTGGTTAAGTGGGAACCTGAAGAAAGTCCTATCTGTATGATAATGTGATAAATTGTTTTATTCCGAGATAAATCCATAATATACGAAATGTTCGCTGAATCTTAAGCCCAATCAGTTTATATTTCCACAAATGGTATCATAGACTGCTGATGAAGGAAACGAGGCGGCTTCCGAAATGACCAAAAGTTATACCCAGAAAATGTTCATTCACTGAGTGCGGTGTTCAGGGCAAATAAACTAAAAATTCCCTCCGGAGAAACCCGGTGAATTGAAGTATAGTAATTATTTGATCACCAAACACATTTGTCCAGAACAGCCTAATATAATTCTCAACATATACTTAGGACCATAAATTAGTCGAACTAGTAATCCGCTTCCTACCTTTACTTGTTCTTAGTCTCGATCTCCATGTAATATGTTCTGGACTGGAATTTTCCCCGTAACTCGAGGTCCAGTGAATATTTTGTGTACTGAAATATTCCCCATTATGTATTATTGTCTGTGTCCTCATCAATTGTATATCCTGGATGACTGTATTAGGCTACGATCGGTTCGATTAGGTTGGAGTGTCAAGAAGAAGCACACTCAGGCACAAATAATGGACCATTGTGATACGCCGAAAGGGACGCTGCACACGTACTGACCACCTAAGTTAGGTTAGGTTATCGTGGCAGCCGGTCCACGGACCAGCTCACTCATACCACCATGGGTCCATTGTGATACCACCGCGTAACAATGCACCTCCGATTCACTCGTCGAACCATTACGAAGTCCTAATAAAGCGCAGGATTTGTTTGACCTTCGCGCCAGATACTTCTGTAAGAGAGCTAAAAGCGTATTTGCCTAAAGAGCCCGCTCTGCTTCTAGCCAGAGCGGGGTACCTAGAGAAAAGAGATGTTCCACAGTCTCCGCCTCCTCCTCATCCCCACAGCTTCAGCAGTATTCGTGAGAGAATTCTCCCAGCCTGAGAGCATGCCTGCCGAACAGCCAGTGATCAGTTACAGAAGCCACGACCTTGAAATATCCTCTACTGACCACCTAAGTCGGATATTATTTCCGCTCAGGCGGTGAGTGCCTCTGCAGCACCGGAGGCAGTACGACTGCCCGATTATGAAATGTGGAACCAAGCTGGCATTTTGAGAAACTTAGCTACGTCTCTAATCTTACAGGTTGCGAGCTCTGTCAGGTTGGTCAAGGAAGGAGCCCCGAAGATGTGCATTCTTCGTCTGGCTAAGGATGGACACTAATTTCATTCGAATAGAGACATGAGGTGTAGCACTGTTTCTTCTTCCACCACAACTACGGGAGAAGTCAAAGTGCACACCCAGTCTTGCCGCATGCCTCCCCATCACACAATGCCCCAGCAGTACCGAAATCGTAGTGCTAATGGACTCGCGTCCGTGTTGAAGTAGCTGAAGCGTACGCTTCCTGCTGAGGCAAGGCCAGGTTAGCCTTGAGATGAGGCAGGAATGTTCCTTCGGCCATAGTTTGTTGGCCTCATGGAAATACCTGCATTTCATCGCCAGCCTGGCTGTGTTTTAAGCTATGAATTGCAAAGATTAAAGTCTGATTTTATTGACATTTGGCTACAATAATCTTAAGCTATCAGGATGACCTCGCATGATATCTATTCCCAGCATTTGGCTATATATAATCTTAAGTTATCAGGATGTACTCATCTGATCCTATTTTTGATGACTTCCTTAAATACAAAATCTTCTTCCAACATCATAAAGTATTCTCATAAAAGCGCGCTGGTTCCTTCCTTCTGTGTCACCACAACAACAACTGCAGCATCATGTGTGGCATGGCATGGGTTGGTTGCATGCTGTCCGCCTCACAGAAACATGCTCCCAACTCTTCTTCCCAGTTCGAGTCCTGCCATATTGTCCACTTGAGTGACTGCGCTTCATTTTCATATTTTGAGGTTGAGCATTGTGAACCGATGAACTCGCTCGAGAAACGGGCCACACAAAGTGAGTTCAAGTGGCTGAGCGCGTGCCTCGCAAACAGTTGCGGAATGTTTGCCGAGCCGCTCAACGAGCAATTGCACGTTTTTATGCAGAACTACAAGTGGCAGTACTCGTATGTGCAACCGAAGGAATTTTTTTATGCACGCCCGAAGTACCCAAAGTGCCCAAGTGCCAAAGTGTTTAAGCACGCTTAAGCAAGGGTGAAGGGGTTCCGATGCGGCTGTTTCCGAAGAGGATAACTTAAATTTCACAAGCAACAAACAAAAGCCACTTCAGATTTTAATTAGTCAGAGCCAGGCGGTGGGGTTGGCAGACCGGGCTGCGGTAGGTGAGGTTGGCATGGTAGGCTGTGTTGTGGTGCGGCTTGACAAGTGTCTCGAAATTACAGCCATGTTTTAGGGTCGAGCACGGGTTAACCAGGGCACTGAGGGTGAACTAAACAATACTTAATAAATATTACGGAATTGTAAACAGAGCGATCGGCTGCGTCGCGGAACATATTAGCACGGGGGTCCTTCGAACAATTGATGGTATGTTGGAAGTATCATTGCTGAAAGGTTTTTATGATCTTCGTATTGCTTTGAGTCGGAATATCGCGTCGAGAAATAAACATTCTGGCCAATCCTTTATATCTCCAGATTATTTATATCCAGAAATTGTCTGATAATAATTAATTCCTATGGTTCCGCGGGAAAACAAAGGGCCACCGATAGTCTAATACTGTCGAAAATATTGCTAACTCTGATCAGAAGGCGGGTGCAAGCGGGCATAAGTGGGTGCACGCGGACATAAGAGGGCACAAGCGTGTGCAAATAATTTAAAAAAATGCTCAACTAATGGTGTCAAATTCCTTATCCCTGGACAGCTGTCTGAGGTTCATAAAAGAGCCAAAGAACTTTTAATAAGAGCCATATTCCCATTCATAACTCCTCTAGCTAGATAAAAGAGTTATGATTGTGAAAATTACAACCTATTAAAAGTTCTTTGGCTCTTTTATCAATCTCAGATAGCTGTGGAGGGATTGGGAAAACAATGGGTATGACTTCTTTGACTCCTTGCAAAATTCTACAAACTTCCATCTACCCCTCTATCAAATGGTGCTACACAAAATAAATACCCCAGCTCCACTTCGTGCCAACGCAGGACTAAAGCAGGGCTTTCTACAATCGCTACTCTACTGAATTGAAAGTGGATAATAACATCAATGAGGTCTGCTTGACTCAAAAGGGAATTTATCTGGAGCCTCTTATAGCAACTCGAGGGATGAGATGAGCATATGAGGATGATATTTGTACGCTTTTTCCTGAGATTAACCAGACAGCAATACCCTTCTAAAGGCTAATAATACAGAGTCAGATATTGCTCCTAGTGACGAGAAAGCAATAGCCATGAGAACGTTCCATTTCATACTAAAGCTGGACTAAAACAGGGATTTCTAATATTATAACAACATCAATGAGGTCTGCTTGAAAAAGAAGGACTCTTCTGTAGCATTTTGCATAGACTCGAGGACTGTATTATGAGGATGATGTTGCGCGTCCATAGCAGAATACCTTCTAGAGGCTAAAAATACAGGGCTCAATGGCTAGTAATGAGAAGGTAATAGCCATGAGATTACAGCACACAAATACTGGTCACTTCATGTTAGCAGGATCGAATATAAAATTTGAAGAAAGCTTTCACAATCTTAAAAGTATTAGTGGATTATCCACAGCAAGGAGATCTGTGTGACTATGGTGAACCTCTTTCACTGCGCCAAAAAGAATGCTATATGAGTCCTAAATTCAAACTAGATTTATCCAATATCAACAAACAATTCGAGTAGCAGATCACCTCTGTGGCGCTAGGTTGATTGGCTAACATACATAAAAAGTGTGAGGTCGTTGGAACTGTAGGTCCTGACAAAATTTTTCTTTGAGTTTTGATTGACAATATACTTGTGCGTCCTTTATGTTTACAGAGATAGGAGCCTTCACTCTTATAGTGATGTTCTTAAACCTCAGTGAGTCATCAAGTCTAATTTGGGAGATCCTTTAAGGGCATACTTAAGGAGACGTAGGAAATATTGTGGTTCTAGAAAATATTCAGCAAGGCACTGATTTAATAATCCTATTCAATGATAAACTCAGTCTCACTTCCATCGCACATACCGCATACAAAAACACTGATTGGATCTTATTAATGCGGCTTTCGACCTGGTAAATCCACCATAGACCAAATTTTCACACTACGCAAAATCTTGGAAAAGGCTCACCAAAATCAAATCGACACCCATCATCTCTTTGTTGATTATAAAGCTGTGATCGATAACCCGATGCGGAACTGCCTCTACGTGACAATGACTGAGTTCGGTATACCTGCAAAGTTGAAAAATTGTGCGCTATGACGTTGAGCAAAACGAACAGCATCGCCAGAACCTTCAATACTGAACGAGGTTAGAGACAAAAGGCGATCCGTTATCCTGCGATCTCTTCAATTTCATCATGGGGATCCTACGAAAAGCCGGTGTGCATTGCAATGGTACCATTTTCCACAAAGATGTCCGGCTCCTTGCTTACATTGATGATATCGATTTTATTGGTCAGACCAAGAGAGGTGTTACTGCTGCTTTCAAAGCTATTGAAAAGGAAACAGCCAAAGTTGTCTTGGCGGTAAACGAGGGCAAAGCGAAGGATATGCTGTCTGCAAGCAGGGGAGCGCGGAGTCTAGGCTCTCATGTGCAACTACAACTTTGAAGTAGTCAAGGAAATTACATACCTTGGCACCGCCGCTAACACCAATAATGATGTCAGTCTGGAGAAAAAGCGAAAAATAAGAGTTGATAATGGGCTCAGTAAGCAATTGGGTTACAGAGCCCACTCTCGATCGACGAAGCTTGCACTTTACAAGACGCTCCTTCTACCTGTGCTTCTTTATAGCGCTGAGGCATGGGTGGTATCGCAAACAGACGCAGCCGCTCTTGGGGTGTTCGAGAGGAAAGTTCTTCGGAAACTCTTTGGTCCTGTTCGAGTTGGGGAAGACTATCGCATTCAAATCAACCGCGAGTTGTATCAGCTCTACGCCGACATTGATGTAGATCAGCGTTTAAACATTCAGGTACTACGCTGGCTGGGTCATGTCCATCGTTTGTAAGAAGAAGCTCCGGCGAAAAAGGTAATTGAAACGAGAGCCGAAGGTCGACGACGAAGAGGGAGACCGTGCCTCCTAGAACAAGTTGAGGAAGCACTAACCATGCTTGGTGTGACTAATTGGAGAAGGCGCGCGCCAAGCAGAGGGGCCTGGCGAGAGGTGCTCAAATCGGCCGTAACCCGACCACGTAACCCAACCCGTGATCGGGTTACGGCCGATTTGAGCACCTTTCGCCAGGCCCCTCTGCTTTGCGCGCGTCTTCTCCAATTAGTCACAAGAAAAGAATGACTATCTTGGCTATAAATTTATTATATTAATAGATTTTTTATTAGATTTATAGATTTAATCATTAACTTGTTTATAACTTTATTAAATTGTAAGAAAAGTCTGACAATTGACCCATTCAGAGGTAATTAAAGGCGACACACACCCGAAAAGCTCCCAAAGAGTTACCGAACTTTAAAGAAGCTTGAACCAATTTTGGTCCTGGCATTAATAGCAAAAACTGTGAATGCTCCACAGCAGGACAGCGCCAGGAACCGATTCGATTCCGTTGAAGAATATTATTTTCTCCAACGGAATCGTGTCGTCTCCTCTTTGCCTTGTAAAGTGAGGAGCCACAGTTGCCAGGTTTGAATGTGTGGTTTGATTAACCACGACAAAATGGCCAACATTGCTCCACAAAAACCCAGGATACCAATAAAACTCACTAAACGGCGGCTCTAATCTTGATGTCTTCGTTTATCTGAGCATTAAGCCGACTAACACTGGCACGCAATTCCCGTCCTTTCCTTTCCTTACCTTTCCTTTACACTGCCCACCAAACAAGCTGTACAAAGGACGACGCGGTGCGTCCAACCAAACAGAAACATATCAATCAATTCAACACGCAATTTTCACACAACAACAATGGCAACGGCAACAGAAAATCACTATTTTGACTTTATCCACTCATGGCAAATAAATACGAACATAATAACTCAATACAAATAATAATTACAGAGCCACCCGCACGCTGGTTCCGACTCCCTGCCTGCTGAGGGTTAAGCCGAAACAAAAGCTAAAAAAAAGAAAGCAAATGAAATTTGTTAGCCACATAAATCCTGACATGCTGCTGCCACCATATATACAGGCACACAACGCTCCTCGTGCTCATATATCAAAATCGCTAACCACATATCCTGACAACCAGCCGCACCAACTGCCTGCAAGGCAGCCGAGCAGCCAGCCAGCCAGCCATCCAGCGAGCCAGTGAAGCAGCCAGTAATTGCGAACCCACCACAAAGATCCTGTCATACCTTTTGATTGTCCTTTTTTGGTTTGGCGCTGAAGGTTTTCTACTTGATTCGATCAGCGGGGGTTCGCCCAGCGTTTTGCCCACAGGCGGCGTCACAATTTGGCTTATGCCTTCCTCATTTGTTAGCTGCATTATTTGTAGACACCAGGCAGAAGGCTGAAGGCTGAAGGCAGCAGGCAGCAGACAGGAGGCAAGGACGCTAAGCATATAAAATTTATATTATTTAAAGGCTGCTTCCATCGAAAAATCTATTGAATTTTGTTTTTGGTGGCGTTGTCGGTGGGTTTGTTTTTGTCTTTTTGGACTCCTTTAATGTAATTTGTTATTTGTGTTGCATGTTTACATTGCGACAAAAACAATGTTTGTTGTACACAGGCATGCATGTAGGTGTGAATGTATGGGTGTGCGGGCATATGCGTGGTGTGCACGAGCGCGTGTGTGTGTGTGTGTGTGTGTGTGTGGATTGTGACATATGATGGCGTTCTCACTGATTTGAATGTGAATGAGAGACCTTTGCGAACAATGCCGTCGGCTGGCGTCAATGTCTTCCACCGTAATTGTTTGGCCACACACACGCAGCCACACTGAGCCATATCCACACTCACATACACTCACACACACCTACATAGTCGCAGCAGTGTGGTGTGGGCTGCTCTTGCAAGGAAGCAATTTTCTTTAACCACACATGCTCTTCAGTAGCGTACTAGAATTATGCATAAAATGTCATAATTTCCACTCCGGCAATAAATTGAGACATTTTGTGGCAGAATTGCAGGCTTCGAGGCAGCAATTCCAGGCAATTGCCGGTTGATGGTATAAATATTTCCGTGGATTACTTATGGGCGAGACCAAATACTCTATAAAATGATAATAGAGAGTATTTGGGCAAGACTGTTGAGGCGTCACGTCAGAGAAAGTAGTGCCACTGGCTCAATACAGGAATAATAGGATGCATAGAAAGTTGCGGGAACGTTCAATCTGTTAGTTTGCTAAATAGCTCTGATTGCAACTTTATTTTAAAAACTTGGATTTGCGGGCCCAGAGCATAAAAGTTAAGAGAAGAAGACTTTAGTAATAAATGAAACACTATTAATAGGGTTTAATGATGGGCAAGTCCAGTGTCTACAAAATATGTATTCAGTAGAATCTCTGCCAAGTATGCCAGGTATTGGTTCAATCCAATTTTCACCTGTTTCCTGAACTCAAAACTTTCCTGGCCAGGTACCAGTATCTTCCAATTAGCACATTATCAACATTGTAAATGGCCATTTTGAACACTGCCTCGAGAAGATTCAGAAGTTAGAGTAGGTAAGTTGGAGAGCTTAGGTAAGAATAGGTCAAAAAATCAAATATGCACAATGCTACAGATGAGTCGTTCTTTCTCAAGGAGACCTCATTGAATGTTGTTATAGTTGTAGAAATCCCTGATTTAGTTTACTTTCATTGATGTTGTTATAGTAGTAGAAATCCCTGATTTAGTCTGCGTTAGTATGAAGTGGAGCGTTGTCATGGCTATTGCTTTCTCGTCACTAGGAGCAATATCTGACTCTTTAATCACAGGAAAAAGCACACAGAAATCATCCTCATATGCTCATCTCATCCCTCGAGCTGATGTAAGAGGCCCCAGATAAGTTCCTTTGTTAGCCAAACAGTCCTCATTGATGTTGTTATCCACTATGAATTGAGTAGAGTAACGATCGTAGTGGAAATCCCTGTCTTAGTCTAGCGTTAGTACGAAGTGGAGCGATGTTATTGATTTGGTGTAACACCATTTGATAGATAAATACTTGACTGAGCTTACAATTCCTTGCCAGTAATAATAAAATGGCCATTAAAAGTTATTCTCACATGTCCGTAGAAGATCCGTGAATACCTCAAACCTTGCTGAATCCACACAACTGGCCACAGGTTTCCTCTACACCCATATACCCCGTGTAACCCAAGATCACTCGCATACTTGGCTACTTGACGATTTGGGTCAACTCTTCACTTAACCTGCCACCACAGTTTACCTTCAACCATCCTCAGCAATTACGAGTCTACGACCGAGCGTCGTGTACTCGTACAAAAATTAACACTTTCAAATGGCATCAATCTTGATAAATCCATTTAAATCTCGAAAAAGCAGCCACAAGCATTTGGAAAACTGTATAATCGCTCAACTCGCAAACAACGTCCAATCATAATTTCCTCACAACGCGTTATCTGCGATGCCACTTCAAGCCCGGCATTCAAAAAAAAGAACAACTTCACCAAGAAAAACGCACAAAAAAAGTTGTCTAAATTAATTGTGGAAAATCAAATCAGTTGAACACCATCAGACATGACCGCTCTGCGTTTTGATTAGATTCTCAAGTTCCAAAATTTCACAAAATTACTTGATTAGATTCTTTTCACTAAACCTGCACACCAGACCCGGCCAGACCAGGCCAGGAACAGAAAAAAAGGAATTGATAACGAAACAAAACGTAAACGAAGTGAAAAAAGAAGAAGCTTTTAATCAAAATTGTACAGGAAATCAGGCAAAAAATCACAGTTCTTATCGGGTGGGAATGATTTTGATTTTGTACGCCTGCCTGTCTTAGATGTACCCGTGCGGGCTCCTTCACAGTTTCGCGCAGTAGCAGTGAAATCAATTACGCGATATCGTTCGACAAAATGTGCCACATACGATAATTAATTTTGACGCTTTATCGTACTTCTTAGATAGTACGGGGTGGAGCGTATCTAGTCTTCTGTTCTAGTAGATAGATAAGTGCTGGAGAATGCGATTGATTCACTCGAGTTATGAGGAACTTTATCAGTGCCGAGCGCTGTTCAAGAAGTGCGGAGATTAATTTAGAACACTGTTTGTCATACTTAAATTTAGATATGATAAAATTAAACGGGCGTTTGGAATGTTTCCATCATTATCGCTTGCTCTAAGTAGGCACAAACTTTAACTTCTTCGATTGATATCTGTGACCGAGACAACTACACCGATACCTCTTAAAAGGGGGTTTGAAATGTTTCCATCTTTACCGCTTGCTCTGTAGTAGTCACAAAATTGAACCATTTCGATTGATATCTGTGACCGAGACAACTACACCGATACCTCTTAAAAGGGGGTTTGAAATGTTTCCATCTTTGCCGCTTGCTCTGTAGTAGTCACAAAATTGAACCATTTCGATTGATATCTGTGACCGAGACAACTACACCGATACCTCTTAAAAGGGGGTTTGAAATGTTTCCATCTTTGCCGCTTGCTCTGTAGTAGTCACAAAATTGAACCATTTCGATTGATATCTGTGACCGAGACAACTACACCGATACCTCTTAAAAGGGGGTTTGAAATGTTTCCATCTTTGCCGCTTGCTCTGTAGTAGTCACAAAATTGAACCATTTCGATTGATATCTGTGACCGAGACAACTACACCGATACCTCTTAAAAGGGGGTTTGAAATGTTTCCATCTTTGCCGCTTGCTCTGTAGTAGTCACAAAATTGAACCATTTCGATTGATATCTGTGACCGAGACAACTACACCGATACCTCTTAAAAGGGGGTTTGAAATGTTTCCATCTTTGCCGCTTGCTCTGTAGTAGTCACAAAATTGAACCATTTCGATTGATATCTGTGACCGAGACAACTACACCGATACCTCTTAAAAGGGGGTTTGAAATGTTTCCATCTTTGCCGCTTGCTCTGTAGTAGTCACAAAATTGAACCATTTCGATTGATATCTGTGACCGAGACAACTACACCGATACCTCTTAAAAGGGGGTTTGAAATGTTTCCATCTTTGCCGCTTGCTCTGTAGTAGTCACAAAATTGAACCATTTCGATTGATATCTGTGACCGAGACAACTACACCGATACCTCTTAAAAGGGGGTTTGAAATGTTTCCATCTTTTACGCTTGCTTTGTAGTAGTCACAAAATTGAACCATTTCGATGGATATCTGCGACTGAGGCAACCACTCCGATACCTCTTAAAAGGGGGTTTGGAATTTTTCCATCATTATCGCTTGCTCTAGAGTAGCCACAGAATTGAGCCACTTCGATTGATATCTGTGACTGAGGCAACTACTCCGATACCTCTTAAAAGGGGGTTTGGAATGTTTCCATCCTTATCGGCTGCTGCAGAATAGGCACAAAATTAAGCCTCTTCGATTGATATTTGTGACTGAGACAACTACTCCGATACCTCTTAAAAGGGGGTTTGAAATGTTTTTATCTTTACTACAATAATTTCCAGCGGAGGTAAATATAACCACGCTGCTACCTCTTCTTCCAATGCCGAAGAAAAGGATCGGGCTACTATGCCAACGCATGTTCCACTCAAGCTCCACCAGAAATCTGTCTGATGACCCACTCGGACAGTAATAACTACCATACATCGTCAGAGGCAACAGGAAGTGTATGTAGTCGGAAGCAGGAACTAGTTCTTTTCAAAACGAAGTGTGTGCAAATCTTTCGAAATCCAGTTAATATATCGCAGTCTTCTCTTCCTACTCCTATTATTATAGCTAATTATTTAATCACTTCGTATCCTGATCCATTAATAATATGGACAAAAATTCAAAGGCAGAGACGTTAATAGACATAATCTATATATGGGAATAATGAAGAAAGATATCAGGAAGTTAACAAAGAAGGTCTGTTCAAATCTTTCGAAATCCAATAAAGTATCTTCTCCTGCTACCACTATTACTACAGCTACTTCTTTAAATACTCCGGCTCCTGATCTATTCTGAGCAAATATGTAAGAATTCAAAAGGCAAAGCAGTCCTAGAAACTATTTATATAGGAGAAGAATAAAGAAACGTAGCAGGAACTTTTCAACGGAAGTCTGTCCGAATCTTTGGAGATTCAGTTAAGATATCTCCAAAGTCTTCCCTTAATACTATTTTTACTATTGCTACTTCTTTTGATTCCGAATCATGATCCAATAATTATGAGAAAAATGCATGAATTCAAAAGACAAACAAGTCCTAGAAATCATCTAAATACGATCATAATAAAGAAAAATAGAAGAAACGAAAGTTCTTTGAAAGGAAGTACGCCCTACCGTTTCCAAATCGATCGAACGCATCGCTCCTTGTAGTCAAAGAAGCCACTATTACAAGAAGGAAGGAACCTCGAAACGGTTTCCATGAGTATTATGAACACTTTCTCAACAACTCATCGATTTGGTCACCTCTGCTTCTTGGTCCATATTTTAGACAAATTAAACCCTGTACAGGAATTTTCCGTTCAGCTACAATCGACCAATGAATATCAGCCCGGTTAATGTTACCAGAAACCCTTCTGTCCTAAACAAAATCATAATTGAGGATGCGGACTCATTTTGCTACTGGAACTACACCATCTTGAATTATACTAGAGAGCACGAGGATATTGAAAAAAACTGGTCTAGAAACGTCACAAGTACTTCTTTAAATAAGCAGGTATGTAGATCGAACAAAATTTTGAATTTTAAGATTATAACCAACAACAACAATGCCGCACTGTTCTTCCTCTAGACAAGAGACGCAGTTCGGAATCTCGATGATGCCTATGGTCGCCACATGATGGCCCATGAATTGGGTCCCATGATTAGCCCAACCAATAATCGAAGATCTTCCCTATAATGTTAGAAGGAAATCTGCAACTCTCTTGTTCGAGGTCTGTAGGTAGCACTTGATTATTTTGCAGGTAACTGAATTGGATTGTGAATATTATACACATGGCTCTTGATGCAATCAATTCTCTGGTCCCATTGAAGTACCTCCAGATCTACAGTTTGCCAATTCATCAGCTAATTCGTTCCTTCTTACACAACAGTGTCACGGAACCCACATAAATTCAAGTATATTCCACCTTGCAACGGAGTTAATTTTTGACTTGGATAATTTTAGATCGTATAAAGACTTATCCAAATTATAAACAAGGTCCCCATATTCCTACCAAGCAAACTGGGAGGCCTTTCACAGTTATAGTTTATATAAAATACATTCAAATACGAGCATCTCTTCTCAAAGGAATCCAATGCCATTCAAACAATAATCGTAAATTGCGCACATTTCTATTGCCATGGACAGGAAACAGGAGCCCCGTTCCTACTGCTGATCCTGCTCATGAATTAATGAATTCAATATTAATATTCTTTTAATATTTTGTGAACTTCAGCCGCACTGGCGTTATTGTTGTGTCGAGATTTTCCCATGATATGCAAACGAGTACTCAATTATTTATTTTATCTGTATTTGAGCAGAACAAAAACAACAATAAAAACAACAACAAAAACAACAACAACAACAAAAAGGCAACGAAGACAAAAAACAATATTATCAAACGCTGCAATCGTTACTCAAAGCGCTGCTTGCTTTTTGCTTCACTGTGCATTGCTGCTCCTTGTTTACCTTTTTGTGAACAGTTTTCAACCGCTCATATTCTTCCACTTTCAGCACAGATTGCCACAATTCAAAGGAATCCATCCATAGCCATCCATGCATCCATCCATCTATCGAAGCAAGTAACCTACCAGCAAACCAACCAACCAACCAATCAACCAGCAAACCAAGCCAGAGTTCCTATGCTGTATGTGAGCCTGCCTTTGAACTGGAGTGTTTGTATCAGTGTGTGTGTGTGTGTGTGTGTGTATTTAGATATGCGCCATTATTCATGCCTGCCTGGGCCTGGCTGGCTGGCTGGCTGGCTGCCTTATAAGCCTCACAAGAAGCGAGCGCTCTGCTAACTCATTCGCTTTCCAATATCTTTGCGTTGAAATCTCTCAATTCATGTCAATTTTTTGTGCTGCGAAGCTTGTCCCAGCGCAAGGATGTAAATTTCATATGCGTTCTGTTAAATGCTCGTACTGTTTTATTCATAAGGAGGCGATTCAGCCGGCGCTGGACTGACGACTGCCAGCATGTCCTGTTTAAGGTGGAGTTAAGATTAATTTAAGTGACAGATTGAAGTGTACGATTTTATCTGTGTGTGTCTCTCTGGCATACGCAACCGGCTACTGTACGAAATCATGGAATATTAAAAGTTGATCTCGGATCTTTCACAAAATTAACTCATAATTTGAATTATTACGGTTGGGACACGTATGAATGGCGACACCACTGCTTTGGAGTATGATTGACTTTGAAAAATGCCCACAAAAACTTTGTTCTGGAAATGTGGAGGATCAGAAACAATCTTGTGATTATGTAATGCTAATGATGCGCAGATTCACAGAACTTCACAGTGATTGCCATCAGAATGGAGGAAGACTCAGTATAATGTTTTTACATCATTTCATGAAATTTCCTTCAAAATAAACTGGATTGGGGAAAAATTACAATTTCTGAATATTACATATAAAATAAGTTGTGGAAAACATTAAAAAAATATAGTAAATGTAAAATAAGTCGAACATGTAGAAAATGTAGAATATGTATAGAATTGAGAAACAGACAAAATTGCAGATTTGCAAAATAAAAATTAAGAAAATGTAGTAAATGTAAAATAAGTAGAATATGTAGACAATTCCGACAAATTGTAGATTTGTAAAAAATATCAAGAAAACGTTGTAAATGTAAAATAAGTAAACTATGTAGAAACTGTAGAATATGTATACAATTCAGATGGAGACACAATGGTATATTTATAAAAAAAGTTAAGAAAGAAGTAGTGAAAGTAAAATAAGTAGATTATGTAGAAAGCGTAGAATATGTATACAATTCAGTTGTAGAAAAAATGGTAATTTGCAATGAAAAATTAAGAAAATGTAGTAAATGTAAAATAAGTAGAATGCACAGAAAATGTAGAATAGGTAGAATATGTAGTATTCTGATGTATACAAAATAGTAGATTTGGAAAAAAATTAAAAAAATGTAGTAAATGTAAAATAAGAAGAATGTATAGAAAATGTAGTATATGAAGAATATGTATACAATTCAGATGTATACAAAATGGTACATTTGTAAAACAATTAAGAAAATGAAGTGAATGTAAAAGAAGTAGAATGTATGGAAAATTAGAATATGTATTCAATTCAGATGTAGAGAAAGGGGCAGATTTTTTAAAAATATTAAGAAAATGTAATAAACAAAAATTATGTGGAATATATAGAAAATGTAGAATACGTATACAGTTCAGATGTAGACAAAATGGTAGATTTACAAAAAAATCAAGGAATGTCTTAGAATGATACCGATCTTATAACGCGATGGCTAAACAATTCCATATTCATTTATGCTGGGTACCAGGTCATAGGGATATACCAGGGAACTGCAAGTCTGATCAACTTGCTAGAGACGACACTTCTATGCCAAATGTTAGTAGGCATATGGGTTTACTTCTCGCAACTTGTAAGCTTCTCATAAGGGAGACACTGATTAACTCTACCAATCAAACGTAATTAGTAGAATATGTATGAAATGTAAAATATGTATATAATTCAGATGTCTATAAAACGATATATTTAAAAAACAAAAAGAATTAAGAAAATATAGTAAATGTAAAATAAGTAGAATGTGCAGAAAATGTAGAATATGTAGAATGTTTAGAAAATGTAGAATATGTAGAATATGTATACAATTCAGATATACACAAAATGGTAGATTTGTAAAAAAATCAAGTAAAATAAGTAGAATATGTATAAAATGAAGAATATGTATACAATTGAAATGTAGAAAAGTGATAGATTTGTAAAAAAATTAAGAAAATATACATGTTAAATCCGTAGAATGTGTAGAAAATGTAGAATATGCATACACTTCAGATGCAGACAAAATGGTAGATTTGGAATTGTGAGTCTAATCTTCTGAAGCCTTATGACCATTTGTTTCAACAATTTGATAGCCTGGAATACGACTTCTTTGGATGAACCTAATAATAGAATCTGCCAGGACTGAGCTAAGTTTAATACCTACAAAATGAAGGCGATGAATGTCCAATTCAGCTACAATCAAAATAGAGTTACTACTCTTTTGTATAATCAGGCAACTAAGTTCAAGTGAATCTAGGAGAGTATTTGAAGATATAACATTTCTTAGTACAATTGGATGAGGAATTTAATTCTGGTCCATTTAGTTTTACTCCCGAACAGACACTTGGCTTCCTTCTCTCTCGAAGATATGAGAAAGAGTGCTGCGGTGCACCCTCTACTTATCAAGTCAATCTGCAGTCAGTCGACACACCAAATGCTAAGGAGTAATCCAGGGAGCTGAGGAAGTGGTAGACTAGCAAAAAAATAAAACTGTAGAAGGAACACTTTAGTGTAAGGAAGTTGATATGAATGGTAATAGGAACGACGCCAAATTATTTTACCATTAAATTAGGAAGGATTTACTGTGGTGCCTTTTTGTACTAACAAAATAGAAATCTGGAGATAGATGTACAAGGAGCTCTATAGTTATGCGGGGAACACTTCTCTAGATTACTTTCAGACTATGATGACAACAAATAACGCTCATAAAGAAGGAGTTCCAACAAGCCTGGTGATTATGATGTTCCAATTCAGCTTTATTTCTATAAGGAATCCTCTGACCTATCTAGGGGAGAAAGCACCACAAAGTACCGCGATGTAGATGAGTACCTGGAGGAGAGTGGTTTGAGTTTACCGGCGTTGAGTTCCAGGGTACTCTTTTACAGAATATGGACTGATAAAAGCATTATCATTAACTAGAGTTCCAAGGCATTTCCCTTAAAAAGTAGACACCACAAAATATGCGAAAATTAGCATGAGACAAGGCTCCAAAATAGTGGGTTTGACATCCTTACGGGTGTATTATGAGTATTTTAAGGACTGAAGCAGTTCGGAGAGCAACTAATTAGATATCAGCAGTAGGGTTTCATAGCTATTAAGTCGAACATTGTTAAGATTTTCACATTTTGTGAGCTTTTGGAAATATTGTGGAACAGCAAATTGGTTCGAGAGGCCGATAAGAGATCTAGAAGTGGATGATCGATGATGTATGTCATCTACTTATACGAGTATGTCATCTACTTATACGACTATGTCATAATCTCACAGTTGGGTTCCAGTCGAGCGAAGTTCAATCGATTTCGTAGAATGACGCTGAGGGACGCAGGCGCTTCCGTGAAAGTTGGGAAGATTCCGATTCTTCCTTGATTAATACCGAACCAGGTTTCTGAGTAAGTAACTTTCCTTTCACAAACCTCTATCTACCGCTCTCCTAATATTTTCATGCTTAATGGGCATCAATGTCTGAGTGCTTGGAGAGCTCATTCTACAGTAGTTCCCTGGCATGGGCATACCACACTTCTATTCTATTCACTTCCATTCTAAGTAATTCATGATTTCTCTTCAAATTTAGCGATAGCGAAACTGGTCAGAGCAGCTTCCTGCAACAGGCAAATGCACTCGTATTTTATAACAGAGTCCTGCCGTCTGCGTATGTAGATAATGGCAACAATGAAAGAATAAAACTAATCGACGTTTTCTTGAAGCGAACCCTGGCACCGCTGAGTCTATCTCAGACTGTGAAAATTCATAGACCAGTGTGTCGTTACAGTTGTGAGGAAGTCAATATATCAATATATCAATTGTAGAATTCAATAAGTTAATTTTTAGTTGTCTTATCATTTGGCTTAGTTGTAATAGTTGGCTTATCTATCAGGATGTTCGTTTAACGAAGAACTTTCAGCTACTTCGCCAGGTTTTCCAAGCTTGAACTCTTCTTTCTTTCCTTACAGTCCTTTCAACGCTTGAGCAATGATCAGGTCAACTTGTGATGACCTCCGTAGCAGTTGCAGAGGTAAATAATATTTGCCTGCAAGCCTCCTGCCGCATACAACCATTCAGACAACTGTGCTTGCTTAAAGATACCCAGAAAGTGAATTATAGTTTCTGTTTTGAGCTCAGACTGATTCATGGCAACATTTTTATGTCCAACGAGATCACGCCCCTATTTACTAACATTCTGAGTAAAATTTATAAAATGTCATCGAAGTTAAAATAAAAACCAAAGGTAGGAAAAGACAGCGTCGAACCCTCAGCAAAAAGAAGGCTTAATTTTACAGCCTCTCCCACTCCCTACCAGCAAAATCCTACTCAATGAAGTGCACGGAGATGGAGGAACCTGGCCACTCACTACCTGCCGCACTTATTCACAGATTCGTACATGTACCGCACAACACTTTCTGTGTAGATGCACGCACATAAGTATAAATGCGTATAAATCCAAGTCGAATGAGGAAATCTTGCAACTAAACGCCCGCAGCGTTGTGTGACGAAATATGCGTATTTAGAAATTGTCCTTAATGCTGGCGCCAGACAAGCCTGCTGCTGCCTGACGATGACAGACTCTCTCTCCGCTAAGAGAACAAAACAAATCCAACCTGTCACACTAACGACTTCTGCGAAGACAATGAGCCAACGAGTCGTCCTTTGTGCAGGGACCGTACTAGTCAAATACTTGTAAGCCAAATGTAAGTGTTGGTTGCACTAGTTTGGAAAGCAACAAAGACGCCACTAAAAGGAAACAAGGAGTTACACTGTGCACTATAAAAATCCTCAACATGTCCTGGTGCTTTGTGTTTGTGTTTTTATAGCATATGCGCAATTCTTTTGTTTTTCCAAAAGGATGAACATTTTTATGACGGTAGGTACACAACTTGCCACAACTAAGGAGAGAAGTTATTTATGAGTGTAAGCCAGGAGGCAGTTATGGTATGCGGAAAGTTGCAAGTCGCGTTGTGGCTACTGTAGGAGAAATGAGAGTCACTTTGTATTAGTTTGATTGGGAACTGTGAAACTGGGTCCTAGTGCAAGAAGCACTTTGCAGGTGTTTAGACTTAAACTCTTCACGAAAATAGGAGCAAAAATTGATCAAGAAAAAGAGGTTAGTGAAATAACCTTCTAATATTGATCTATGCTGAACAACTCTCCATACAAAAACTGACGGTAGAGTACTTGAAAGAAGAGAAGTATGAAATTTCAGTATTCACTTTTGAGCGATTCATCATCAAAGCAGCTTACTCAGTAAAACATAAAAAATAATACATAAATTTCTAAGAATTTCTTCTTAGCATTTCGTGCACTCTCCTCGTCTCCTTGAAATCCTCGCAACAACGGTGCGAACCTATTATCAACGCTTTTTATCACCGTAACGATTGCAATCATCGATCACGCCCATAAATAATTTCGCTCTAAGTGCAAATCCCTTTCGATTTTACAACTGAGCACCCGAGCAACCTGATCATATCTGAGATGTTGATATTCATCTTTCTGGGATTTGCTTTGCCTGGTATGCATTTCTTCGACATGATACTAATCCCGCTGCCGCTCAGTGCAATCTCGAGTAGATCAGCTGAGATTTTATGCTAATGATTTACGGACAAAACTAGACCAAACTTTTTGCTGCCCGCTTTCTTCGGGGACATTGTTGCGGAATTGTTTTAAAAACTGTTTCTAGTCTTATGTCTAAATATTGCAAATCTCCTTTGTTGCAGCTTTTGTGTCGCTCAGTGAAAATCTTTTAATCGGCATTGGCGACAGCATTTACCAGCTCAGCACACACACACACACACGGCCACGAACACGTACAGAGGACAGCGGCGAGCGAATTGAGACAATGCTCCCGAAGGCACTTGAAACATGACAATATCAATTTGTACGTACAATGGTCTAATCTGATAATCAGTGCAAACATGTCCTTTGTGTCCATTGTGCGTGGAACAATGCAAACGGAATAGTTTTGCGCCAGGATTAAGTGTACCAGCGTAGGGACAGCGACAGTTTTCATGCTGCCAGCCACTTCAGTTGAGCTCAGTTTGCACAGTTGAATGTGTAATTCAGAGCCAGGCAGCAGCATCACCAGCAGCACTAGTACAAGCACCAGTACCAACACCAGCATTAGCAGCAGCACCAGTACCAGCACCAACACCGCACTCAGAGTCAGTGCGAATGCAAATGGAACTGCGTGTTTTGTGTGGTGTAAAATAATTCGTAATTGCTGCGCTAGTGCACATTTTTGCATTACGTGGCAAATGTCCAAATTTGTGGCAGATTTATACGCAGAAATAGCTTATGGCCCAAACGACATGGTAAGTATTACGAGTGCTGTGCTGTTAGTACACTCAGGATTACAGCAGGACTTGCTGGATATGCGCCTCGCACATGCAATGATTCTCTACTTGTTCGGTTGGTCATTAGTGAACTGTGTCCTATAAATTCTCGATAATCAGCGCTCCCCTGAATAACTACTATCGGTGTATATATTCTCATTTCCACATAACTAATGAACGGAATGGATAAAATAAGTAGGTAGGCTTGCAGTCGCATCACCCAGAAAACAGTGATGCCACTTAGACCACATTGGATCCATTGTGAGCCGTGGGTGCGGGGCATGGCTACGATTCTCCCTCCTGATTGAACCAACCGGAACCTTTAATAAAGCGAAGAAGGTTACTAACACCTGATTGGTATAGCTTATCTTTACTTGTTATGAAGTGGGATCCTATTAAACATTCACTTATTTCTAGCAAAAGCTGGACATATATAGAAGAGATGCTGGACACTTTCCAGTTCCTCCTCATTTATGCAGCTGCGATAGCAATCATGCGTAAAAACTCCTATTCTACATTCTTGCATGATTTCTTATTAAACAATGTCCCGTGAGGACCCCTATTAGACTCCTAATCTCTAGTCTATTGAGTCTAATGATATTCTTGGATAGAAGGCCTTGGTCATGTTTGCCTGCCAATTCTGCAGGTAGTAGCATATAGGTAGTGTATATACGAGTATATTCCATATTTTCAACATATTCTACTTATTTTTTTTTGATTTTTTTACAAATCTACAATTTTGTGACATCTGAATTGTATTCATATTATACATATAATACATTTTGTGCACATTCTACTTATTTTACATTTACATTTTCTTCATTTTTTACAAATCTATCATATATTTCTACAGTTTAATCATATACATATTCTACATTTTCTACACATTCTAATTATTTTTCTTAATTTTTCAGAAATCTAGCATTTTGTATACATCTGAATTGTATACATATTCTACATATTATACATTCTCTAAACATTCACTCTACTTATTTCACATTTACTACATTTTCTTAATTTTTTTGTTTGTAAATCTATCGTTTTATCGACATCTGAATTATATACATATTTTACATTTCCTACACATTCTACTTATTACGTTTGATTGGCAGAGTTAATCAGTGTCTCCCTTATGAGAAGCTTACAAGTTGCGAGAGGTATACCCACTACTAACATTTGGCATAGAAGTGCCGTCTCTCGCCAGTTGATCAACCTTGCAGATCCCTGGTATATCCCTAGTATATCCCTTTGATCCCTATGACCTTGGTACCCAGCAGAAATGGATATGGAATTGTTTAGCCATCTCATTAAGAGATCGGCAACATTCTAAGACACTCCTTGATGCTATTTGGAATGCATCTAAAACCCTTAGGGTAGCTTGGCTGTCTGATAAAATACTTATATCCATTCCGGTTACCTCGTTTATCCTCAACCAATTCAAGACTTCGTGAATAGAGGCTATTTCCACTTTAAAAATACTGCAGTGATCCTTTAGTTTGATGGATTCACTGATTGAGGGTGTTTCGCAACAAAACCCTGATACTACAAAGGTATTCATTTTTGATCCGTCTGTGTATATCTTGATGGGAATATCTGGTGATGGATCCTCCTCGAGTCATTTCTAACTGGAAGGAATCTTTACCGAAAAATTATTTTCGAAACAAAGAAAAGCAGGAAGGTCCTCAAAATTATTGGGTATATCCGTATATGATTTTAGTATCCATAAATAATTTTAGTATAGTCGCATGTCCATACGGGAAAGCTTTCCACTGTGAGCTCGCCTTGAACCAAATGGCTAAACATGCAGCACTGATATAAGGGTGGAAGATGTAGTTGGATATCCAATGCCAGGGTTGGCGTGGTTTTCATGGTGCCGCTTATTGCTAATTCTGCTGATCTCTGTGCCTTACTAAGCATTTCGCAGTAGGTCCTGTTCTGCATTAAGTACACATTTCCATAAGGGAGAATGGGCCTAACAACTGCAGTATAAAGCCAATGAGCTACTCTAGTCTTAATTACCCTGGTTTTACCTATAGCTCTTTTGCAGACATAAAACAGATTTCCTAGCTCTTTCTAAGATGTTTGAGTTCCAAGCTCATTTCTATCAATTATAAGACCCAAATATTTCGTTTCTCCGAAATGCCCACAGCTTTTCCCTTCAGCATAATTGGATCTAAATAATAAAATGGATAAAATAGTTCGTTAACGATTTTAATCAGAATATAATACTGAAACATATTCATTGCAGAGCATGATCTGGCAATGCTTCCTTGTGTATCCTTAATCTTCACTTGCGGGACTTGTTTGGGAAGTGAATAAGCGAAAATTCCAAATGCCTTTTCAAAACGAACCTAATTGGTTATGAAAATACGATTTGCTAATGATCTTTGGAATGATGATCTTTTGAAATATTCTCCATGATATTCTAGGCACTTTTGCAACCAACCTTTGAATTATCGCCTGGTAGCAATTCCAACCACCTTTTCAACCATCTTCTGGTGGTCCATCAGTCCAAAGGATACAACTCTGATACTGCAATTTATTATTATTATTATACCTTGCACCATAAATAATGATATCTGCAAGGGGTTGAGGGAGTGAGTACTAGAGAGAGAGAGAGAGAGAGAGAGAGAGTGAGAGAGAGAGAGAAAGAGTGAGAGAGAGAGAGAGAGTGAGAGATAGAGAGAGAGAAATAGTGAGAGAGAGTGAGAGAGAGAGAGAGAGAGCACTAAGGCCTTGTAAACAAGTCCGGCAAGTGTCTCATATACACGGAAGGAAGACCATGATATCTTTTATGTGACATACGAGAAAATTGGACGAGATACTAATATCTTATGACTTACAAATCACTTTTTGAACCTTCTTCGGAAAGTAGAGTAGTTTATTTATAGCTGGAAGTAGAGTAGTGTATTTATTGGTAGAAGTAGAGCAGAGCATTTGGATGTAGAAGTAGAGTAGTGTAATTAGAGGTAGAAGTAGAGTAGTGTATTTATAGCTAGAAGTAGAATAGTGTATTTAGAGGTAGAAATAGAGTAGTACTTTAAGAAGTAGAAGTATAGTAGTGCTTTTAGTGGTAGAAGTAAAGTAGTGTATTAAGAGGTAGAAGTAGAGCAGAGCATTTGGATGTAGAAGTAGAGTAGTGTATTTAGAGGTAGAAATAGAGTAGTACTTTAAGAAGTAGAAGTATAGTAGTGCTGTTAGTGGTAGAAGTAGAGTAGTGCATTTAGATGTAGATGTAGAGTAATGTATTTAGAGGTAGAAGTAGAGTAATGAATTTAGAGGTAGAAGTAGAGTAATGTATTTAGAGGTAGAAGTAGAGCAGAGCATTTGGATGTAGAAGTAGAGTAGTGTAATTAGAGGTAGAAGTAGAGTAGTGTATTTAGAGGCAGAAGTAGAGTAGTGTATTTAGAGGTAGAAGTAGAGCAGAGCATTTGGATGTAGAAGTAGAGTAGTGTAATTAGAGGTAGAAGTAGAGTAGTGTATTTAGAGGCAGAAGTAGAGTAGTCTATTTAGAGGTAGAAGTAGAGTAGTGTATTTAGAGGCAGAAGTAGAGTAGTGTATTTAGAGGTAGTATTCGAGCAGTGTATATACTGGTAGAAGTAGAGTAGTGTAATTAGAGGTAGAAGTAGAGTAGTCTATTTAAGGCAGAAGTAGAGTAGTGTATTTAGAGGTAGAAGTAGAGTAGTGTATTTATAGCTGGAAGTAGAATAGTCTATTTAGAGGTAGAAATAGAGTAGTACTTTAAGAATTAGAAGTATAGTAGTGCTTTTAGTGGTAGAAGTAGAGTAGTGTATTAAGAGGTAGAAGTAGAGCAGAGCATTTGGATGCAGAAGTAGAGTAGTGTAATTAGAGGTAGAAGTAGAGTAGTCTATTTAAGGCAGAAGGAGAGTAGTGTATTTAGAGGTAGAAGTAGAGTAGTGTATTTATAGCTGGAAGTAGAATAGTGTATTTAGAGGTAGAAATAGAGTAGTACTTTAAGAATTAGAAGTATTGTAGTGCTTTTAGTAGTAGAAGTAAAGTAGTGTATTAAGAGGTAGAAGTAGAGCAGAGCATTTGGATGTAGAAGTAGAGTAGTGTATTTAGAGGTAGAAATAGAGTAGTACTTTAAGAAGTAGAAGTATAGTAGTGCTTTTAGTGGTAGAAGTAGAGTAGTGCATTTAGATGTAGATGTAGAGTAATGTATTTAGAGGTAGAAGTAGAGTAATGAATTTAGAGGTAGAAGTAGAGTAATGTATTTAGAGGTAAAAGTAGACTAGTGTATTTAGAGGTAGAAATAGAGTAGTGTATTTAGAGATCAGGCATATCTCTCGCCAGTTGTGTTACTCTTTTGCCAAACAATTCGCTAAGTCCATTCTGCCACTATTTCCAAGCTAATTCCTTGAGGAAGCACTCTGTTGAAAAATGTGATGTCAGTATTGCTATTTATTTGTAAAAAAGAAGCTTTTATTCTATTCACAAATCATATTTTAATGATTAGCATCGTTCCAACTCACTAAGTCGTAGAAGCTAATGGTGGAACTCGTCGATAGTAGTGATTTCGTTTAATTGTTAATTGTTTAATTGTTGTTCTTTGAATGTAAACTACTCATAAGGTGCATTGAGCCAGTTGAGTCTGGCGAATAAACGGAGCTATTGTACCATTGGGTCACATGAAGTGCCTGAACAGGTCTAATATGAGTAAAAAATAACTCAATAATGAAGATTATCGTCTAACATTTCTTATGATTATTATGGAACTAAACCTTGCAGGACTAAGAGGGGGTTTTGCCTCGTGCAATTTAATAACTTTCAGAGAGCTGAAGTATACAGGATAAGTGGGAGTAGTACCTCGTAATATATTGATCAGTATTAGAAGGTCAAACCATACAAAACTAAGTGTGATTATTACCTCGCAGCCATTCAATCAGTATTAGTGACCTGAACTAGCAGGACTAAATCAGAGTTTTACCTCATAATATTTTGATCAGTATTAGGGAGTTTAAGCTTACCGGACTAAGTAGGAGTATTGCTTCGTGACATTGTGATCAGTACAAAGAGGCTAAGCCATATAAAACTAAGTGGGAGTGTTGCCTCTTGATATTTTGATCTGAATTAGGGAGCTGAAACCCACAGGACTAAGTGGGGGGAGTATTGTCTCATGAGATTTTGTGCAGCATTAGGGAGCTGAAGCATACAGGAGTAAGTGAGATTTGATCAGTATTAGGAGGCTAAACCATATAAAACAAAGTGGGAGTATTGCCTCTTGATATTTTGATCTGAATTAGGGAGCCAAACTCTAGGTCTAAGTGGGAGTATTCTTCGTTACGATTTGGTCAGTATTAGTGAGCTGGACCCAGAACAAAGTGGAAGTGATGCCAACTGAGACACTCGTCAGCTACTTTTATTTGATGGAAAAATTCCCCAATTGCACTTTTTTGCATATTTTGTAAGTTTCGCCGATAAATGCCAACATCTGCATTTGCAATTACTGGCATCAGGCATCCCGCATCGTGAGCAAAAACGCCTGCATTTCCGTTTTCCTAACAGTTACCGCAAATCGCATCATAAAATTACAGTTCAGTTGTGAACATGTGGTTTTATGACTCAATTAGTTGCGTAATTCGTGGGGTTTGCCGCACAGAAATCAATTGGGAAACAAGTTAATTTGCGGCCCGGTCGTGTAAATACGAGTAAACAAACGTTTGAGTAGCTTGTCAGCATCCGAAAATACAATTACGTAGAACAAAAGAAAATGAACCCTCCCCGCAGGCAACCGCAAATAAAAATGCACCAGTGCAGCGTACACGGAACACACAACGCGGCAATCGCGTCAAGTATCTGCGGAATACGCGCAGGGTTGAAGAGTAATTGCGGCAATAAAACGAAAGTGACAAGTGCGAGTGCGAATGTAAATTGTGAAACGCTGCGCTCAGCTCTGGGCTCCGTGCTGCAATGGCGATGTCGATTGCTGTGGCTGATTGTGCACTTGTGTCAAACATATTTGTAACTCATAGATTCAGAGAGACAACAGACAGTGCGGATTCAGCGCCGTAGCGGGCCACGCCAGTGAGTGCCACGCAGGTCCTGGCGATTCCCTGAGAACTGTTGTGGCTTTGTCTGCAATATTGGCAATTGTTGATTTACTTGCCAGCGCCTGCATTTGTGCCTGTGCTAGTGTGAGTATTTCTCTCTCATTAATTTACTGCAATCAAAACATCAGCTTCGTTGTAAATTGAAAAATTATTTTAATTTTTATAATTAATTCACACCCCATTCCCCCAGACACACACACACACAGACACAGCCAGGCACTCAGTTGTGAAGCTACGCAGCCGCCACACCTTCTCTGCCAATGACAAATGATTACGCGTCCCATCCTGGCGCTCTGCCCGCATTCTCGCTGATGCTTATCCCGGCACAGCATTCCCGCTGCCAGTCCAATCTCTGCGTTGTCGATCACTGCGACTTCACTTTTGATTGACAGCCGGTGTCACAATAAACATTTTTATGTCTTTCTGATGAACTCTTTTCATTTTTCTCTCCTTCTTTTTCCTCAATTTTGAGCTGCTGCGGCTGCGACTGCGACTGCGGTCGTCATTTGTGGTGTACGAGTAACTGCTTCTGTTTTTCATACCTGCACAGATAAGCAAGTCCGATAGGACGCTCTGGTAGGGGCAACACCTCTGCGTGTTTTTATGATGATTTCTAAAAGCTTATGGAAATAAATAACCGCCGCAATTACGGGAATGCGTCTCATCAATTACGGCACGCAGTACCTTTAGGAGAGACGAAGTGTTCCATGACTATGTAAATGGCACTATCTGTGGCCATATAAGTGGGGACATTTGTTCAAATATCCTTTTCCGGGCCTCGTAATGATATAAGCAGATAACAATGGAGTATTGAATATAACCTTACTGGTTGCTAAGAGAATTGGATATAGAATATACACAGATGTGTAGTATATACATATATATTTAGAGAATATACAAGAGATTATTCTTTCAAAGTCTGCAGTTGAAAGAAGTACCTTCGGGAAACCAGAAATAAATGAGTCATTTAGTCTGCTCAGCAACTTACTTGGCCAATTTTTGCTCTTTACCATATTCCTCCTACACTTGTCTTTCAATTTCAGTACTCTAAGCCCTGTGTATCTTAGCTAAAGAGTCCGCAAATCCGTAGCTGTTTATACCACTTCATTCGTTACAAAACTCAGCTCTTGTAAATAGTTTCGATCACTGGATTGTGGCCCTGTGTATCTTAGCTAAAGAGTCTGCAAATCCGTAGCTGTTTATACCACTTCATTCGTTACAAAACTCAGCTCTTGTAAATAGTTTCGATCACTGGATTGTGGCAAATTTCACCAAGTCCTTATTTGTTCCACAACATACTTCAGTTAAGTCTACCGCGAATTAGTGCCAGGAGACTGCTGTTAGATTCTTTCTGGTGCGTGGAAATAGAGTCAAAGTTGTGAGTCAAAACCAAGCTACCTGCGTGTGGTTGACACCAAAATTTTTGCGCAGCCGGTAGTATCACGTATTTGCCTCTGGAGGATGATGCGGATTCTATAAGTTTCAATATCGCGGTAGCTTCAGCTGTGAAAACAGACCAGCAATGCTCCAGATGTGCAGCTTAATAGTGTTGTCGTAATCATCGTCTACTGTGAGAGAAGTGCTGTGTTCGAATTTGTACCGATTCGTAGAAAATAAATGTCTAGTGGTTGCATTTGAGCTCTTCCTAATATTCTCTGAAGGATTTTTGGTATCCCTTGTAGGCTGTGATGTGTTTGTGATATTTAAGAAGTCGTAGAGCAAATGAAGTACGTAGACACGCAAGTAGATTGGGCGTACCTCACCATGGCTTTTGTAGGAGCTGTGAAGATGTCGAAGAAGAGGAAACAGTGGAATACCTCATGTGTGGGTGCATTGCTCTATACAGAAAAAGGTTTTCCGCTCTTGGATTTGCATTTCTTGACAGCATTGAGGAGATTTCGCGGATGAAGCTAACGAAGTGGATCAGAAATTCGCCGGTCTATAAATTCGTACTGTAAGACAACGTCAGGCCCAAAGATTTTTGGACCCAGACAAGGTAGTATATAAAAAGCTCCTCATACTAAACAGAGAGTATCTCCGGATCCTTACTGGCTACTTTTATTAAATCCACTGGATGGTTTAAGGAGGATCCGGAGGTGTAGGGAAAAAAGCTCTGTTGACCATAATGGGCCTTGAACAGGCCTAAGTGAGTGTTAGGACAGCCATATAATCTAACCTAACCTAACCTAAATGAAGTACGTGTGAGATGCCCAGGAAGATATATATTGGGAGCCTTTAATGGGAGATGTTAACAAACTCATTCAGCACAGTGGCAACATTAAAATAATGTGGAGACCTAGACATGTGGGCATACGTGGTAATGATCTCGCTGACAATACTCTAAACTAGCAGCCAAAGAACCACGACAGACATTTACTTTCCTGGAAAAGAGAGATATATACAAACTAATAAGCGAACACCTGTTACATGGGAAAAATTGGGACCCGTATAATACTCAACACCTTTATGTAACTATCAACCCCACAAGAACAAACTATTAACCCCTGCGATGGAGGTGGTTTTAGTGGATGAGAATCCCACACTACTGGTGCCGTAATGTTACCAGTGTCTTTTTGAAGATTTCCACCTCCGTTCCAATATTGGAAACAAAAAAAAAAAAAAAAAACCCCTGTATAGAGTTAAAGATTTGTGTGCAGCTTCGTCCTCCAACTCCAACTTTACTCGTTAATACATTCCCAATGACTCACACCCTGTATCTCCACGCTCAAGTCAACGGAGACTACCATCAACGGTTACTAGCTCCATCATTTTATATGCCGTGCAAATCTGAGTGGAAGCCACTACGGTGGAAGCTTTCATTAAATGCATCCAGTCATTAAATAGGCTGAGCACACTACGCGTGGCCAGCACATTCCGTAGTGTATCGGACGAAGCAATAGGGATATTAAGCAGCAAACCATCCATTGACTTGCTGGCGAAAGAGGTACACCGGCTCTACAGGCAGAGGGGGAGACCCACAAACATCGTCAATGCAGCGGAAAGAACAAACACCATTGCGGAGTGGCAACAGAGGTGGGAGCAATCCGAAAAGGGTCGATGGACTTCCATGCTGATCCACCACATCACACCACGGGTAACAAGGACACTTGGGGGAACTTAACTACTACGTCACACAGTTGTTAAATGGTCACGTCTGCTTTAAGCAATACCTCCATGAGTGAAAGTATGAAGAAGACCCGTACTGCCCGGGTATGATCGAGAACGCACAGCACGTGTTTTTCGACTGCCCACACTTCAAAGGCGCCCGGGATAAACTGAGTGGTGGCCTCGATGAACCACCAACAATGGACAACCTGATTACGCATATGTGCGATACGCTCGTCAAGTGGAAAACAGTTTGCTCGGCAGCGGCCACCATTATGGAGACTCCGAGAATCGCAGAACCAGCTCAACGCAGCCGCCAGCGTCTCTTCGATACTCTGAGGCACACAGGACTGACACAATGCATAGAGGATTAATGAATAAGAGCTTCCAATTCGCTCACCAAAAATGTTATACAACCACGGGAAGTATAGTAGGTATCCAATCTTTATTCGATACAAACCCACAGAGTTCATTAATCCTATTTGCACAATGACAGACCTAACACGGACGAGTGAGCAGTAAATACTCCTACGGCCTCCCGACGTAAAACCTACCAGTGTCTCCGGGAGGGAAAACCGTATATACGAGAGGAGGTTTTAGCGGAGTTAAAGTCCCGCACTGACGGGAATTGGACTTCAGATGTTTTCCTCCTCGTTAAATAGAAAAAAACACCCCGTATCTTGTCCACAATGCAACTCTCTAACACAAGTTATAGGCAGGTAGGTAGGTAAAATGGCTTACAAACCTCGGTTCCCCTCATTTGGCAATAGTGCCGATTTTATGCCATATTCTCGCGACCCAAACTATGTTGATATGCTATGAATTACAATCAGCCATCGTTGTTTACAAATTTGGTTAGGTCTGGCTCTCTAGAAAAGGACTTCCGAAATATTTGGGACTTAAAAATTATTTGGGTCTCAAGCGAGCGAGGGCTGGGCAATCACAAAGAAAGTGATCGACTGTTTCTCTCTATTGAGGGTCTTTGCAGCTCCTGCAGTGAGCATTGAACGGAATACCCATCTCTTCAGCGTCCTTGCCGATAATCCAATAACCTCTGGAGAAGGCTATAAGGTTGCTAATGGTGTGTCTTGGATTATTAAGAATATGGTTCGTTGTGCAGAGTAATTAGGCCACGTCATTCTCTAAATGGCACATGTCGCAGTGTTTCTTCACCTCTCCTGAACCTTGCGGAGAAACTGATTATATGTATATCCCTTAACTATGGTTAGGAGGATGTTCGCACGTAGGAAAACACTTTCGGTTTCCGATTCTAGGAACCCAGACGAGGGATACTATAATATTTTGCGATAATGAATTAGATTCCTCCTTCCAGAGTACGACTAGCTTAGAGCTGATAAAAGATGATGCTAGCACCCTTATTGCTGCTTGACTGTCGGTATGTTTTTGGTCAGCGTGCGCCCCTTTAGATTAGATTGTAATGAGACCTGGAACTGGTCACCAAGTCACTGCAGCCGAATAGACTTTTTGTGACACACTCTATATTTACAAATACTCTCCAAGTCTCTCCAAGTATTCATTAAGAATTCAGAGCTTTCTTTAGTAGATTTGTCCGCAATATCTGACGTTTCTAGGAAATGGTGACCTAAGTAATAAAGCCGGGTCCATATGAGACCAATAAAATGACAAAGCAGATGTTCAGCTGTTTTCTCTTCTTCTTTATATAACCCTCAGAGGTCATTTTGACTGATCCTTATATTGTATATACATATATGGTCCTATGGCTCCGCGGAAAAACAAAGGGCTGTATTGTTTAGGTGTTTCATTACTCTGCAGTGTCCAGTCAAAAGTCCGTGACAATGCGAATACCTTGCGCCCCTTAAGCGTACTACATGCCTGCCAAACTGCCAAGATCTCTAGATACCGATGGTGATTTAAAGGACAGGAGAAAATTTTGAGATTCGGAAAATATTCACACTCCCACCCCAGATACCATATTGGAACCATCGGTGAAAATTGGCGTACTCCCTTTAACAAGAATCTGTCCCTTACTCTAGTTCTGCCAAAGGCAGGACAATGCTCTGTGCCGGCCTGTTCTTCCTCCAGACAGGAGACGCAGCTCGAATTCTCGATGGTGCCTGTGGTCGCCATATGATGACCCCAAGGAGTATGCCCAGTGATTACCCCAACCAGTGATCGAAGATCTTTCCTTCGTAATGTCAGAAGATCGAAGATCTTTCCATCGTAATGTCAGAAGGAAATCTGCAACTCTCTTGTTTGGGCTTCCTAGGAAAAAATTGATTGTTTTGCTGGCAACTAAACTGTGACATGGGTCCTTGTGAATATTATACACATGGCCCTTGATCCAATCAATTCAATTCTCCTTGCTAAACTTATACCGATAAATGGCTCTGGTCCCATTGGAGTATCCGCAGCTCCAAAGTTTGCCAATTCATCAGCTATTTCATTCCCCCGAAGGTCACAGTGTGCCGGAACCCAGATAAGTTCAGGTAAATTCCATCTTGCGATGGAGCTAAGTCTGAACTTACGTTCATGGACAACTTTTGAAGTAGTTAACGCGTTTTCTAGGGTCTTCAGTGCAGCCTGACTGCCACTCTAATCCTATTACCGCGCCATTTCTTCTTAAGTACCCATTCTGCTAACTTCAGTATAGCAAGCACTTCCGATTGGAATACTTCCCATAGCCGAAAAGGATCAGATATTTTCATTCAGATTCAAGCCATCCCCAGTTCCCTTTTCAGTTTGTAGCCATCGGTGAAGAAAGTTGTCGCCGTCGGTGAAAAAAGTTGTCGCCGTCGGTGAAAAAAGTTGTCGCTGTCGGTGAAGAAAGTTGTCGCCGTCGGTGAAGAAAGTTGTCGCCGTCGATGAATAAAGTTGTCGCCGAGTCCCCTACAAGTAGTTCTGTATCTCTCCATTGCTCTCTTGTTGTGAAGCTGACTTTGTACTTTGTAGTACTCTAGGTATGAGTTTATCCTTCGGTGCCAGAACCAAACGGTATTGCTCCGACACCCTGTGGAACATCACGCTATGCTCAAAGTTCTTGTCGTCGTACCAAAATCCAAAGAATATATCCGACATATCGTATATATCGCCTACTGTTGAATCATAAGATTCAGTGGCGGCAAGTTCTAGAAAGCATTCAGAGCGTTACCATATGTAGTACTAATGGCGCCAGTAATGCTCCATGCTTCTCTGTAGTCTAAAATGATGAGTGGGTAGTCAGACACCTTCACGATTTAATTCAGTGTCATCATGATTAGAGCATGAATATGCGATGTTTTAATATCAGTAATTGGAGATGTGAGTATGATTCATGTTCTGCCAATGGTCTCGACACATTCAGAGTATAAAATTCAAATGCAAAAGGACCCCTTGTATCGGAACTGATAAAAACGCCGAAGGACGAACGCGAAGTTTGCCAGAAGTTTGCTGTAAGCAAGGACATACGAGTATATATTAAAAAGGAAACTGAATCTTGCATAGAATATAATGCACTGAGTGCTTGGATGATTCATATTGAACATTTTAAACTACCTTGAATCAATGTGATTCATACTGAAAACTTTAAACTATCTTGAATCAATGTGACTACCTTGAATCACTGTATGATTCAAAGTGGTTCCATCTGTATCTTGAGAATGATTCACGGTGCTTATTTATAAGTACTCATGAAACTACACTCACTCATCTCTGATAGTCCAAACACTCATCGGACGCAACTAAGTGTATTGCTGCAGTTCATTAAGTATAAAAATGCAGGACTTCGAGGTCATTAAAATCCAGCAGCGGCAATTTGTGGAGATTTATTTCCTTGCGCCATAAAGCGACAATAAATTCCAATACTAAATTACAATTTAATATAATAAAAGACAAAAAAAGTGCACATTAACATTTGGACGCCATTATTAAACGGCAAGAAAGGGTTCCACATGCCTGGTGGCTGCCGCAATTTCCTAAAACACTGAACGCCAGAGAACGGTGGAACGACGACAGGCAGGCAGGCAAGAAAAAAAGTCACATTTATGGCCAACAATTAAATGGATTCCATTTGTTTTATGACTCCAGAAGAAAGCATCAGATAAACACTTTATTTTTATCCTTTTTAAAACGTAAAATATTAGAGCGCCACAAAGTGGGCACAGTCAGGCCAGAGGAGGAGTGTGGGGAGAGTGGAGGGAGAGTGGAGGGAGAGTGTGGGGAGTGTGGAGGGAGTGTGGAGGGAGAGTGGAGGAAGAGTGGAGTGAGAGTGTGGAGGAAGAGTGGAGTGAGAGTGGGGCTTGTGGAGGCAGTGAATGAGTGCCTAAAACCGTATCAAATGTATTTGAATGCTCACAAAAAAGTCAAGCCATAAAACGCGTTACCGAAAGTCACAATAAAAGGCGACACATGAACGCTCGAACCTATGTGTGAGCCTGTGTGTGAGAGTGTGTATGTGTGTGTGAGTTTGTGAAGGCATGCAAACAAATTAAACGCGCCATTTCGAAGGACTCTTCATATTAAACACACAATGTACAAGAGCGGAGTATAAAATTTGGGCTTTGTGCGCGGAAACCGCACACGAGCATAAAACATTTTTTAACTGTCACACAAGCATAACAAAAAAAGGCCAGCAAACAGCATAAAAATATGCCCGCAACACCCACAACAGGATATTGTAAAAAGGATTAATGTTTTTTGTTTTAATTGTCAACAAAAAAAAAGAACAGGAAGAAAAGCATAACAAGAACGACAAACAAAAAATATTTGCCATAAAAACGTCAAGAGCCGCTGAGTTATGACCCTGGCCGTGCTTTCTGTGCCCTGCCCGCCCACTTTTTTTGTAATTTTTTTCATTCTTTTTAAATGCCATTTATTACTTTATTCATTTTTATTAACATTACATAATTTTTATTTGTTTTATGCTTGATCCAAGTTCCTTATCGCGTTGTCTTGCTGCTTAGCGACGCTTCTTCCTTCACCAACAGTGGTGTGTGTGTGTGCCCTTCTGCGGTTAGTTAAGCATCTTTCATGTCGCTGCTGCTTCTGTTGCTGCACACTGCACGGCAGTCAACTCCAGTAGCTCCTGCCTGTCCTCACGCAAATTCCAACATGCCGTAGGAAACGCAACCCCAATCGTAGTCAGGCACCTCTTCGCTTAAGGCCTCTTCATTGCAATGCTCCAAGCTCGCATGTTTATAGTTCCATTCTGCGAGGCGTTTAATTAATTAGGGCTGTCATATTTTGCCATCCACCGAGTTTAATGGCTGCGGCAGCACCCACAGCACCCGCATGCGAGGTGTCGTTAATTGCATACGCCTAGAACAGAATGCTCAGGGTATTTTTCTCTTGACCTTTTGAGGTGTACTGCTAGATCCAAATTGAAATTTTAGTACTCTTCATGAGCAATGACGAGACAGTTCAAATCGGTTTGGGTCTGCGTCCAGGAATGTACTAGTAACATTTTCCACATTATGTTTAGCGTTGGTGTTCCCACTATTAATTCCATTACTATTATATTGATAGAGATATTGTACTGAATATTAGTTTAGTTCGATTAGTGAAGTATGGGAACTAATACAAAAATCTCACTTGAAAGTAGCGTGACTGAACAGCGTGTATGAAAAAGTTTATTAGGTTTACTAAACACGCTGAAGAAATGCTCCTTTCCCTCTGCATTTATTTTTATTATTGAAGCTTTCGAGTTATAACTGACTTCCTATCACATAGTCACATGCTCCTTTATATACATTTTCGATGCTTTCAAGAATTATTCAACACATTCTAGAACGAAGATCACCCATTGTTATTAGTCCTTTCTTTCTACATCACTTTTATCGCTACTGCTTTAATGTCCCAACTGAACTCTTGTTGAGTCTCATGCTGAAGTCTTGTTGAGTCTCATGCTGAAATCTTATTGAGTCTCATGCTGAAGTCTTATTGAGTCTCATGCTGAAGTCTTATTGAATCTCATGCTGAAGTCTTGTTGAATCTCATGCTGAAGTCTTGTTGAATCTCATGCTGAAGTCTTGTTGAGTCTCATGCTGAACTCTTGTAGAGTCTCATGCTGAACTCTCAATGAGTCTCATGCTGAAGTCTTGTTGAGTCTCATGCTGAAGTCTTGTTGAGTCTCATGCTGAACTCTTGTTGAGTCTCATGCTGAAGTCTTGTTGAATCTCATGCTGAACTCTTATTGAGTTTCAAGCAAAAGTCTTCTTGAGTCTCATTCTGAAGTCTTCTTGAGTCCCATGCTGAAGTCTTGTTGAGTCTCATGATACCTGTTACATACTCTTTACTTCTGAGAATCCTCCATTACATTCTAGAGCAAAAAAAGATTAGTCCTTTCTTCCTACATCATTTTTATCCCTACTGCTTTAAAGTCACAACTGAACTCTTGTTGAGTCTCCTGCTGAACTCTTTTTGAATTTCATGTCGCCTTTTATACATTTTCGTTGCTTACGAGAAGCCTCCAACATATCCTGGAGCGAAGATGCTATCACAATTCATATAAGTCCTTTGTCTCTATAACATTTGTATCGCTACTGTTTTAAAGTCACAACTGAACTCTTGTGGAGTCTCTTGCTGAAGTCTTATTGAGTCTCATGTGAAGTCTTCTTGAGTCTCATGCTGAATTCTTGTTGAGCCTCATGCTGAAGGCTTCTTGAGTCTCATGCTGAAGTCTTATTGAATCTCATGCTGAAGTCTTGTTGAGTCTCATGCTGAACTCTTATATTAATCTCATGCTGAACTCTTATTGAGTTTCATGCTAAAGTCTTGTTGAGTCTCATGTGAAGTCTTTTCGAGTCTCATGCTGAACTCTTGTTGAGCCTCATGCTGAATTTTTGTTGAGTCTCTTGTCGCATTTTATACATTTTACCTACGTTCGGGATTATTACAACCTATTCTAAATTTCGATGAAGAAGATAGAAGCATTGACAGCTTATAGTTTCACCCTTATTGTACGATAGAAAAAGACAACATCACCAAAGATATTGCTAATGGCTTATAGGGACTCGTTATCCCGACTGAGAGAACCACAGTAGCTCAATAGAATACTCGAGAAGTAACTTGAATGTTATGACTATGTTTTGAATTCAATGTTTATTCAGGTTTACTCATGATTATAGACATAGCTATTTCGTCACAATATGCTATTTCGTTCACCTTGAATGAAGTTCCATATTCACGTAAATTATTCACCTAAAATGTTACGATAGTTATTTTGTTTATTAATACTCGAGAAGGTGAAGTTGTTGAAGTCCAGCTTGCGATTTCTTTAAACTAAAATGCTCCATTGCTGTGATATTAGAAGGAGTAAAGTTCCATTGAGTACAGTTCAGGTTAGCTTGAAGATAACTCTTAATGTAGCATGCACTTATGCAGCAAAGACCTCTAATTTGCCAAGGTTGTGCCCACCTGGATTGGTAGTGAGAAGTGTCATTGAAAAAAGCATTAATTAATAAAAACGTTTCACCACAATCATACTCCTACATTGTAAAATATGACCTGTAATTCTATATGCATCTCTTTCAAATTAGTCTACGACTCACGTGACACAACTGGCCGTGAAATAAATTAATCAAATTAGCAGATAATGCGCCCCCTCTTATAACACATTCCCAGACGAAACAGCTGAGGTACATGAGTCACATAAATCTACATAAATTTATAAAGAATATCATTGCATATCAAAATGATCGCAGAAACATTTACACATACCCAGTGGGAAATGGAGACATCTAATAGTACTCCAGGGGGTGTCTTTGAAATGAACGAAAAACCGAAATTTTAGGTGTATTTGGTATCACTCCTTATTAACAGGAGGGAATGATTTGGGAGCTATTCAATGACATCGATGTGGGTGTCTCTGAAATGAACGAAGAATCGAAATTTTAGGTTTCAATCTCTATTAACAGGAGGGATGATTTGGGAAGCTATTCAAACACATCGATGTGCATAAGCGTATTAGCACTGTGTAACCCTACTGGGTCTTGGAGTCATATCGTTAGAATGGAAGAAGATGCTCCAGCCAGTTGAAGGTGGAACACAAAGAGGATGATCGCAACTCCGATAGAAAGATCAAGTATATATCTCTTGGTTTGGTGTCAGAAATTGGAGACACCATGCGCTAAGCAGAGGCGTTTGGAGGTCTTTGATTGGCGATTCTGTAATCCGGTAACGGGCTATCATGGTAGAAGAGGATATTTTGGGAAAGGAGAACTATATATTGACAGATTCTGTGGAACTGTATAGAGATGTCCACTCCTGAAGAGCGTGGTAATTCCTATGTGGGGCCTAAAAGTATGCGGAAGTGAAAGTAATGAATCAGATAATGAATCAGATAATGAATCAGATAATGAATCAGATAATGAATCATATAATGAATCAGATAATGAATCATATAATGAATCAGATAATGAATCATATAATGAATCTGATAATGAATCAGATACTGAATCAGATAATGAATCAGATAATGAAAACATATATTTCAATAGTGGAAGTCATTTCCTAAGTCCATGCTGTCACTGCAATTTACCAAGCTTTAAAACCCAGTCTTTTTGTTGTAAGTCTCTTATTACATTAGATTATAATACGGCCTCAGAACTTCTCGTTAAGCAATTTCCTGAAATCTCGATGCCAAAGGACTCCAAACTCCCAACGTTCAGCTTTAAGAAACTTTTTAAAACTGAACTTAGTAATAAAAAAGATTGGGAAGGTATATCAGAAACATACAAGGTAGACCAGTACATGATGACATGGTGTACTGACGGCTCACTCACTGACGATGGAGCCGGGGCGGGTGTATTTGGACCAGGGAAAAGATACTCTGAACCTTTAGGTAAGAACACCTATATTTTTCAAGCGGAAGTATACACGATAGATAGATAGATGTGCGCACTTTAATCTCGAACGAAACTATCGGAACCGCAGAATAGCAATACTGACTGACAGCCAGGCAGCTATCAAAGCACTTAAATCTCACCAAGTTACATCAAAACTGGTGATGGAGTGCATTGATAAGCTGAACATCCTAGGCCAACTCAATCAGGTGTGGATTCTATGGGTTCCGGGGCATGTAGGGATTAATGGAAACGAGATGGCAGACAAACTTGCCAGGAAGGGAGCATCATCTCCATTTGTAGGACCCGAACCATTCTGTGGATTAGGATCGGGTAACATCTCCCGTATTATCTGGGAAGAAGAGGATAGACAAAGAAGATTATACTGGGAATAATTACCGGGGTTATCACATTCCAAAATAGCGCTAGGCACATACAACTCAAAACGCTACGAGGACTGTATGAATCTAACGAAGAACAACTTGAGAATCATTACGGGACTGCTAACAGGACATTGTAGGTTGAATTATCACCTATCAAAACTGGGAATCTTCCCTGATGCTCTTTGTAGGTTCTGCAAGGAAGAGGACGAGACCGCACAACATGTGTTAGGAACTTGCCCCGCCCTGATGCACAAGAAAAGGAAACACCTTGGCGTATTCTTCATACTCGATGAAGAACTCAGACTCTTTGAAGTAGGACCAATACTCCAATTCATCGAGGGAATTGGGCTAAGAGAAATACTCTAGGTCCACGAAGGGGGCACAATCTTATAGGTCGCAGTGCAACATCTCCTCAACGATAATAATAATAATAATACGGCCGCTCCATCAACTCAAGGGAGGTAAAATCTTCACAAGTTTTTCATGATTGTTCTTATACATGCGAGACTCAGAAGGAAGCGAGCCAAAATTCCCTATTTGACGGACTTAATAAATGGCAAGCCATCATCTTCTTCTGTTACATCCACATCCGTTGATAGGGTTTGTACATAGTATACTGCTCAGGTAGCAATGCTCTCGATTTTTCCCGTCGATATTTCCACAAACTATTACTTTTTATACGCCTACGTTCTGTTGCTGTTTGTGGACTCTCATTTTTCTATGCGCGATAGGGTTTTTGTGGGCTTCTATGGCCCTCTTCATGGCCATCGTTTCTACCGACACTGGAAGTTCCAAAAATTCTTCTTCTTCTATCCACTTGAAAATTTTTCAAAGGAAGCGGTTGAGCCTTATTAAAAGCGGGTTTATTAATTTATATAAATATGCTTTGATGGCTTTGAGAGAAGATCAGAAAACTATTTAAGCATTATACCTCGTCTATGTTGGTGTATTATTCAGATTAGTTGTATATTCTCTTGCTATTGGTTTTCTTATTTCCCAATTTTTCGCTATTCATCCCATGTGAGATCATAGCCCAGCGTTTCTCAGGACACTTATTCTAGATTTAATGCGTCCTGTGTTCACTATATGACGGAAGTTCCAATAATTCTTCGTCTTCTCGTCTCTTAAAATAGAAGTAGTCTACAAAAGGAAGCGGTTGAGCCTTATTAGAAGCAGATCCCTCTATAATTAATTTATATAAATATCTCTTGAGGGGTTTATGAGATTAAGAGATGACCAAAAAATTGCCAAGAAGACCAAAGCATTACACCTCAGTTATTTTTGTGTAATATTCACATTGAAATATGTTCTCTTGCTATCGGCTCTTAATTTCTCCTTCCTAGTTATAGTCAGAAATAATCCTAGCATTGATTCCATAGACTTCTGATATTCATAAAAGAGTCAAAGAGGTTTGAAAAGGTGTCACTTCCCTTTCTTAATCTTCTATATTTCCATCTCCCTCAAAATATTTCCAGTCTTATAGCACAATGGGCACCTACGCCTGAGAGCTTCGAGCGGTTCTCCGGTCTAACCTACTTTTACTATATTTGATTCTACTCCTACCTTTTGCTCAACACAAGGCATTCATTCTGCAGTTTCCCCGTGGGTACTTGCCTTCACATACGCGCTCGCACACATATGCTTGGATCTATGAAATAAACGAATTTAAATGATTATCCTAGCAGAGTCATCGTCAACAAATCAGTCAGTTTCAATATAGTAGCAGAGCCATTGTCAATGGAACACACAAACAATACGTCAGGCCAGAGCAGCGACACAATTTCATTTCAATTACTTATGCCAAATAAGTAGAAAAGTACTTAAGTATGAAATTAAAAAAATAAACAACAAACAAAAAAGTCACCAAATCGGAGTTGGTTAAAAGCGATTTGATTTGTTTGATTTATGACTCTTTTCGATTTCATGTGACATTTGTAATTATTCTTCTGCGGGTCTGTCTTTTTGTGAGTGTGAGTATTTTTGTGTGTGTGACTCGAGTGTTGGGCTCTCCACAAATCCTACAATAACAACAACCAACAACAATAACAATATCGCGCCAACAATCGATCAAGGAACACCTTCGAAGGGCATGATCTTTCTAAGTAACTACCAGGCCAGAGCCTTACCTAAGCAGGCATTTAGTGAGTGCGACTGGGAGTTGCAACCGCAACCGGTCGCTTGAGCGTGTCTCCAGCCAACCCAACCAACCAACCAACCAACCAACCAACCAGTCAACCAGCTTCAGTGGAGATATCAGCGAGCGATCGAACAAAATGAGCGAATGACAATTTTAGCTTGCAGTGCATTATGAAAGATCACTCTGAAGCCTTCGGGGAATAAATCAACACGCTGTGTGGTGCGGATCAAGCGAGTTGCCTGGCTGGCTGGCTGGTTGATTAGTCGGTGTTGTATGCGGCATGTTCAGTTGTGTGTGTGTGTGTGATTGACTGAGTGTATGAATGAATGCTCGTTTGTTGATCGTTTGCAATCGGAAATTCTCTCCTACGACAGCCAAAAGCAGGGCTCAAGCCAACTATGTAGCGTACGTGCAAGCGGGCGGTCGGGTGGTCGCGCGGGCGGCATGATTTAAGTGAGTGGAGTAGTGTGATCAATGATGCTGTTGGTTTTTGGTGGGCTTATCGGATCGTATGCTGATCAAAAAACGATCAGTTAAAGATTTTGGTATAATTTTTATCTGTCTTTTTTTAATTGTCAGTTTTTTTTTTTAAATTTACAACGCGTTCCAAAGGCATGGCACGCATGACAATAATTATTTAGAGCGGGTTCTTTCAGACTTGTAACAATTGTTTTGTGCGCTGCTGCTGCGTGTACGTACCCAGTTCTTGGGAATTGATCTACACGAGGGTCTCTATTGTAGCCTCTATTTCAGTATGAGTATTAATAACGTAGGCTGTTTGGGGATTATAATGTTTGTATATGAAGCATACCTTCTCCCACAATATTTGCATGCAATTGGATTGACAAATTGATGGCTTACGGAGAGGGTGTGTCCCTCTGTCTGTATTGGTAGACTTGGTGGCTTAATTTTTATAATTGTTTCGATTTTTTATAATTGTTTCCACGTTTCTACCAGCAATTTTAATGCATTTTTGATCAATAAAAATTAATAAACATGTGGTCCCTTCACATAACGCACTTCTTCTTTGTATTAGCGGCTAACTGCGGTCTTTTAATTAGCATGTCAAAACTCACTCACCATTGAGGCACTTATGAGCCTTCTTCTTCGGCCACGGAACGCCCCACACTGCTTTTTACATATTTTCCCTCTGCTAATTTCCAGGTCAATTGATTAGTGGTGTGTGTAGAGCGGCGTCGTGCTTGTACTGAAGTACTTTTCAATCGTTGCTGCTGCCAAGGAGTCGATGCCGCTTCAGACCCAATTCATGACTTGCAATTATTTCTGTTTTATTTGGCCTGAATAGGTCTCGAGCTCAGTTTGACAGTTGGTCGGGTCAAGTTGAATGCAGTGTTCTCGCATCAGCATTTCCGCAGAATTGAGCTAATATTGTTGCCTCAGATGATTCTTGGTAGTAGACTTAGGGGAGTGGGCGAACCATGAAAGTATTCATTAGCCACTTGACTGTATTGTGTGTGGGTGTGGGTGTGATTGTGTATTTTTAAGCTGCTGAATGAAACAGAAATTCTATCCAATTTTTGTGTTACTGACGCATTCATTCCAAGTATGCGGATGAGTTGCAGGCGAGTATTTTAAGGAATATAAAAAAGTAAGTTGCAAAATGTGTGGAATAAAATGTGAAGGGTGAGGAAGCGGTTACAATGACTATAGTCCTCAAGGCAGATGTGTAGAATGAAGTAGACAAACTATGATAAAACACCGATCTAGATGATATGTGTTCACATACAATCAGAGGGATAATCTTTTGTGATCTATTCAGTTCGCTGTGGTTGCAAATTAAGTTTTTACTTAGAGCCTGATGATAATTAAGTCCAATACCTTGGGAAAATATGGTCAGAATATATCAGATTAGCTAATATTCAGTTATGGAAGATTTCGCATATCACAACTCCATTTACTCAATACTCTCTTTTTCCAATACAATTTTGGTTTTTTTTTTTTAAATTTCTGTGGTAGAAATGATGTAGTTGTTCAGTATTAGACTCTGATTAAGTCCAATGCCATGGGAGAATATGGTCAGAATATATCATATTATAATCCATAATTATTGAAGATTTCGTATATCACCACTCCAGTTACTCAGTACTCTCCTTTTCCATCTCAACTTTCCTTTTCGTTTGAATTTTTGTGGTTGCAAAGGAATTGTTTGCCCAGAGCTTGACTGTGATGTGGTCCAAGGCCATGGGAGAATATGGTCAGAATATATCAGATATCAGATAGAGAATATTCAGTGTATTATAACTGCATTTCAATACAATACTCTCTTTTTCCAACACAATTTTCATTTTCTTTTAAAACATCTGCAGTTGCAAGTGAAGTGTTTGCTTAGGGCCTGACTATCATGTAGTCCAAGGCCAGGGGAGAATATGCTCAGAATATATTGTTCAGATTATTGATGATTTCATATATCATAACTCCGTTTATATCATACTCTCTTTTTCCAATACAATTGTCCTTTTCTTTTGAGTTCATAAACGATGTGGTTGCCGAGCGTCTGATTATGATTAAGTCCAAGGCCATTGAGAAATAGGGTTGCTGACTTTGATTAAGTCCAAAACCATGGGCGAATATGCTCGGAATATATTATCAGATTGTTGAAAATTGCATATATCATAACTCCGTTTATATCATACTCTCTTTTTCCAACACAACATCCATTTCCTGTTGAAACTTCCGCGGTTGCAAATGAAGTGTTTGCTTAGAGCCTGAGTATGATGTAGTCGAAGACCATGGGAGTATATGGTCAGAGTATATCGGATTAGCTAATATTCTCGCTTTTTATGGCCTGTAACCTCTTCTTTTTCCAACACAATTTCCATAGCGAGTTTCTATAGCAAGTTGCCATAGCAAGTTTCCATCTTTTAGTCCTCCAATTACCTTGAAACCCATCGCCGAGTTAGGGGCACGGAATGTGAACGCTTCTTTGCTTTGATATATTGGTAGATGACATTAAAATTTATTGCCTGACATCTACGGAACCAAACTTAAAAACACTTTTCAAGATGTTGTAATTTATGGCCGCTTTTTCCAAGGATATAAAGACAAAGATGAATTTCCTGGCATTTGCATAGCGGCGTACGTACGTAATCATTGGGAACAACTACGAAACCCAACGGAAAAACGTCAAATTAATTAGCAAAACGTGCAGTAATACAAAAGAAAAGGAACAAATTCAATTCTTGCCCATATCCCCGCTGCTGCTACAGTTGAACACAACAGATATCCATATCCATATCCATATCCATCCACCATCTTATCTGGCAAGAAGCTTAGAAATAAATACACGCTCCTCTTCATATGTTCCGCAGTAGGAATTTATGTTTGGATTTAAACATTTGCAAACGGAAAAGTCATAAATTACAAGCAGAAGCAAGTGGCAGGCAGCAAGTAAGCTCGCTTTGTACACACACACTCATATATATATGCTATATATACAGATCAACCCCAACACACACACGCCAAGGAACGACAAAACGACGGAATCCACATGAAAAATCTTTATTTTACGATTTTCCCAAGTCGGATTTATTTTTATTTAATTCCTTTTCTAGAGTAGTTCTCCACCAACTGCTTTTGTACGTCTCCTGCCATGTGGGTATGCAATATGTGTCTGTGTGTGTGTGCGTGTGTGTTTGTGTGAATTTCTTTACCGTGCTTCCATACGCGTTTATACGAACATATCAAACCGTTGAGGAGATAAGCGAGTCCATGCGAAATTCATGGATACTTCTGCTCCTGCTACTCTGCTACCGCTTTTATTATAGATTTCTTGTTGGCAGATATACTTGACATAACATTTATTCACACAAACACTCACACACACACATGGGCCAACCAACACACACACTCTCATACATGGGCACACTCACACCCAGCGATAGAGCTTTACAGCAACCAGATACAAAGTGAGCAATTGTATCAGCGACGCGCTACATTAAAATAAATATGTACAAATGCGCAGATAAATAGACACAAACACACACGAACCCCACGAAATCAGGGAACAAAAACAAAAACCAAAAAAAAATGGCGTAAAGGAAAGTTCCACTAACACTCACACACCCATACACACACGCATATATAAGCACACAAACGGTGAAACATTCGTACACGCACACTACAAAAACATAACATTTATATTTCAGCGGAGAAAGCTCGTATATTATCATAAAGCAGGGGATGCGCAAAGTCGGGTCGTAAATCTTTCTGATAACATTTTATGCGAAACATTTCTTTTCGGTCCGCAGGGAGTTGGGACAGCCATGCCAGCAACATCGCCAACACCAGGAACGCCAGCAACACCAGCAACAGCGGCAATGGCGCGCGGTGTTGTAGGCGGTGAGTGCGCATCCTTCGCCCTGCCACCATAGTTTTACGAGCATTTCGATGCGTTTGGCTGCTCTTCCTTCGCTCGCTCGCTCGCTCGCTTATTTCTTTTTCGTTTCGTTTTTATTATTTTTATATAATTTCGTGGGTGGTTTTGTTTTTGTTTTGGATTTTGTTGCTATTCTGTTGTATTTTTAGTTATTTTTTTTTGTGATGCTTTCTGTATTTTTTGTGCTGTGTGGGGGGAGCAGGCGAGGGTGGAGTTTGCTCAGCTCACTTCTTAGTTTTGAAGAATTTATGTGCCTTCAAGACGTATCCTTACCCTTGTTACTGTGAAGCGAGCCTTAAAGCATCCGATGATGACGATGATGGCCCTGTTTCGGTTCGTTACAAACAATTTAAATTTAAAAGTTCTAATTTGGAATGAAATATTCTATGGAAGGAATTCAATATTTATGCTAAAGCAAGGATAAAGCAACTTATCACTTGGATGAGGTGCAAGGTTGGGCAGCCGCATCACCAATAAACCAGTGATACTACGTAGACTACCAGTTGGGTCCATTGTGAGCAATGAATTGCAGTTCTTGTGTAACAAATATCCTGGCAGCTCAAGCGTGCTTTTGCCTGTGAAAATGTTTTTAATACTCGAAGAGTCTGATTTACTTTCTGAATCCGGACTCGGTGGCCACCTAGTCTATCAAACAGAGATCGTGGTTTCATAACCTAAGGAATAAAAAAGATATGGGCTTCTACATTTTTCACACTAATTCTCCTCTCTTCAGAATTGTAAGTCTCTGATAACTAATGCCAATCCGTCTACAAACATTATGGAATGACCGTAGTTGCTCTACTTAAGCAGTGTGTCTATGCTAAGAAACGATCGTAGTTTCTCTACTCAAGCAGTGTTCTTGTGCAATGACACGATCGTAATTAACCTACTTAAGCAGTGTTCCTGTGCTTTGGAATGATCGTACTTGGCCTGCTTAAGCAGTGTTCCTGAGCTATGGAATGATCGTACTTGGCGTACTTAAGCAGTGTACCTGTGATATAGAACGACCGTAGTTACCTTATTTAAGTAGTGATCCTATGCTATGGAATGATCGTACTTGCCCCACTTAACAGTGTTCTTGTGCTAAGGAACGACCGTAGTTACACTACTTAAGTTGTGTCTTATGGAATGGAATGAGCATTCTTGCCCTACTTAGCCGGTGTTCCTATGCTATGGAACGACTGTAGTTGCCGGGGTTAGTGTGGAAGTGTTCCTGTTCTATATGCAACCCGGTAAGTCACAGCAAATATTAAACACCGAACACAAGTTTTCCGGAGCAGTTTTCTATGAGTAATTGTAGCTAATCATCGTATCTAACGAGTTGGAGGAGCTTTGAGAACAACAGAACGTGGCATAGGATCTAGAATATCAGAAAGAGAACATTTTGACAACAAAAACAACAATACGTTTATCTCAAAAGATAACAGGAGAAATTAATATTAGCGACAATAAAGGAAATACACAACAAAGGAATAAATACAATAATAACAGAACATATGGCAGCCATGGATGATATTAGAGAGCTCCCAGCACGTGTAACTTGTTCTAGAAGTCTTATAATTCTTGTGCTGCATCGGCATTCCCCATCTAAGCGGTAACTATATTCGGCTTAGGTGGTCAGTACGTGTTCAGCGGCCCATCCGTGGTATCACAATGGTTCATACTTTGTGCCTAAGTGTACTTCTTGCTGCCACTCCAACCTTAACCTAAACCTTATAATTCTTACCTAAAGCCAGTTATAAAGGCCACTTAGAATTATTCGATGCTAAGCAGAGCATATAAAAAAGAAACAAGAATTGAGAATCGTCCATTCTTCATAATTTCGTTGCAAGGATACTTTACAATCCACGTATATAATCTTCCCTCCAAAAACTTGACAGTTATTTGGGTTATAAATTCACCCACAATATTAAATTAGTCACACAAAGTCGAGAAAGGGTTAAATTCGCCCACAATATTTAGTTAGTCGAGAAAGGGTTTAGTGGACAAATCGGCTGAATGATTTTTTGAAATTTTGATTAGATGACTTCCCGGATATTGGAACACATACGAGTACGTCTAGGAAAACTCTGACAAACTGTTAGTGATTGGTGTATCCCGGAATGTGACGAACGCAACGCAAGTGGGTACCTGCTTGGCAACCTGCCAAATCTTCTGAGACTCAATCGTAGATGGAGAGGTATGACCTAATGCGTCCAGATCTCAAAAACTATTGCCTACTAATATAGAGTAAAAGATCACAAAGGAGTTGCTAGGCAGAGGCCATGCTGATATACATCTAGGCAGAGGATCATATTATGATCATAGGTTGGGAGTACACAGTTACTACTCATATTCCATTGAATTCTTGCGTTCGAAGTTGTAGAAGGAGTCTTTGAGGAACAAGCAACTATAGAACTGAACTTCATTTGCAGTGCCCTGAATTTGGCTAGCAAATCATTTGGTTGAAACATTATAAGAAAAACTTTTCGACATTAAGACATTCGAAGATGTTGAATTACATACTTTGCCATATTAAAAGCCTATTTGGAATGCAGCTACTTAATTGTTAAAGTTGGCATCCACGTAACTACCATTCATCTAATTCAAGCTGGTGTTCCACAAAGAAGTGTTTTACCACCTGTGCTCTACACACTATTCACAGCTGATCTGTTTCTTTCTGAATACACATAATGGCGAGCAACAAAGGCCCTGAGATAGCTTCGAAGCAGTTGCAGGTGAACCTAAACCATATTAGCATAGTGGCGAATAAAATAAAATAAAAGATAATCAGTACAACCTACTGTGAGGATGGCACAGCACATTTTTCCAGCTGGGTCTGACCTATCCAAGAATATAAATATAACAAATTGCTAGAAGAGCGTCATGCAAATAAGATTTTAAGTTATATTATCTTATTTATCCAACGCCAGAACAATGCAATCTCCACCCAACCAATCAAAGCTTTTCGAAGTCCAAAGCTACGCAGAATCCATGTTATATGAGAGAGGAATCATTAATAGTGGAGGTTGGATACTACAAAGGATTTCTATGATATGTGATAAGAACTATTGATGATAGGAATGGTGTTTTGCGTTCTCTCATATCACATAGGATTTCTATGATATGTGAGAAGAACTATTGATGATAGGAATGGTTTTTTCTATTGCACTACAAAAGATCAGCTTCAGAGAAGTATCGAAGACTCGCTTATTCAAGGGATCTGGGATCTGTTGCTGTAGACAATTTTGGTTCATTTATGACCATAAGTAAAGAAACAACAACAGAGATCGGCTCTGGCTTTGTTCTAGAAACATAGACTTCGTGCGGTCTCCCCCCTACTATACAAAAGTGCGAAAATTCCAATGAAGGAGACCGTCAAATATCTGGGACCGAATACTCGAAACTTACCTGGAAACCCAATATTCAGAAAAGAGTTACGAAGGCAAATATTGCTTTGTACACTTGTAAAAAAGCGGTCGGAATGAAGTGGGAGCTATCCCCATGAATTATGCACTGGCTGTACATCTTTATGGTCAGATCTATATTGTCATATAGAAGACGGTTATGGTGGTCAGCCACTCAGAAACAAAGCTATTTGAAGCTTCTGAGCAAGGTCCAAAGAACAGTTTTCTGTGCAGTTTTCTGGTACTTTAAGGACCACCCCAACTAAAGCAGTAGAAGTGATACTCCACCTAACTACATTAGATCTGGTAGGGCAACAAGTGACCGCCGCATTAGCGCTAAGGCTGAAATGCCCGGCTTTATGGAATGTTCAGCAGACTGGTCACTCGACTTTAATGCAGTCTTGGTATTAGTAGGTCTTGGGCAGACGAAGGCACTTGCTTAACGATTAGGCTAATGTTGCCGGAGCTTGATATGATAAAATCTAGAGACTTGCTTGCCCTGGCGAAAGAAGATATCTCTAAGGTCGTGCCTTGTATATCTCGTCATTGGCCATTCGGCAGGCATGCTCTCAGGCTGGGGGTATTCTTTCATGAATACTGCAGGAACTGTAGGGATGAGCAGGAGGAGACTGTGATGTGATGTTTCGATATGTTTATGATGTTTGTGATGTTTAGCAAGATTAAATAAAAAAAAAATCCAAATCCTAATTTCATATTCTATATTTCAATGTTTGAAGTACTCACATTGAAGTCTTCGCACCTGTCAAGGCATCTTCATCTTCTTAGGTGGCCATTACAAACCGTGGGTGGGGTATAACCGATTTGAGCAACTCTCCTAGGCGCATCTGCATCGGTATCTTTAATCCTTCAATCATCACCCACATCTTTAAGTGAAGTGGTTCAATTAACCCAACCCAAGTAGATGATTTCCATAAGTGATGAAGCTCTCCAGGGATGATCTTCGCTGAAATAAAACGAAATATCCTTGCTTATGAAAATTTTAAACTAATAATGTTCAACATTCAAATTATGCACCCGCAGGCTCATAAGTCACCCACCCACCCCCTCTTTGAAAACCACAGAAGACAAAAAAAAGTGAACAACGGGAAAAAATGAAATTACTTAAAACCCCAACGCAATGGGCAAAATTAACGCACTTGCGCGTATCTCAACCCCAAAATAAACGAGATGTAGAAGGAACGCACACTTAACTGACGCATTTAAACGAATTACAAAAGTTATTGCACCCCCAGAGCAGAGGGAAACACAATAAAAGCACCCTGCAGCTTAGAGCACCCTTGATTGCGACAAATCCAAAGGATTTGCGGGGTTTACTTGCCACCGTCACTGCCAGTGCTGCTGCTGCTGCTGCTAGTGATGCTACTGGTATTGGCGATGCTGCTGGTGCTGGTGCTGCCGCTGCTACTCGCACACTCCGGGCAATAAAACAGTCTAAAGTTCTATTAAATTATACCGACTCGAGCGCAACGGGGCTCGGGGGAGTTTCTGGCAAGCGACACAAGTGAGTGACTGGCGCGTGTGTTGTGCGGGTGTCAAATCAGACAAAACAGTTGAGCGCAACGGTCCCCGGCAAATGTAACGAACGCAGTAAACGAATGTTAAACTGCACAATTGAGATAAGATGCGAGATAGGGCATGTATCCAACCGAATCAGACCAGACAAAATCTCATCTCATCGATGTGATGCGAAGTGCGGCGTTGTGCTGTGCTGAGCTGCACTGCTCTGTGGTGGCTGTGGTGTTGACGCTCGTTCTGGCCGTGGGGGAAGCCGTCTCTATAAATGCGTTGGCAAATGCTGCAAAGCGAGCAAGTTGGCGAAACTTTTGCCAAAGTTGTTGAAGAGTTTTTGCTATTTGATTTTTAGTTTTTAAATAAGTGGAGGGGGGAATGATTTTCTATTGCCGCTATAGATACCAATTTACAATTATATTGGTGGGGTGGTGGAGCTGATTAAGCTGATTAAGTTTGGCTTATTTCAGGCTGAAGTGGTGTGAGAATAGTGTCATTTTTGGTTACAAATCCTTCTCTAATTGTCAGATAAAGAGAGTAGGGGGGATCTGCGTAGTTGATATACAGATCGTAGTTAATGGATATAAGTATTTTACCCATCACTTCTTCAGTTGCCGCCTCAACTGCATATGATCTGAATTTATACTCAGCACTTAACTTATTTTGTAACCAGAAATTTCAAGTTAAATTTTATTAAATACATTTTTTAGACTCCAGGCTTACAAAATTTATCAGTCTTTCGCAGCCAAATCCATCCCAGAGTTTTGATTGACTCGTTGCTGTTATTGGAGATATCTAGGTTCACTTCCTTGTGAACGGGGCGAATGCCATGAAGTAGTAGTGGATGATTGGCACTTACCTAGCTAGTATCCCGGACCTTTTAGAATGCTTATAAGTTGTTTTGAGTATCTAGGCTATCAGCACCACCAAGTCCATCGTCCTCGTAAAGTTTGCTTGAAGTAACTGAGCTCCAATACTATTCTGACTGATACTATTCTCTTGGACTATCCTATGCATACATATCATTGTAAAGTATGTTGCTGATCTATTCCGTAAGAGATGGTGTTTAATTGATAATGCCTTACAGGTGACTTCCGATTCCTCCTTCAAATAATGGTTTGATTCTGTTCATATGGATGTATTGGAATTTGTTGATATATTTTCTCGATGTCGGTGGCGAAAACAAACCTCAGCAATCGAAATCGGAGTAATATCAAAGTTGGTTCACCTTGAGCGGTTAGTCCTGAACATATGAAATCATTTAGAGTGTATCCTGAAGTAGTTTTTGTAGAACTCTCCTCGTAGTTTTGTTGTGGTACTGTGTGGCTTGACTACATATTTGAAGAATGAAGTACATGGATGAGGAATGAAGTAATTTTGGAGTCAATATACTTATAATGTCTGCTTCCTTCATGTGTCCTAATATCTCATACTTGTCTCTGAACTTCGTGTACTTTTGACGCACCTTATTATTCTTGAGAAGCCATCGTTGAAGGCCAAGTAAGCTGTTGTAAGCAATCCCTTTGGATTCTCCTATTGCCATTGTGTTTTCAAGAAGAGGAACTATAAAGCGACCTTCTTAATTTCTGGCGGAATTTTTGACGAGTTCGCTGCCGGGGAAAGCTTCCTCTTGCTAGTCTCTACTTCGTCTAGTTTCCATAATCGTTCTATTACCTCTTCCAGGGAAGCGCCATCGTTCGAGTTGTATTTCGTTGGTAAATGCTGTGTTATCACAAACATACAGCACCTACTCTATCTACTCCATCTACTCTAGCAGAGTTTGCAGGTTTTGCAGGAAAGAAGATGAGACCGCTAAAAACTTACGGGGTTATTGCCCAGCACTAATGCACAAGTGAAGAATTGGGCAATCATCTAATATCGGAAGAAGAATAAAACACAGCAAAATAGGCTTAATGCTCAATATTATCGAGGAAACGTAACTCGAAGAAGTACTCTGAATAATATGAAGGGGGGAAATAGATCTCTAAGGTTGGAGTGTAATAACTCCCTTAACAATAACAATAACAATAATAATAATGTCCATCACCACTGGAGTAAGGCAATGGTGCTGGCAAATTTCTCAGTTTATTGACTTTGAGGAGTGTCATGATAGTCAAGTATCCATAGAAGAATGTTTCGTCAGTTAGTATCAGATGTGTTGCGTGGCATCCTGTCACTTTAGTGGGGATGGATCCTTAGCACTAACCAAATAATACACTCATTTCGGAAAGTTATCTCCGACATTAGAATCAAGCAGATTTCGCTCGTTTACATTTACATTATCTCTCAGAAACCATTGCACTCTAAATCCCAATTCGATTACTTTCTAATTGCCCATTAGTTGACTTAAAATTGACTTTCCAGGAGCCTCATGGGACATCAAGGAAAAAGAACTTCCTCACCACTTTTAAAGTATTTCTGGCTGATCACTGTATCTGGGTCATTTACTGGACACCAACGAAAAATAAGTTCTTCCCTCCTTTAAAAGTATTTCTATATGACCTCTGTATCTTAGTAATTTTGGCTTCGCCACTTATTTTCTCAATAAGCCAAGGAGATTTTATTTTAGTCTAGAGTATTGGATCTAGACTGGAAAAGGATTCGCCAGGTGGAATTTTTATTATTTAACAATACGCCAAAACCAAAGGTTAGTTTACTTTTGACGGAAAATATAAATTTATGTTTACCGCAGTAACTGTTTTGTTCGTAATCGTATGCCACAAGCTTAGTACGCATGAAGGACCCTAGAGTTCCTCAGCATTCGTTTCTTCCGTGCCATTAAGAACAATGGTAGGGCTCAAATGGTGGGGTGATTGGTTATGAAGTCAGTTTCCACTTATTACTTATTATACCAATCCTTATACTACTCACTATACTACTCAGTATAATACTCACTATACTACTACTTATACGAGTACTACTTCCTATAATGCTCACTATACTACTCAATATACTACTCCCTTTACTACTTCATATACTACTCACTTTACTACTCCCTATAATACTCACTATACATTTTCTGAGGATGCTAGTTGTGTGATATCAAGTAAGCCACCAATCGACCTGCTTTCATATACAATCCAGGATTTGTACAGGAAAACAGCAAGACCAACGGCTGCAGGCATGCCCGAAGAAAGGCAGAAAACCATACAACATTGGCAGCAAAGATGGGAGAAATCCAGCAAAGGCCGATGGACATTCAGACTGATACATAATATCAAAGAATGTTACTCGTGCAAACAGGGCGAGCTTAACTTCTATTTAACGCCGATGCTAAGTGGCCATGGATCATTTAAGGAATACTTGCACAAATACAAATATGATGATGACCCTTTTTGTCCAAGTTGCCCGGGAGAGCAGGACGCGCGCGGTATGTACTGTTTCATTGCTCGCGATTGAACGAGAGCAGAAACAACCTGAGTGCTATCTTAGGAGAACAACCAACAATGGCTAATCTGGTAGCGTATATCTGTGAAGCCTTGACTAAATGGAAGGCTGTTTGTTCTACAGCAGCCTCTATGATGCTATACTTGCGGAATACTGAACGCGTCCGAACAGAAGCACACCTACGCCAGCGCAATGCTGAGGAAAACGGCAATAGGAACGGAGGATGAAGTTGCACTGAAAATGGACAAATCTAAGACTGACGAATGAGCGGTAATGCTCGTAAGTGCCTCACGACGTATTACCTATAGTTGAAGTCCAGAGAGTATAATTCGGCAGGACATCGGGGTGAAGTTAGTGAGTTCAGGCCCTACACTACATGGTTTTTGACTGCTTTACACCTCGTGAAAAAAAACTCCTATACTACTTACCATACTACTCCCTTTAACACCCACTAGAATACTCGTATACTTCTCACTACACTGCTCCCTATAATAATCTCTATACCAATCAATATACCACCACTCCCTATACTACTCCCTATATTACACACTATACTACTCCTTATACAACTTCGTATACTACTCCCTATACTACTTCTTATACTACTCTCTATAATACTTACTATACTACTCAACATACTACTCCCTATCATAATCTTCTTACCACTCACTTCCTTATACTACTTCTTACCACTCACTTCCTTATACTACTTCCTATACTACTCACTATAATACTCCTTATACTCCTCCGTATACTACTCCTTATACTACTCAATATACAACTTCCTATACTACTCACTATACTACTCACTATAATACTCCCTATAATACTCACTACACTACTCCTTATACTCCTCCCTATACTACTCCTTATACTACTCAATATACTACTTCCTGTAGTCCTCCCCATACTACTCACTTTACTACTTCCTATACTACTCCCTATACTACTCACCATACTATTCCCCATAATACTTCCTTAAATATACTATGTATGCTTGAGCAGTGAGAAAGTTAGTGAGGTGTGTTCATACCACGTTCACATTCCTTCTGCCCATTTCCTTTATACAGGACTCCACCAGGGACATACAAATTTTTTATTAAAAACCAAATTTATATCAATTAATTATTTATGATGGAAAAAATTAAATTAAAAAAGTTTATTATACAATTTGAAAGGTGAAAAATCACTTCGTCTCTGCGTAATTTAATCTGAATGAATTTTTAATAAGAAGAAAGACACCTGCCGGCAGCTGTCTACACAAGGGGCCTGGGTATGGACTCATAACTGACAAAAACGAATGCTGCCAATCATTGCGAAGCTGAAGACAAGACAATTTTAGATCGTTGATAGGACATGCACACTCAGCGTTTACAATACATATTAAATTGGTAATAAGCAAGTAATCCCCTCCAGTACCACAAATACACCGACACACAAACGAGTACATACTTACATACACTGGCTTACACATGCCTTTAAACACACGCCTACATATAGCTTCATACACACGCCTCATACACCTTCATACACACACATACCCATGCCTTCATACCCATGCCTTCATACCCATGCCTTCATACCCATGCCTTCATACCCATGGCTTCATACCCATGGCTTCATACCCATGCCTTCATACCCATGCTTGCTCTCATAAAGAAGTGAGCAAATCAATACAGAGCCATGCAAATTGAATGTCACGTTGCACTTGAGGAGCCCTGAAACCCAACCATAGCGCAGCCAACGAAAGTACACGTCAAATTTACATGCGCAATTATTTATTTAAAGGACTAAGGACGACACACATTATCAAGCTACACACCGCACCGCACCGCAGCGCAGCGCTACATGCTGTCATATTATTTACGTTCGCACAGAGAAGCCAATTTACATAATAAATACGCAGAGTGCGACGCCGAGTGAGACACCGAGGCTGCCTCGCAAGTTGGCAGCCCATGGGAAGGAAGCTGCCAGTGTTGTTGAGGCTCAGAGTATTTTGTCTACGATTCGCTGTGGCACAAATCGATTTGGATTTTATTGCGCGAATCGCAAGACACGTGAGCGATAGACAAATTGTGCCCGCTCATACGAAACTCATTGCGCCGGTACGCAGGCGGCAATTAGGGGTGGTGGCGCGGTCGAGCAGCGTACCATGTATTCGCGTCAATTGCCCAAAAATCGTTGTTTTGATTTGTTGTGACAGTTGTGGACTGGCGGACTGGTGGGAACAGCCCGACAGCAGCGCCTAATTGCGACATGGTGCATTTGCCGCTGGCCCAAAACGTTGCCCGGCAGCCACAATTAATTTAAATGTTGTTATGCAAAAATTAAGCGCATAATTTTTATTGCAATTCTTATGATTGAGTGCCGCTGGCTTTGGTGCGATTATGGCGATGAGAACATCCGCCAGACTGCTGCTACACTTGCCGCAGGCTGTAGGCATACAAGCGACCGGGTGGACCTGTGGGAAATCCTGAAAATTTCATCTGGGCTGGGCCCATAAATTTAATTTAAACACGTTTTTTTCTTTTTGAATGAGAAAAATAATTTCTCTGTCGCCGCTGCATTCAAATTTTATCTTTTAATCAGTTTCCATTTTTATTTCTGAACTGTTTTTTCTAATCTCCTTTTTTTCCGCTGTGATTTTTGCTTTCATTACGCTCGGTAAGCGCAGAGGCTGCTCACAATGCCAGGCTTTTCTATGCCAAGAGGCACTTCAATGCGTACGCAAACAATAAACCAATTCCAAGGAAGCAGCCGCAGCATTAAAAATTATTCCTTTTCATACAAATTATGATAATTTAACCGAAATCCTTTTAATTCACCTGACAAACCCGATTGCTTTGTGCTCGGAGCAGGCGGAGGCAAAAAACTGCTGCTCATCTTTGCCACCAACCACAGCAACAACAAAGGTCGAGCATTCTTTTTCATTTGGATTTTCCTATTCAGTCGTCTTCGGGAAAAGTGTCACATCATCTTCCCTCAGCGAGATGGGTTGCAGCAGTTATGCCGCCTCATCGCTTTGAAGTATTCGAATTCCAATTGTGTAGAGAGCCCGGCAGAGAGGTGGGTGCATCTGACCCAAAACAAGTGATGCCGTTGCCAATTCAGCAAATAGCGCAGAGGTCGTGTTACATTTGCTGCTGGTGCTGCAACCATCATTTTTCACTCACTCAGTCGCTTAGTCGGTTACAGCGCTCTACACGTGCATATTGCGTCCCTTTGGAGACATCCTTGCAGCCCGATGATCCTTGCTTAGGTTCAAGTGTCACTTGCAGCGTTTTCGGTACACACTGTTTTGGTGATGGCTGGGCTGGTTGTTGTTGTTGTTGCTTATTGTTGTGTAAACACTCGACATCATTTCTTGTTGCATGTTCTTTGATGCGAAATTGACAAGTTGTTGTGTCCTTGTTGTTATCCTCGTAGTTGTGCTTGTCGTCATGAGAAGTAGCAGTAGCAACAGCGGCGTTAGAAACAGCAGCAGCGTTAGAAGCAGCAGCGGCGTTAGAAGCAGCAGCAGCGTTAGAAGCAGCACCAGAGTTAGAAGCAGAAGAAGCAGCATCAGGAGTAGCATTACAAATAGAAGAAGCAGCAGCATCAGGAGCAGCATTAGAAGTAGCATCAGCACTAGCATCATCAGCAGCATCAGGAGCAGCATTAGTAGCATCCTCCGCAGCAGCAGCAAAAGCAGCTCCAAATTCATTTCAATTGCGTACAATTTTACAGCTTCATTTCGTTTTTATGTTTACTGTCATTGTTGTTCCTGTTGTTGTTGTTGTTGTTGTTGTTGTTGTTGTTGTTCCTGTTGTTGGTGTTGTTGTTATTCTACAATGTCTTCAGCGCCTATCGAGAGTTGTAATCACAGTTAATTGTTGTTGTTGTGACTATTGTGGCGTTGTTGTAGATCCGTATCGTGTCTTCCCCGCTCTAAGGCCCGCTACGTATATGAAATCAGGCGCGTAATTGAAGTGTTACCTTTTTTTCACTTACAGCGAAAGGCAAAAACAAAGTTTGGGAAAGTAAACCCGAATATTGTCCCATTGCATCAGGCATTGTTGTGGTGCTTGGCATTTATCGCTAACCCAAATTGCCATATTTTTGCTGTGGTAAAATAACCTCCCAAGGCAGACACTAAACCAGAGCTCAAGACAACAAGAACAACTGGGACTGGTTTTAAGACTGCGTTCAGCAATTTACAACAAGAACCATACCGAATACTTAATTTGGCCTGGAAAAAAGGCATGTCCAGTTCCTGAAAACACATCCAATTCCATACCGCGTAAGTTTTATTTTGCAAACAAGTATTAAAGTAATCGATTGAAAGAAAGAATTGCAACAGAACTTGGAATTGGAAATTTATAGCTACTTATTCTGCTTATATCGGTGCCACATATGGTGGTATAAATCTACATTATCATTCTATGTAAAAACCTCGGCCAGATTGTAGAGTTCGTCCTAGTTGCCTTTCAGAGGTGGGTTCATCTTTACCTACCACGGACCAGGCAAGTTTCAGAGACGATCCAAATTGATTCCTCCTCGTATTTGTACTACTACATTCACCAAGATAGTTACATCTACCATTATCCTCTCTCATTCACTCGCAAAACCTCAGCCAGATAAACACGTTCCTCATAGATATCCTTCCGAGTTGGGTTTATCTTTTCCTACCATACGCAGGGTAAGTTTCAGAGACGATCCAAATTGATTTCCTCCTGCTCAATTTGCCCTGCTACTTTCACAGAGTAAACTGAATCTACCATTATGCTCCCAAAAGCTCCTACTAATTAAAATATTGTTTCTGTTTCTCATATATCATCGCTTCTGTGATATCAAGTAATGGGAAACATGATCACAGCACTTTGTTGACACAGGGTGGACTGAAGAATGAGCGGCCTAAGCAAAACACCTTCCATTTTGCGCAAAACTCAATTTAGTTCAAAATAGAGTCTCCTTTCAGCTCTCTACGAGGCACTTTGGCCAAGGAAACTCCAATTTACCGATGCCTGCAAAATAGGCATCCTTCGTATATAAGAATGCCATTTCGATTACAAAGAAATTTCCCAGGAAGTTCGTAGACACTGTGAAACTACCATAAGAGTGTATCTTTTATATCCTTCACTTCTCTGAACCTAGAAGTGCATATAGAACTATTTCTCTGCTGGAATGGTTACATATTCCTTCTCGTTGAGATATATTTTTCATTATGCTGGATCTTCTCATTAGAACTGAGCTGCAGTATTGAGCTGCAGTACAAAGTGGTAAGAGTTATTCCACTGCGTCCTTTTCATAGCAGAAGCTGTGTATTCCGTTGTCTATTCCTGTTGTAAGGATGGAAATTACGGACAAGGATACTAACTCATGACACCTTTTCCTTCTTTTATGATCGAAGTTAGTAGAAGGTAATGAGAATGAGTAGAAGGAAATGAGAATGCTGATAGCTTAGCAAGGAAAGCTGCGGCCTCTCAGTTCAACGGCCCTGAACCCTTCTGTGGACTCTCATCCAACACCATCGGAGGTATGCTGAAGAAGTGAACAGAGGCAAAAGGAAGTCAGACCTGGAGAAATCATATGGGAATTAATACAGTCCAGTGCTCTTCTGGGAGACTTTAATCCTAAAAGAACTAAGGAGCTAAATTTATAAAAATATTGTTTAAAATATTTGGCTGAAACATACAAAACGAATAGTGATGGATCCATAATAACTCTGATATTGATCATTTTCACTGGGTTCGGTTGGGTTGATCAGGCTGGCCGTCAGCCACACATATTAGTCCCCTGCGGTATCAAATCGAGCTAGTCCTCTATGTAGATGTGTAGTAGGCATCTTGTAGAATGTCAACGCTTTTAGCAAATCTCAGGAGTGCTTGAAGATCCTTTCCTGAGACGTCTTCCAGCGTCCAAGCATTTTGTGCGTGTTCTTGATAATGCAGCATACATGCATAAGAGATGTTCCGAAGTCTACTTCGTTACCGACTCCCACTGAATTTCCTGCATGTGTCGTCATTGGTGATTCCCATCTTCTATGCGTATGCTGCTACTAAACTGTGGCCTGTCAGTGCACCTATGATAGTTTTGCAGTCTTTCCATGACCAGTGCAAATCAATATTATAGTATATTCCCCTAAGTTGGATTTGCACATAACTTTCGCAGTTCTGCAGGTGGTTAAACTATTCCTCCTCGGCGTTTCCTGTCTCTTCACATCTTCATCAATTTCATTGTGTCGATTTTTTAGAGGTTTCTGTATGTCGTTTTCTTGTTGTTGTTTTAGCTGAATAGCGCTTTTAGCAAGCTCATCTACTGTTTCGTTTCCTTCAATGCCCTTATGGCTCAGTACCCAATAGATATGTATCTGTCTATTCGCGGTTGGCCCTTCTATGGCTTCCCTGCTCTTTAGAACATTTTTCGACCTAATTTGGTATGACTGTCTACGTAATTTTGCCTGGCTATCTACGTAGATGTTAGCTCTGAAGTTGCTTTCTGTTTCAGTGTAGGCCAGCTCTACGGCTTTCCCCACAGCAAAAACTTCTCATTAGAAAATACTGCAGTGATCAGGCATCCTCATTGGCTGACTGATGCTCAGCTCTGCACAGTAGATTACAGCTCCTACTCTATCCTCTTTTTTCGAGCTGTCTGTGTAGATGTTAAAAGACTCTTGGCTCTTCACCACTCTTCTTTGATTATAATCCGATGATGTTCATTAATATTACCAAAATATTTTCAGAGATCAGTGAGGAAGAAACGATTTGTATTATCGATAAAATAACTGCAAAACAGTGATTTTCAATAAGCACAAATCTTTGAGGAAGACTTCCATCAGTATACAAGAATTTATCTACAATCTATGCTGATATAGAAACTATTTCATATTATTTTATATTATATTGATTATTATATATTGACTTCAATGTTAATCTTCTTGTTAATGACAATAATGCTAGAATTTTTCAGGATCCTAATGCATCTGCTGGTCTTTCAAATGTCAATACTGATATTCCTACTCGCTTTGGGAATAATGTTAATCGAAGTTTACTTGATCTCTTCATTGAATCGGACTGATCTACTGATCAAATTTCGTTCATAACTGACAATGATCTTCTTTTCTGTTGTTTAGATATAAATTGAAGTCATAACCCTATTCTGACACAATTTCCTTTCGTGATTGCAACTCTGAGAATCTTAACAGTTTATACAGAGCATTGTCCTCTATTGACTGGAATGAGTGTTTTAGCAGTGTCGAAAATAAATTACAAATATTTGTAAATAAAATACAGTCAATGTTACCTCTGCTTACTATTCGTGGGAAGAATAATTCTTGCCCTTGGTATACGAGTCATGTAAATAGTGTTATAACAAAACGTAATAAGTTGTATAACAAATGGAAAAGGAATTCTAGTAGTCATAGGTATTCGTGGGATCAGTCTACACACCAACTCACTCGGACCATTATGGGTCAATTGCGATATCACTGAGTAACACTGCATATCTACATTACTAGTGAAACCATTTTGAAGCTCTAATAAAGAGGAGGATTTGTTTGACCTTCGCGCCGGACACTCCCGTAAGAGACCTGAAAGCGTATTTGCCTAAAGAACCCACTCTGCTTCTAGGTAGAGCCTGGCACCTACAGAAGAGATGTACCACAGTCTCCTCCTCATCCTTCTAGTAGTCATAAGTTCACGGTAGCGCGGAATAGATCTGCATCGAATGTAACAGAGACTAAGAGGTTTTATAACCGATCTAAATTGAATTTATCGCTACCTACGAAGGTGCTTTGTAATAGCTTGAGAAAGTGTGCAGTAGAGGTGGTTCGCTGGTCCCTCTGTGAGTACTTTTGGAGCCATATCATTCATAAAACTAATGTCACACGTAAGTTACTTCACTCTAATAATCTTCCTTATTCCTTTCAATGTCATACTGTACATGTAGATGATGCTGTAAGGTGCATTATGAAGATTAGATCTATTGCTGTGGGAGAAGATCTCCTCGGTTTGCTTAAGTTTATATTGCTTTATACCTCGAGCCCAACTGCTTCACTAGTAGTTGCTTCCCTAGTCTGTGGAAGGTTGCAACAATTGTTCCTGTTGCTAAAAACTCCAATGCATCTGCGCCTAATGAGTTTCGGCCAATGAGCATTTTGTCTTGTATGTCAATGGTATGTGAAGCTCTTATGGCAGAGCAAATTACTAAGTACTTCGATAATAACAATCTCTTATATCCATTTCCGTCTGGATTTAGAGTTGGATTTAGTTGTTCCATTGCTATGCTCAAGTTTTGGATGATATCCGGATTGTGCATGATAAGACATTTTATACATTGTCTCGATGTCCGCTGTTGTTTAGCTGATTCTTCCTATAATTACATATTCTGAGTTGGTATACCTCAGACTGGTGTCTCATTCGCAACATAAATTGGAAATATCGTTCAATAATGCTACTCGGTTTGTGTATGGCTTGCGCAGATTTGATAGTTTATCAGCTTGGAACAAATGTATTCTTGGTGGCACACTGATGCTTACTTGAAGGCTCGAAACTGTGTCTTTCTGCGGTAGTTGATCCATTCTAAGTCTCCCAGGTACCTTTACGCGAACCTGCAGTTCAGTCGATTTGCTAGAAATGAAAACTTAATTGCTCCTGAATTCCACTGTCCCGATTCTAGTCGATTATTTTCCATTGGCTCAATCAGATTATGGAATTCATTTTCAAGGTCCATTCAAGTCACTCCTTGGAGAGGCGGCTTCAAGCGCTTAGTCTTTAGGCATTTCTCCGAGCAATGTTTGTGTTCTTTAGAGCTGTGTAACCGATTGCCTGCTTCATCTCTGTGTACCAATGATAATTCTCTTTCTTATGACTGCAGTCGATGCATTTATAAATATTCAGAAAGATTTGAGAGAATTCAAATATTTTATTTATAAATATTCAGGAAGATTGAAGAGAACTTAAATATTTTAATTACTTTTATTCATTAAATAACAAATAGAATTGTAAGGTGAGCGAGATTTGTGTAATAATATAAATACCTATCTATCATGCACGAGTGAGGAAATATTGAAACGAATTTAATTCATTAATCAATTAAAAGAAAAATGTACTAACAGACAATTAAAAGTCATCATTGTTTATCAATGCAAATACAATGCCAGTGGGTGAGGAACAATCGTCAAACAAGCCAAGCGACAATTTTCATTAAAACTAAAAGCATTGTTAGCGCAGCAGTTGGACAACAATGCCAACAGCATAACAACAACAACAACAACAGCAACAAAACATCAACATCGGCAGCACAAATATAAAAACCCGCTTAAAACAATACAATTCAATCAACATGATGCACTCATGCAATAATTCCAATGATGATTACGAGGAGCCTCACACAGCATCGCACAGAGACCGGCAACACACAATGAGCAGAGTAATCTGCATGCAAAGCGCTTTGCAGAGTCAACAAAAAGCCACAGAAAAGCAACAACAACAACAATGACAACACAAAAGCATGCAAAGCAGCGCAGCAGCAAAGGAGACAAAAAGCAAAATTTCATTATGAAATTGATAACCGAAATCAAACAGAAAGCAATTATCGCCACAAAAGTTCATCAGGCGCTGGCAGCACAGGGCCCTGCAGCGAGCAGCCTAGCATAGCAGAGGGTGGTGGGGCAGAGGGAGCTGATAAATCATTGAACACTCAGCGACATAGGAAAAAGCAAATACAGATTTTAAAAATCATTTGACAAAATTGAAATCAAATGTGAAAGGATTGCACGGCGGAGAGGGCAGCGTAATTACAAATGGCATACAAAAGTCAGGAGCAATGGAATTACAACAACATCCTCATAAGCACCAACAACAAAATCGTAAGCACCAACAACAACGTCATTACTAACAACAACATCATCATCGCTTACAACAACATCATCATCGCTAACAACAACAAAATCGTAGGCACCAACAACAAAATCGTAGGCACCAACAACATCTTCATAATCACCAACAACATCATCATCCGCATTATTATTAGCATCTAACATCATCATGAACATCATCGGTGTCCGCTCTCATACTCAGATCAATAGAAAATGAGCCATATTTGTCACACTGCTGCACCATGGTGGCTGTGCTCAAATGCTGCTGGCGCTGGCTACTACACCGCACTCGCAAGGCTTAACACAGCAATTCGCCGTGATGGCCAATTCGCTTGGTCTCTTCACTGATTCTCCCCCTTACTGTATAAAGGCTCAAGCCATCTCGCTCTGTATTTGGCCGGTCCCCGGCGGGCAACAGAGCAGCATAGTTATATGAGCTCAGAGTCGCACAACGAAGCTAAAGCAGACTCTCCATTTCGCCATTTTATTTATGGGCGGAGTTAAGTGAACGCTCTCCGATTGGCCACTGCGTTTGCGCAGTGCTCACCGGGCAGGTGTACAGAGTTACTTACACAGGCAGCTGCCAGCCGTAAAATCCCTTGTCGCATGCAGCTTTCAAATAAAAAATGGTACATTTATGGCCAGTTAAGCCACAGAGACTGCAGAGAGCGCCGGCATCGTACATATTTGCCCTACGTCTTTCTGAGTGTCCGTCTGTCTGTCCGTCTGTTTGTTTGTTTGTTTCTTTGTGTGTTTGTCTGTCCGTTTGTCTCTTTGCTCGTATCTGTTCGCAGTATTTGTGAAGCATGTAAAAATCTTTGCAGTGCTTTTCATGTGCATTTTCCTTATTGCTGCTGCTGCTGTTGTTGCTTTTGTTTGGTTGTTATATTTTTTGTCACAGCTGTCATAGACACACACGTTTGCACAGAAGTACACTCTCGTACTCAAGGAGACACACACAAGCACACATACGCACTTACTCACACTTATAAAACTTGCATAATTTGGCCTGCACATATTCATTTCGCTTAAGCGTGCGTTTGAGCATAACTCACAAAGCAAAGTTCACTGAACGTAAAAAAATTGTATTTGTTAATTGTGGGCCTGCGTGTGAGTGTGTGAGTGCGTTTGCATATGTGTGCTTGTGTGTTTTCCTATGCTTCTCTCGGTTTTCCTATTTTTTGTTGTGGATTTGCATCGAGATAACAGCGCCTGCCTCCTCTCGGGCGCATTTTAAGTCGCTTTTTTTTGGAAATTTTACAATTATGCGGGTTGCCTGTCACTTTCTGCTCTGCCCGCTACTGTATTTACGCTTTCTGTTTATTTGCATGTGTTCGACTGAGTGAGAGTGTGTGTGTGTGTGTGTGTGTGTTTGTGTGGGTTTCGTTTGCGATGCCCTTGCGCAAATTTTAAATCAATTCATTTGTTTTGTTGCTGTTGTTGTGATAACTTAATTACTTCATTTAAACTAGTTTAACTGTCAAACTTTATGATTATGTGCTGACAGTGGTCGTTGACAGATTTAGATGACGATTTGCAATTAGTTATCTGTGATTTACGCTCGACTTGGGGAGGAAAACAATTCGTTCTAAACTGGATTTTTTGTTTGTACTGTTTGTGTTTATTTTGGCTTTTAAATCGCAATATTTCCTGAAATTTTTTCTACGTGCTCACCACAGTTTGGGTCGGTGAAACATTGTGCTGATATAATCGGTATAAGTAGACAGATATGTTAAGGTATTTGCTACAGTCTTTATACTTTAAAGCTTGGGGAACCGTGGGTCATACAGAAAATAAGCTGAATTTATATTGCTGAAACAGTATAATAAAGTTATAAATGCAAAGCCTGTAGGTAAGTAGGTTTAGCGTTCGTCTGAAAGTTACACTTAGACCATTTTTGGCCCTTTGTGATACCGCTTGAGACACAAGCCCCAATTCCTTTCAAAGGTCCAGCCAGTTGGAGCTTTTTATGGAGCAGTTACACATTCTATACACTTGCCCAGCGGTGGCGAGACACAAACATAACTACCTAGGCAGTGGGTTCTTATCTCCAAATCACCTAGTTAAAAGTAAATCCACACCAGTTACGAGATGTATAAATAGTCTAGGTTTGTTTTAGCTGGGTACACGGCTGCACAATAGATCTCTCATGTCGCGGTATTCTTTTAGCCTGTTAACTAATAATAACAATGAATCAGTTCATGGAGCTAATTTTCTTATTTGGAATCCAGAAATTAGTCACCCAGGAAAGTGCGCCTCCTTTGGGCAGCGCTGGACACGTGCATATCAGATATTCTATGGATTCTTGCTCCTCCTCATCCATGCAACTGCTGTAAAAGTTATTTGAGATGATCCCCAACCTAATACCATAAGTATCCAGGGTCCAGTGTCCCGTTAAGTGCAAAGCCTGTATAATAAGTCACATTTTTATTGGTAAAACCGAATAGTAGACTTATACAAGCAAAGCTCGACATTAGCAGCCTGTAAGACACTTATACATCGAACATACGTAACTCACGAAAAGATGAAGATAACGGTTATCTTTTGATCACACCTCGTATATGGTGAGATCTGAGGACGAATCATGATATTCGTAATCTTGGAGGTAGTCATTTGAAAATTGTCTTATTTGGAAGACCGAAACACTAATAATTAATGAACCTTGGATTCATTTAAAGAACACATAATTGTATTCATTTCAATTTCCCCTGGGTTTAAGTAACGTTTCCCTATCTCTAGGACTATTTTTTATATATGTAAAGTAAAAACGCTTTTTACGCGACCAGAGAATCCACCAGGAGTGTCAAGAATCGATGTCAAATTTAAGCTCACCGAGTTGAGCCTGGGTGTGAGTGCATTTGTCTAGCATCGCTTTTAGTAAATGAATATTTGGCAAATTTAAGCCTGTAGTCAGCATAATTCCTCGAAGTTGAATTGCACCTCACATACTTACCTTGTACTAATATTTTGATACAATAGTCGAGTTGGATTGATTACCTTGGTATATTACATACATGACATGACATTACATAGTATACATGACATTACATAGTATACATGATATTACATAGTATGTACCTGGGAATACTTGGAATGCTTGTACGCCCAGTTAGGTCACTTTTGATAGATTTTTGAAGAAGGCAGAAATGGCTGCAGCAAGTAACACAAATCAGGAGAATGAATATTTATATACATCTGCCTGCCAGGCCTACTTTAGGTTTCACCAACACAACTCAACTTCACAAACTTTGTATACAACTACTACCTTTTTCGCTTGCTTAGGATATTAACATTGGAATTGACAAATCAAAATAAATGCGTCCTAATTTGCTGTGCCTAGCACAGTCTCTTATTTGCTTAGGACACGTTGTGGTATGAGCATGCGACAGTACGGTACTCAATGCAACACTAGATCCATTCCCTCAGGTTTGATAGTAACTGGTGAGAAGCAACTAACCACTGTGTGTGGTGTTCAGTAGACCAATTATGTCTTCAATTCATCTAATCAGAAATTCAAAATACGACAAATTACCAACTTTAATTGCAATTCAATATAACTGGGCACACCGAAGGGACATGACTATTCAGACAAGTAAATATTGTGAACCGTGAGAGCATTGTCGAATTTCAAGAAATGAACTAATATTCTTTTTTATCAGTGAAATAAAATCCATCCCCAACTATACCTACAAACTAAAAACACAACGAGTTTGACTCGAGATGCAACTGCAACTAATATTTGTAGACCAATTTCAAATACGAATTGAACTCGAACCGCAATGCAGACACTCCAATTCCGACGCCAAATACATACTAATTTGACTCCGACTCAAAATATTCATCCAGCTCCAATGCCAACTCCGACTCTAAATACTAACTCAACTCCAACTCAAACTACGAATCCAGCTCTGATTTCAAATACTAATCCAATTCCAACTACAATTATGACACGAATCCAACTCCAACCCCAATACATACTGCAACTCCGACTCCAAATACTAATTCAACGCCAATTCCAACTCCCATTACGAATCCAACTCCAACCCGAACGCAAACTGCAACTCCGACTCCAAATACTAATTCAACGCCTATTCCAACCACTACGAATCTATCTGTGAAGAGGATACTGAATCACCAGGATTCAGGATTTGTGAGGCGCTGATACACAAAAGTAAAAAGCACCTGGGTTCTTTACAAGTACTAGGTAGCTCAATAGCACGACTTGAGACAGCCGACCTCAAGGTTTGGATGAGATTTTATACAGATATCCTATTAGCAGAGGATAGTACAATATATCTTTTTGGTAGCAGTACTTTAAACACCTCCTTATACGAGTACACATTACTTTACATTACAATTAACTCTTATTACACATTACTTCACATTACAATTAACACTTTCCGATTTCTCAAATGTTTCGTCAAAATAATTCTTCAGTAGATTAAAGGGTTTTTTACTGTGCTCTTGAACCCCAAGAAAATGTTGTGATTTCTTCGATGACCAAAAACTTATGGCGACGGTCCTAGGATCACCTGCTGACCAAATGAAACTAAGAAATTAAACAGTAATTTTTCAAAAAAATTAAATGAACTAAAATGTTGATATACAAATGGAATATGGAAGTATCTTAAGAAGAGGTTAAAACTAAATATCTATACTGAATCTCTGAGTTTTATACAGGCAGAGACAACACTAAATAACTATACTGAATCTATGTATTTTATACATGACCAGAAAGAGTGTGAAGCTGCCATCGTAGGGAATCGAATCCAAAGGAATCTTCTTGCGATTACCAAAGTTTATAAATCGCTCGCTTGAAAGTCAAATATTTCCGAAGTCCTTTTCTAGAGAACCTGATTGCTCTAGTTTAGTGCGTTCAGACCTAACCATATTTATAAACAACTCCGGCTGATGGTAATTTCATCGAAGTATATCACTATCTATAGGCTCGCTAGAATATGGCATAAAAACGGCACTCTTGCTAAAGAATAATAATAATTTTGTTGTTGTAGTAGTTTCCTCCAAGGCCTACACTGCGACCTAAAATATCTTTTGTGTCATTCCACATTTTGTCATTAGTGATCCATCTAATCACAACTGTCCGATCTACTATACCCTGTTGGCTTAGTAGCAGTACTTTTCAGTAACTATTGCTAAATGGGCGACCGAGGGTTGTTCGCCATTTTACCCAACTACCTACCAAAGATAAAGGGAAATATAATGAGGAACTAATGGGAATCAATATTGAATAAATTGAGTTCATTGATATGTTTGTTCTTTTTGGTATTTGTTGTAATTGTAATGGGAAAACTTGATCAGTAGCAGAACCAGTGCATCATAGTATCCATTACTAGACGATACCTTAACATGCTTTCCAACACTACTTCTCGTTAGCTCTCGTTAAGAGACACTTTATCTCGTTGGCTCTGGCTAAGACATAGCGAGAGATTTGTATGTTTATAGCACGGTCAAACATTGTTAAATGATTCACACAGACACTTCATTATCCTGTGCTCACACAATCCAGAGTGCTTTCCCACTGTTATACAATTTCCATACCCGAATTAGAGGCACTAATTTACACTAAACTGATAGAAATCGATTGGAGTTCTACCGAAATTATACAAATGAACTCATTAAAGCCACATTTACCCTATCAATTTCAGATCAAGTGGAAGCCTTTCACTTAATGCCCGCGAAAGCGAGGCTTGAACCCACTAAAATGGATTTTAACGCCGACTCATTAAACTCATAAAAGTAATAAAAAATTAAATAAAGGAAAAAAAATTAGAAAAAAATAGTTGTGGAGAAAAAAAGCAAAGCACTTTCAAAGAGTTTTCCCAGAAAACGAGCATAAAACTACAAATTTAATTGACATTATCGAAGGCAAAGAGAGCTGCACACAAAAAATATCCCCACACAAAAAAATAGGAGCAGCGGTAAAATTAGTTTGAAAAGACGAAAAGAAGAGAGAAAAAAAACAGCAAAACAACAAACAAAAAATCACAACAAATTCAATCAACAAATAAAATCATCATTTGTATGCACAGCGGAATGGAATCGTTAAAGTAACGAACTACAAGTCGTAAAACGTAATTCCATTAAAGACCCAAGAGAAAAAAACCAAAAAAACTGGGGGATAAAACAGAAAAAATCACACAAACACACACACACGCACATGAAGGAAAAGAGCCGCAATTATGGCTTAAAAGGTATCTGGCTACTTGAAAGCCAAAACGAAACCAACAACAACAAAAGGAAAAAAAAAGAAAAAATGAAGAAAAAACTAACTCAAAATTAAAATGGACGCGTGCTTGCCCGGAGAAACTCATAAAATCATCAAAAACATGACAACAACAAAAGCGAAAATGCCGAAATCCACACAAATCCGCGCTCAAATTACGAAATGACAAACATGTCACTGCCACAGAGGACGGGGGAGGAGGGTGAGAGCGAGTGCGAGTGTAGGGAACAGCAGCAAACGAATCCAGCGCTGACAGAGTATTTGCAAAGTCCTACAAATGTCGTTTACAACAACAACAACAACTGCGGAGTGAAGATGAAGACGATAAGACAGAATGATAAGATTCAGCAAACAAATCAGCTGCAGCAACAACAACAACACGAACAATCGCCTCTCAGCTCTAACAATACTCAGAAGCGCATCAGAATTAGTCAGAGCTGCATGCACCAAAGATATTAGGATCCTCTCCCTCACCCACTCATAGCTTCTGCCTCACTCTCTCCCTCTGCCACTCAACTCTTGGCTATTTGTTTGTTTGTTACAGATTGGACAGAATTATGTCGATGATGACAAAACATGCCGCCAGCTACGTACGCACGGTGACACAAACTGACAACAAATTGCTTACTTTACTTGCCCTCTGTGTGTCACAGCGACCTCGGTGTCTGTCCGTTGGCTCATGTGTCTTCCTCCTCCGCCGTACTCGTATCTGGGCAGCGCAATCGCAAACGGTGAAATTTCATTGCTGATTGCGCTGACTGTGACTGCGAGTGTGTTACCGGAGTCCGTAGACGTGTTGCGGCAGCTTACAAAGGCGGCCCGGCCCGGCCCGGCCAGGCCATTCCAAGGCGGCGTATCCATAGAAGCGAGCGATACGTTCAAAATGTAATCGCTCTTGTAGCATCTTCCAGTGATGTTGACGCTGCCACTGCCACTGCGCTCGGCACTCTGTGTCCACTTTGGTTTTGTTGTTACGTCTTTTTGTTAATCTCCTCAAGATTTTAGGTAATTTGCAAGATGTTCTTAATATGTTTCTCTGCTGCTGCTGCCGCTGCTGCCGGCGGTGCTGGTGCGTGTCATTAAATTTGTTGTTGGGAGTTTCTTTTTAAATGCGAGCCACTCTCATTCCGCAATAAAAAACTTCAGTTTATTGTCGTAGGTGTTAAGAAATTCAGATGGACATTGTATCCGTATCTCACCCCTCCTCACAGTTGCCGACGCTGACAGCTGAGGAGCCGATTTAAGTTCGCAATAAAATCATCACATCACATATTTTAATTTGCACAGATCTGTGCCAGATAAGCGGATATTGAAATAGTTCCCTGGAACACTCTCCCAGGCTGCAGCATACACATAAATCATTTCAGTTGGAGGAGGAAGTAAATGAAAGTTGTTGGAAACAATCTGAATAGAGCTTGGGAGGGTCTTCTTCAATTTATAACCCAATTAAGTACTTTTCTAATTTTAGATAGAAGGCAGGTCCTCCTCCAATTTAAATCCATATTAAATAGTATCCTAATATTAGATACTGGGGAGGTCCTTATCCAATTTAAATCCATATTAAATAGTATCCTAATATTAGATACTGGGGAGGTCCTTATCCAATTTAAATCCATATTAAATAGTATCCTAATATTAGATACTGGGGAGGTCCTTATCCAATTTAGATCCATATTAAATAGTATCCTAATATTGGATCTGTGGAGGTCCTCCTCCAATTTAAATCCAAATTAAATACTTCCCTACTTTTAGATACTAGGGAGGTCCTCCTCCAATTTAAATCCAAATTACATAATTTCGTAATAGTAGTACTACATCACTATTCAACCTATCCCACATATATTCGTTAGACATATCTCTTGAGAGTCCCAACCTCTCCACCGAATAACGATTATGCCGACAAGCACGATAAAGCTGTGCAAATGGTAGTGAAGAGTGCTCAATCCATAATAAAACGGCAGGGTTTGTACTTGAATTTGCATGGAAACTGAAAACACGGAAGACGAAATTATGAAGATAGACTTGGGAGAGAGAAATCCAACAAAATTGTAAACTACGCAGGAAAATCAATTCAACGAAAAGCTACGCAATTGTTGAAGACTTTTGGTTTCACAGAGGTTTCAATCTGAACTGGAAGAGCACAGGACTGACGGTACTGCCAGTTTATCAATCATAGTTCTTACAAAACCTATCTTTGTTAGACGAACTCCTTTGCAGTGTCAAAATTCTGCAGGGAAATGACGTTCATCTCGAAGTCAGGTAATCATCTATGAGCATGGTTTCACTAAAAACTCATATTTCGATTTCACGGATTCGAGGATTTATTCTAAACTGGAACAGCACTGAACTGACGGTACTGGCAGTCCATCATTCATAGCTCTCCTAAAACGGATCTTTAGTTTGACGGACTCCTTTGCAGTATCAAGATTCTGCACGTTCATCTCGTTCAATCGTTGAAGATGTTGGTTTCACCAAAAACTCTATTTGAGTTTCACAGAGGTTTTATTCTAAACTGAAAGAGCAGGACTGACGGTACTGGCAGTTAAACATTCATACTTCTGCTAAAACGTATCTTTAGTTTGACGAACTGCTTTGCAGTATCTAAATTCTACACATTCATCTCGTTCAATCGTTGAAGATGTTGGTTTCATCAAATACTCTTATTTGAGATCTACAGAGTTTTCATTCTGAATTGGAAGAGCACAGGCCTGACGGTACTGGCAGTCCATAATTCATGGTTCTCCGTAATCGTATCTTTAGTTAGACGAACTCCTTTTCAGTGTTGGCAGGGATATCACGTTAATCTCGAAGGAAATTAATCATTGAGGATGGTGGTTACAGAGCGGTTTTATTCTAAACTGGACTGACGGTACTGGCAGAACATCATTCATAGTTCTTCTCAAAAGTTTCTTTAGTTCGTTCGTCGTATTCTTTAGGAGTTCGTCTCCTTTTTCGTGCCAAGTTCCTTTTATATATTATCAACGATGAACTAATTTTCGCTCTCTTGTTAAACAACCAGTTTATTTCACATCACTATAATTGTGATCATTTCCTTTACTGAAACGTTGCAGGAGAAAATAGTTGCTTTATATTGTCCCCATTCTATTCATGTCTCCATTCCTTAGAAACACATTCATATATTTATATAATTAACTTTAAATTATCCATAGAAGATGTTCGGATATCTCTCCACCATTCTATCTACGGGCAAAACATGGAATATTTTCATCCATGCTAATATGGAGCTAGACACCTCCCCCCACCCAATTTATTATATTTGATTAACCAATTGCTTGCTTTATCCATCCCAACTCATGGCTATGTTGGCAGAGTTTGATTGTTGCATTTTCACTTACTCTCGAGGCATGAAACTGATGTAAACTTTTTAATTCAGTGGATACGATAATTAAAGAAGAAACTTGGAGCAAGATGTCGGAGGTTTTATTTTATTGTATGCAATTGATATAGAAAATCTCTGACATACATATACGAGTATGTATATAAATATATAATTTTAAATTTTCCTCAGAAATAAGTAGCGAAGTTTCTTCAGAAACAACGCTTCACTTATACGTCGCTTTACTTCGTTTTGTTTTCCTAATCTTACAATGGACTTACTGAAGATTATGAGTCTCGTCTATCTTCCGGTAGAATACACTTTAATATTTTACTATGTATTCCACTATTTGACATTGTGAACGTCAAATAATGTTTACAATACATAAACAATTTTTTTAGTTTGTATTTGAGGAGCTTTCTATGAAATAAACTTAGAGTAAAAATTTGTATTCCGAGGATTTCAGGGCAGTAATTTATATTTTTATTCCAATTTAAAGTGGACCTTCGAATACGATGCTAAATTTTTCCCACAGTTTAATCATGTCACAACGAAATTCGAGAGTGGTCAAGAATCCAACTACAAGATGCATTCCAAAGTATATTTTTAAAACTAAGTCGACCGGGATGTCCCGTCAAATTGCCTTCAGGATGCCGGTACAAGCCTTTTGAATGGCTTCTACATCCCCATATTCCTTCATCTGTAAATTCATTTTTGCCAAAAGGTAAAAGTAGCTGGGTGGCAAATCAGGCGAATTCGAGGAATGGTGGACTGTCAAATTGCCAATAGATGGCCTCACTAGAAAAACCAATTTTTGAAAAATCCTGTTTACTTTGTCCTGCCTGTATAGTGTCTTCTATTATAAGTTCAAAACTTATAATAAAAGTCAAGATCCAAATTCCAAATGAAAAATGCGTACCGTTCGTTTGATGCCTCATTAGAAATACCTATTTTTAAAGGCCCTCTTTACTTTGTCCTGTCTGATGGCCTCGTTAGAAATATCAATTTTTATAAACTCCTGTTTACTTTCTCCTTCACCTTGTAAAACAAGCACCTTGAAAAGCATCCTAGAACGACCTTAGTTGGAAAAGAAACTTTCCTTCTATGACCATGACTCTTAAATGTCCAAATTGACAAATTTCTAGGAATTTGTATGACTGGAACACAAAGAATGTGGCAAAGGCCCTTTTTCATAGGTACATAAAACGCAACGACTACAAGTTTTATAGAATTGTGACTAATTCCAAATTTCGCTTATAAAACTATGTCTGTCATTTTGGCATTAAGTAACCAGATACTTCAAATGAAACATAGTCCCAAGGACTTATGTCAAAAATTACATTATTTGAGGAAGTTGAAAGGGTTTCCAGCGACCCCCACAATGCTGATATCTATTGTGGAGATATCAAGCTGCAAAATTTTGTGATGGAACAAACGTTCTTCTAAGAACTCCTTGTAAATATATTGCCATGAAAAAGTGATTTATTTTTATATATTTGTAAAAGTTTACAAAGCAATGATTTTATTATCTAAGCTTAAAAACTATCGCAACGCTCCAGAACCTTTCTGTTGTTACTTCAGTATTCATGACGTCAGCTTCTGTGGTCTAGTGGTAAGCATACTAGATTCGTACTCTTGGGATCGAGGGTTCGAATCGTGCCCCGTGAATGGTCTGAAAACTGTTTCATTCTAAATCTTTTTCTTTCGGGTCGAAAGCCTTACCCTACTTCTACCTCCAAATGCTCTACTCTACTTCTACCACTAAATAAACTACTCTACTTCTACCTTTAAATATACTACAAAGACCTTTAAATATAGCTGCAAAGACCCATAACAGAGAGAAACCGTCGTATACTTTATTTATGATTGCCCAGCACTCGCTTGCGCGAGACCCAAATATTTCGGAAGACCTTTCTAGAGAGTCTGGGGCATTGCTCCAGATTAGAACCTTCAGGACATAACAAAATTTTAAAAAAACTCTGTGGCTGGAATTCATAGTATATCACCATCTTTAGGCTCGCGAGGATATGTCATCAAAATGGCATTATTGCTAATTGAGGAGACCCGATTGGTTGTCAGACATTTTACCTACCTACCTACTTAATATAATCCAGAGATTTGAACTTATTGCATAAACTAATTTTCCTAGAAATAAATAATGCAATAACAATCATTCAATTTGTCCAATTAAAGGAACATTTTGCAAAGAAAGCAGACGCCGAGAATACCTCAAGGACTCCTTGCTCCTTGTTTCCCAATAAGAAATCGCGCTCTAATAGAATGAACAACGCATTCACACAAACACATGCATAAAAACACACAATAGAAGGCATGAGAAAGGGACTCGTTGAATTAATAAATTAATAAATCTCTTAACAAATCAAAATGAACAGCAGCAAAACCGCAGAAAATGAATTACTAACCGGAAGAGCAGCACAAACCGCAAGCCACATTGAAGACCTGAGCATAAAACTCCACACATTCAGACAAACTATCAAACAAACCCACACACATACACAGAACACAAACACACACACATAAGCTCATGCACTCACATACACACTCAAGCACAGAACACATGAGGTTAAACATGAATAAAGAAACCATTATTCGCGTATTTGCCGCAATTGTGATTAAGGCAGAAATCGTGCTGCCACACACACACACACACACACATACATACTCACAGAGGGAACAAACCCGTACGAAGGAACCCCTTTTGCCACACAATGGGCACAATTTAAACTTCATATTTGCACGCCACTCCCTGCTCGAGATATGCACTTGAAAGGCATATTCGCACAGCGCTCAGGCGAGCAGATTGCAGCGCACAGCCAAACGTTTAATCAGAACATTTACATTCAAGGAAATCATAAAATTATCCTGCTAGACACGTCGTAATTTAGCAGGCAAAAGGACGCAGCAAAGCTACAAGCATACTCACAGGCAGGCAGGCAGTCAGGTCGGCAATGCTGGCTGGGCTTGGTCTCTTCACTGGAGGAGCTTGCATTGGCATGTCCAGTTAAGGCAAAAGTCTAGAGTTACCGGCCTCCATCTAACAACGGTTAACCTTGACGAGACGGCTACGGCAGCGGCAACGGCCAACAATGCTAAGCTGACAATGAGTTAGTTAACTCCTAGGTACACAGCATAGCATTCCACATATCGTTAGCGGCAGTGCGGCCCCCCAACCACCTCCCTACCAGTTGCAATGCCAGTGGCAACATTCAACGGAAGTGGCTACAATGCGCGTACGTGTACGTTTACGTGTACATTTACGTGTGGCGGCTGGCACGGTCAGCGTGGCCGGCAACATCCTTGCAGGCATATGCAGTGAATGCCCACGCTTGAAAGGCATTTTGTATGAAAAGCGGAAAACTCGCATCAATAACAAAGGGAGCCAAAAAAAAAAAAAAAAAAAACTCAAAATAGAAGCAAAGGAAAAGCAAAAAAATGCCACAAAAAAAATGGCGGCACTACTTTCACCCTTTACGGAGATCACACGACTTTCAGGCTGGCAGTGAGTGCCCCCCTCAGTGCTAGGACCCAGCAGTTTAGTAGCACTCTCGTGTATTTGGTTGCTGGTGTTGTTGTTGGTGTCGTTGTTGTTGTGTTTCTGTGGTCTGCCAGAGCGTCTCGCTTACTATTTGCCCAGCGTATTGTGCGGTCCAAAATGAAAAACCCGTGCAGACTGTGTGCAAACAAAGCCGGGTTTTTTCCATTCTGGGGCCGAGTTGAACAGAGTTGAATTGCTCTGGGTGGGGTCACTCATGAATTTGACTAGCGTTGTGCACATACCCCTCTTCTCTACCTAATATGGGTGCTTCTGTGTGAGTGTGAGGTTGCCTGAGTATGAGTGTGCATGCACAGACGTCCTTTTGTGCACCTCAGACGTTTACATACGTGCCCAGGCATTCATTTTGGATTTTATGCGTGTGCCATTTGTGTGTGAAATGGAAAGGACGCACAGTGGGTCAAATTGATTGCTTTCCGTTTGTTTAGATTAAGTTTATTTCTGGTTTTAAATCAGCGTACGCAAAAATGTGGAACAGAAAGAGGCACTGCCAAAGGCAATAGTGCGTATTTCAGGCTACAACTTCAGCACCGACTTAATAAATATTTAGTCAACCAACAGAAAGAGCAATTTGTACCCTGAAGTAATGTCCAGTCAATTGCTGGAGAGTGCGATATTTCAATCGTCAAACTTCGGGGTCTAGCGATACATATGGCGGTCTTTCAGTCACATCCAGCATAAGTCGGGATCTGCAAATACTTTTCTGTATATGTCGAAAACTGATCCTCTGGTATTGATCCTGGCAAAAACTTACATAAAAAATTTATTAAGTTATTATTTATAATAATTATTACTATTAACAATAACTATTTTCATTTTATTGTGTGCATAATTTTATGATTCTGCAGTATCCTGTGGGGAAAACCTATTATTATCTTATCCAACACTTTCTTTTGCCATTCACAAAAGCCAACAAGGCCTCCCAAGCTCGTTTACTGCTTTGATATTGTTTACTAAGAGTGACATACACATTCTTCCTTCATTTTCCATTCTTTTCGAGGACTGTATGTCAGATATTCTTCACGTTTCCATAGGTAGGAACTGAAGGAGACTGATGCAGGACCAGGTGACTTGTGTGTTAAAATCCAGCTGCCTGCTTAGTTGTTCTGTAGAGTAGTGGCTTTGTATTTGCTTAGCGTGGGTATGAAACTCGGTTGATGTTATTACAAAACTTGTGTTTTCCCGTGTCCTTGAACACAATTAATATTCAGTAAACCACTTCCATACTTCTACATCTACCATAGGCATTAATTAATGAACTGAATTGATTTTGACTATATTATTTATACAATGTATCATATTCATTCCCACAAACTCAACTCCCTCTCATAATACCACAATTATTGAACTGGTTCATTGTCCCAATTGCCAACATTCCGGACAATATGTGTGGAAGAATGGTGCAAAATTTGCGCCAAAAAATTTATCGTACAAACTTGCTTTTTGGTCATATAAACGAGATCGAATTCTATAGTAGCTATAGGCTTCTAGGCAAAACATCAAGGATTAGTGTTCAGCAAACTTCGCAGTTTGTTTTTCGTAAATCAAAGTCACAGGCGTAGCTTTGGTGGCAATTACTCTCGATACTAGAGAAAGTGACGAAACCTCACTGCACCTGATCACGGGCTGCGGACCATTCGCACACAAACGGCTCAGGTGTCTTGGAGAATATATCTTAGATATGAGCAAGATCCCTCAACTTGATTCTTCCAAAATATATGAATTCCTGTCTGAAATTAACCTGACTGAAGATCTGTAGTTGAGACTATTTTAAATAAATAGGGGCCTCACAAATAGACCTTTCAGGTCGCGGTGTATAACACCCTTGGTAATGGTAATGGTAATGGTTGTACGGGTTAGGCTAAGGCCTTTATGCACAGCGACCAACTTCATCTGTTGTGCGCCCCTTCGTACTTAATTATTTAGTATACTTAGTATATCAAGGAATCGAACCAACTCCTTTGGAGGGAGCATTTGAAGGTCTTCATCTTCTAGTACTCGTATATAGGAACCTAAGATCCTGTGTCTCCTGTGGCCTAATGCATCACAGTTGGTGATTAAGTGTCCCATAGACTCCTCTTCATCACAGCAGAATCTGCAAATGCTCGTGCTAGATATACCTATTTTGTGTAGGTGTTTGTTGCAGGCGAAGTGGCCTGTTAATGCTCCGGAGAGTAATCTAAGGCATTTTTTGTTTAAGGTAAGAGCGATGTTTGCTCTATTAGCGTCAAAGCTCAGGAATTGCAAACAATTGGAGTGATTGAAGCCATCAATGCCATTCCAATATTCACTGATTTTATGTTGGATCCATTTTTTGGTCTCTTGTTTTATGTTGTTTTTATTAAAGCCAAAGAAGGGGGTGGGTCCAATAAATGATCCTTCAGCCCCTTTTTTGGCATAAAGGTCTGCCTTTTCGTTACCTTCGTGTCCTTCGTGTCCTGGCACCCAAATCAGAGAGACCTGATTGTGGATGACCAGTTCGTTGAGTGCGTTGTTACACTCTATAAGGACTTTTCATGTAAATGTGTAGCTTTTAAGAGCTTTGAGGACTGATTGACTGTCTGAGAGTATTTTAATTTTCACTTCTTTAAGTCTTCTTTTAGATAAGATTTCCACTGTTTCCATTATAGCATAGAGCTCTGCATGGAAAATCGTGGTATCTGCACTTATGGTTATTGATTTGTTTTCTCTAGGTCCCACTATTCCTGCTCCTACCCCCTGGAGCGTTTTGGATCCATCTGTATACCATTTTTACGAATCATCGTGTAGCCATGTTGGGCTATCGTTCCACTCCTCCCTTGATGGGAATATGACATTGTACCTCTTGGTGAAATTGAGTACTAAGTCATATAACACCCTGAAATAAATCTAGTCTAATCTATTCCTGTCATAAAGTTCAGCCCCATATCTCAGTTAATCTGTGCTCTATTTCAATTTGAAGTTGTTATGTCCTTATTGAAAACTCCATTATAGATCAGCTAAATTTGTGTATTGTTAATAGAGGAGGAAATTATTCGACTACTCATTCAGGTCTACCATGTTATCATTCAGGTCTACCATGTTATAAAGTCCCCTCATGACCTATGGCAAAGAGTGTGTGCGTGTCTTTTAAAGAGGGTTGAAATCGTTTTTATATACTATTACTTTATTACATTTTGACATGTCGGATGCGATGTAACAAACTTTTTGAGTCTGTGAAAAAGTCGACCCACAAAGCAACATTTTGAAAAGCTGTTTCTGCAGTAATATCGCTTGAATGAGAAGAAAATGCTTACTCTGCTCAATTCCTATGGTGGGAAGTTGGTAAACTGGATATGGTAGAATGTTACCTCCCAGCAGCCGCCTAAAAACTAACGAACTCATAATCATAAGTAGCGAACTACCTACTCTGTATCATAAATACTCGTTGCTTTTAATTTGGAAAGGAGTGTGTAACCTCTTTGGGAGCGTTCTACCTAAGGGATTGCATTGGTAGGTAAATAGCATTTACTCGTCATTTCTCCAACAAAAGTGTTCTGTGTTCTTCTTCTGTTCTATTCTTTTTCTATTCCATTATTTTTCTGTTATATTCTTCTTCTGTTCTATTCTTTTTCTATTAGATTCTTTTTGTATTCTATTCTTCTTCTATTATATTCTTTTTCTATTATATTATTTTTCTATTCTATTCTTCTTCTATTATCTTCTTTTTTATTCTATTTTTTTCTATTCTATTCTATTCTTCTTTTATTCTATTATTATTCTATTATATTATACTTCTAATATATTCTTCTTCTGTTAGATTCTTTTTGTATTCTATTCTTCTTCTATTCTATTCTTTTTCTGTTATATTCTTCTTCTATTCTATTCTTTTTCTGTTATATTCTTCTTCTATTCTAATCTTCTTCTGTTCTTTTATATCTTTTATTCTTTTATATTATTCTTTTATATTCTTTTTCTATTCTAATCTTTTTCTATACTATTATTTTTCTATTCTATTCTTCTTCTATTCTATTTTTATTCTATTATATTCTTCTTCTGATATATCCTTTTTTTATTATATTCTTCTTCTACTCTATTATTTTTCTGTTATATTCTTCTTCTACTATATTCTTTTTCCATTCTATTATTTTCCTATTCTATTCTTTTCCTATTCTAGTCTATTCTTCTTCTATTCTATTCTTCTTTTATATTATTCTTCTATTCTAATCTTCTTCTATTCTTTCCCTATTTCTAATAATACTTTCTCATAAAAAGTTATGTTCGCCTTCAATAATCAATAATTCTGAAACCCAACAAACTCGATTTCCTGCAACTAGATCAGTACCTGACATCCATAACAGACGGATTCCTTTATATTCCTTTCTATAGATATGCTGCATCTTTGTGAAAGCTTCAGTCAGCATAAAACCACATGTTAAAAGCTTCACACTACTGTCACTACTTCAACTACTGAGACACATTTAAGCCATGGTCGAATCATCTGATCCATGATCGGGAAAGGAAATTTTACTTCAATGTATTTTTAAAAGGAGAGTTTTGGACGAACACAATAAACAGATTTTATGTGACGAGTTATTCGATCTCGGCTCAGACGATTTCCATTCTTTAAGGACAGTTTTGGAAGATTACAGAGATACAGACATCGAGATACAGACATAAAGTACGTACGAGATACAGACATAAAACGTAACCAGTTACGGTTCAGACGAATTGTATTTTTTTAAGGACATTTTGGAAGAATAGAACAAAGAGGATGTAAAGTAAACGAATTATTGTATCCTGGCTCAGACGATTTATATTTTGAAGGACCTTTTGGAAGAATACACTAAAGAGCCTTTAAAGTAACCAGGTAATCTGATCCCATTTTAAACGATTGTCTTTTTAATGACACTTTTGGAAGAATACGCTGACGAGTTATCGGATCCCGGTTCAGATGATTCGGCTCCAATATGATTGAATTTGTGTCTCCCGGACCTTGAAATAGATAACTCTCGAGTGGTAGCCAGACGGTGGCATTCTTGGAAGTCCCTCAATTAAACCTTTTTGAAGAAAGCCTGTCTTAGACTAAAATTCACGGATATAGAATCACTCTGATCTACTTTAACTTCATTACAAGCTAGATATAGAACCACTCTGATCCACTTGAACTCCATTACAAGCGAGATATAGAACCACTCTGATCTACTTTAACTTCATTACAAGCTAGATATAGAACCACTCTGATCTACTTGAACTCCATTACAAGCGAGATATAGAACCACTCTGATCTACTTTAACTTCAAGACAGGCTAAGTTGGTGTTTAAATGGCTGTTTGTGATAAGGAATGTGACATCAGCTGGCCTCTGATAAGCTTACTTTGGAGATCGAACTTTAAACGATTTTCTAGGTATACGAAAGACTTATAATCCATATTAAGATCTGTATTTTCGGATTGTACTTCACACAATAATATCTGTCCATACACTTTATTATTCATCATATTCCCCGGTATTTCCCTTATTTGAACCATTGGTATTGCCCAGTAAAGAAAGTAACTAAATCAGTGAAAGAGCTTCGCTTAAATACCTCGTTTTACACCACAAAAGTCATTTTCCAATTCACTTTCTCTTGGCAAATACTTTAAAGTAAATGCTTGACGGCACACGTAGGCACACATACACATACGAGTATATGCAGTCAGACACTAATACACACACACACATCCCCACACATAAAGCACTCTCCCCTGCACTTGCACACGCAGTTATACGATGTAATACACACGCTTTCAGGCACAAATGAATTTGCATAATTGACCCGTACAGGATTCGCGCATATAAAACTGCATGCGGCTCATGGCGACTCATGGCGGCTCCGCACGCTGCTCGTCGTTTCGAATTTCAGCGTTTACGGGTGTAAGTTCATGCCGGTTTCCGAGAGCTTTCACAGAGGAAATTTACATTTTGCCTTTCGCATTTGCCACACATCATGTGCCAGGCCAGGCCAGTATGACTGGAGGCAGAAGGAGGAGGCAGTAAACGGCGGAGTGCTCCGGCATGAGTGCTGCTATTTGAGAGTACGTGTACGATTTATGAACGTGACTAGAGTGGCCTCTGTGACGTTACGTACTGAAACACTGCCTATGTCCTGTGGCTGTGTTTGCCTCCCACTGCCTCACACACACACACTCACACAGGAGTCCGCCTGGGGCTCCATGGCAGCACAAATTGTGCGCGCTCGCATAAATATGAATTCGGAACTGCTCCTGTGCCGAGCGAGCAGCGTCAGTTTGAGTTAATTATGAAATTAGGACATGGACACTGCATTACGGCGTGCATGTGGCTGTGGTCATGCCGGCGCCCAGGACATGCAGGCTCGTTACGTGTGAGCATATGTGTGAACATTAAAAGCGCGCTCGCTGGCTGCCTGCAACAAAGTCAATTTTCGCAGAGCCGTTTAAAATGTGTTAAGCGTTCGTTCAGCCCTGCAATGCGGTTTGGGCCCATTGAGCAGTGGGGAGGGGGGGGTGGCCGCCACTTCTATTGTTGTTCATCAGTGTGGATGTGTTTGTTAAATTATAAATATGGCTGCCAAATATTAAGTCACGTTATTTATCTGCGCTTTTATGAACACATGAATATATATGTATAAAAATATATATATTTTTTTGTTGTTTTTGTTTTTGCTTTTTGTTAGTTACCGTGACGATTTGCTCAATTTGTTTATTATGCTATTTTAGTGGAGATTTGAAAGCGCAGATAAGGCGCGGAATTTAAATATGGCTGCAGTCAATGTTGGCCAATAGGAATTTATTTGCTAGTTTTATAATGCATTCAAAAATTGAGCCAACCACTCTTTGCAGGCAGCGGAGCTCGCATAACTCTGGCCCGCAAGTCTGTTAATTCGTGCCAGTGGAAAAGCGATTTGGGAATTTAAGGCTGAAGTGTTTGCAATTCAACAATCCAGTGTGGGTCTGGCAGAGCGAGCCAAGACTAATAGCCCACTGGGGAGTTGCAAGTGCAATTGTCGATTTTTTTGAACCCAGCGAAGTGCAATTAGAGTGCCAAGCGAGCGGTATCAAAGACTTTAGCTGTTGGCTCAGAGAATGCTGTTTAGAATACTACAACCAGAGTGGACCAGAGTGGAGTACTAGAAACCGCTTTTGGTCGCTTATGGTTATCTGCCTGTGGTTGCATACTACCAATATTCCCTCCTGCATGCCTTAACATCCCATTAATATCCATAACAAGCCAACCTTCTTCACAAAATGTCTTCTATTAACGCCTGACTAATCCTGACTTCATATTCATATAAAGCAGCAGCGGTGACTTCATGGATGTCAGCACACATTTTGAAATTTTTGACACTATTCTCCACTTGGAAGCCCAAGTATCGAGAGATAGATAGATTTATTTAAGGGTGTTATTCACCGCGACCTAGAAGATCTATTGTGAGGCCCCTATTTATTTAAAATATGAGGATATTCTCAACTACAGATCTTCTGTCAGGTTAATTTCAGACAGGAATTCATATATTTTGGAAGAATCAAGTTGAGGGATCTTGCTCATATCTAAGATATATTCTCAGAAACACCTGAGTCTCTTGTGTGCCAATGGTTCGCAGTCCGTGATCAGGTGCAGTGAGGTTTCGTCACTTTCTCTAGTATCGAGAGTAATTGCCACCAAAGCTACGCCTGTGACTTTGATTTACGAAAAACAAACTGCGAAGTTTGCTGAACACTAATCCTTGTTTTGCCGTGAAGCCTTGAATGTTTCTTTAAGGTCCTACTGTTATTTCAGACGGTAACTTCAGGTGGCTCTCATCAACACGCCTTGATGTTTGGCCGTGAAGCCTTGAATATTTCTTTAAGGTCCTACCGTTACTTCAGTCGGTAACTTCAGGTGGCTCTCATCAACACGCCTTGATGTTTGACCTTGAAGCCTTGAATGTTTCTTTAAGGTCCTACCGTTACTTCAGTCGGTAACTTCAGGTGGCTCTCATCAACACGCCTTGATGTTTGGCCGTGAAGCCTTGAATGTTTCTTTAAGGTCCTACTGTTATTTCAGTCGGTCACTTCAGGTGGCTCTCATCAACACGCCTTGATGTTTGGCCTTGAAGCCTTGAATGTTTCTTTAAGGTCCTACCGTTACTTCAGTCGGTAACTTCAGGTGGCTCTCATCAACACGCCTTGATGTTTGGCCTTGAAGTCTTGAATGTTTCTTTAAGGTCCTACCGTTACTTCAGTCGGTAACTTCAGGTGGCTCTCATCAACACGCCTTGATGTTTGGCCTTGAAGCCTTGAATGTTTCTTTAAGATCCTACCGTTACTTCAGTCGGTAACTTCAGGTGGCTCTCATCAACACGCCTTGATGTTTGGCCTTGAAGCCTTGAATGTTTCTTTAAGGTCCTACCGTTATTTCAGTCGGTCACTTCAGGTGGCTCTCATCAACACGCCTTGATGTTTGGCCTTGAATCCTTGAATGTTTCTTTAAGGTCCTACCGTTATTTCAGTCGGTCACTTCAGGTGGCTCTCATCAACACGCCTTGATGTTTGGCCTTGAATCCTTGAATGTTTCTTTAAGGTCCTACCGTTACTTCAGTCGGTAACTTCAGGTGGCTCTCATCAACACGCCTTGATGTTTGGCCTTGAAGCCTTGAATGTTTCTTTTAGGTCCTACCGTTACTTCAGTCGGTAACTTCAGGTGGCTCTCATCAACACGCCTTGATGTTTGGCCTTGAATCCTAAAATGTTTCTTTAAGGTCCTACCGTTACTTCAGTCGGTAACTTCAGGTGGCTCTCATCAACACTCTGACTTGTTGAGTTGTTCTCATGCTTCATCTGCCATGCTCGCCGACAAAACACAATAAAACGACACAAAATGTGTTTTTACAAAAGTTAACGAACAAATTTAATATTTTACAATTTATGGATCCCTCCAACCTGGAACCCTATTCATATTCCCTTCAAGGTGGGGGAGATTCTTACTTCGCGCTTGTGGGTCTCTCAACTTTATTGCTGCGACGGAGTACAATTTCCACATACTTCGCTACGTGGTCCCAGTGCTCTTTGCTGCTTAGCATGATGTTCACAACGTTTTCGGTAGCTAAAGTTTCCCCGATTTCCATTTCAAGAGTGGTGGGCTCTGTTTGCCACCTTGAGAAAGGTGTGCTCTACACCATCCGCATTGCTATCGCTGTCTATGCACTCAGGCCAATCGATTTTTCCCATTCGGTGTAGATACTTGCAGAAGTATCCGTGGTCAGACCGCAACTGCGTCAGGTAGACGCGTTCGGTCTGACCACGGACGGCTGGTCCTTCTATCCAACTCGCTTTGTCGGGGATGAGTCTCACTGTCCATCTTGCGCGCCTCTCCGTTTTCTGTTATTCCAATTTGAATGGGGTCTTCAGCTTTTTTATTCTTTGAACGTCTCCAACCCACCATTGCTCCGCTGGTTATTATAGAGGCGATTTTTGCATCTATTATGATAGATGATGATTTGTTATAAACTCGCACAACGCTTTAGTCTCTCTTATTCGCCAATCTTTCTCTAAACGGACTGGTCCCAGACCTCCTTAAAGGGGTCATTATTAGCATGTCAATGAAATTTTCTATTGTTTCGCAACCTGGTGGAGCTACAAAATAGCATGGAGCGAAACCTACAGGTTAGATCAGTCCACGATCACCTGGTCTACCGACGGATCTCTCACAGAAAAGAGTTCCGGTGCGGGGGTATTTGGACCTAGATAAGAATCTCTAGGCAAATATACTAGCATCTTCCAGGCGAAAATCCACGCTATTGGAAGATATGCACATTTCAACATTGAAAAAGGTTAAATTGCCTTCTTATCGGATAGCCTAGCGGCCATTAGGACACTTACCTCTTATCAGGTAAATTCGAAACTGGTATGGGAGTGCATAAAAAAACTTAATGCTCTGGGCTCATGCAAACAAATTTACCATTCTATGGGTTCCAGGACATACTGATATAGAAGGGAACGAGATTGCCGACGAACTTGCAACGAAGGGGGCTGCAACACCCTTCATGGGCACAGAACCCTTCTGTGATGTAGGCAAGGATAAGCTGTTCAACCAGCATAGGATCGATGAGGGACACCATAGGCACAAATACTGGGTTAATATACCAGGCCTAAGGGTATCAAAGAGTCTAAGGGTATCAAAGAGTCTGCTAGAGACATACCACCTAAAAGGATTCGAATCACTCTTCAATCTCTCTAAGAATAATCTTAGGATGATGATGGGCCTACTCACAGGACACTGTAAATTAAACGCACATATGGTGAGGATGGGGGTCACCTCGGAAGGCTCCTGCAGATTCTGTATGGAGGAAGAGGAGACATTTTAACATGTGCTCACACAATGCCCGGCTCTCATGCACACCCGCAGGAAATACTTCGGATTCTTCCAAGGTTCTGCTAATGATGTGAAATCTCTTGTGCCAAAACTTGTTATCACGTTTATCCAGAAGGTAGGACTCAAAGATGTACTTTGAACCTCTGATCGGGTCACAATAGATCAAAAGGTCGCGGTGCTTTAAATCCCCTACACCATAATTATAATAATCAGGATACATATTTCAAATCATAGTGTTCTGATAGGGAAGCTGCTGTATTTGTATACTTTCTACTTTCTATTTGAATTGATTGACCACCTCCTCGGTCTTTTTTCCATGCTATATTTGCGTAATTTTTTTCTCCAGTTCAGACAAAGCCACGTACGTGTGCTGGATAATGAATTGGTATGTTATTGATTGAAAGGTTTCCTTGTATGAACTTTCATTTTCTACGATTCTTTAAGGTCGGTGATTCAAAACAAACTTTGTTGAGAGTTTCGAGACTTCGAATAGAGTCTTATTCATATTTTACCAAGTGTTAATCATATTGCTGAGATTATCATGAGTTGCTGGGGGAGATGATATAATAGTGTTTGACAGCACCCTTGATGCCAGAGACAAAGTGGTAGCAAGTACACTTCTAGCACCAGAAACTCCCGATGCAAGAAACTTGTGAGACACAAAGTTGTAACTACTGCACATCTGATACCAGAAGCTTCCATTCCGAGACACTTGTCAGGGAAAAAGTTGTAAATAGTGCACATGTAATACCCGAAGGTACCAGAGGCCCTTCATATAGTTCTGCTGAAAGTTGCTATTACCCAACACCACCTCAATTGATACGCTGTGATTTGGACCCCAGATTCAGACACAAACTTTGAATTAGTATATTACGAATATGAAAACTAATTAAATGCATTATATTCCAAGGTTCCGTGGTGAAGTTGCAAGGTAAAAGTGGAGCCTTGATTAACGAAAAGCAGAGGAAAGTGGTGAATGAAGAATAAAAGCAGAGGAAAGTGGTGAATGAAGAATAAAAGCAGAGGAAAGTGGTGAATGAAGAATAAAAGTAGAGGAAGTGAAATATGAAGAATTGTCATAGCATTCCTTATCCTGATGTTGGGTTGGTGACGTACATTTTACCGGTAGGATTTGAGAGCCATAAATTAAGTTTGGGAGCCTCTGATTAGGGTGATAAATTGAAGAACTCTAAAGGAAAACACTTTGTTCAAAGGGAAAGTTGGGATAAAATATCATTATTCTGAAATTACTATTATAAAACCCTAATGTGATACATATCTAGCAAAAGCGTATCAACCACCGAAACCAACCAACTATTATAAATGTATAATTACATCCTCATTCCGTGTAATTTTGAACTGGAACTTACTCAATTCCCAATCTTGGTAGAATTTGTTTAAATTTAATGAAACAAATTGGTTCAAATTGAAAATTTAATCCGACCAAGCCTCAGATTGAAAATTTACCTTAGACAGACCGAGGGCAAAGTTTCTAAATTATGTGAAGATAGATTCCAGACTACCACAAACACCAGTTATGGACTTTTGTTCGCCACATTTAGTTCTTGTTTATACATAGAACACTATTTATGACTTCTGAATTAGTCTCCCCCGAACAACAATTGTGGCAATAAGGTTTATGAACAAAACCCGATAAACCAGAGATGAATCTCATCGCTGAACACACTTTTGATATAAAAAGGATGGTATAATAAGCAGTGTCCCGAATAGATAGGTAGGTAGGTAGGAGTGGTCGCCTAGTTTGCCAAAAGCACACTTGAGCACACATAATGGCCCATTGTGACACCACGGTGTGGCGCCGTTCAAGCACTGACTAAAAAGTCGTTCTCGAATAGGAACACTCAAATCTTTAAACTGACTTTTGGAGTTTTGGCAGCGTTGCTTGAAAGATGACACGATCGATCATTTACTTGGCCAAAGTACTGAAAAGATCTTCTCTGACTCTTCAGCAGCACCTGTCGACAGTTTTAGTGCACCACTAAAAAAAGCACCCTATATAAATGATGGCTAATTCAGCGAAGCATTTAGCTTTATAAAAGTGCTTCCAACTGCTTCAAATTAAAATAGTTAAACTGCGTTATAAAACAATCGTGATAAGCGCTTCAAAAGCGTAGAGCAGCAGCCACAGCAGCAGCAGCCAACCAGACAACAACTGCATCGCTTGTACAGATGTGTGTACAACGCCATCAGATACGCTACGACCGACCACAAAATCAGATCGATCGAACAGTCGACACAGGCTCGAACAGAGGGACCAGCCAGCAGAGCGACGACAAACGGCAACAGCATCGAGAGCACAGAACACCAAATGAAATGTCAATGAGCGTTGCGCATGCGCGACATGTCAATACGCAGAAAACGATAAATACACAACAACAGCAGCTACGATGAACATGATTTGGCTTAAAATCAGATATTATGAAAATGATTTCCATGGAAATTATGAGCACAAGCTCCACGCAGGCACACATATTGGCGAGGGGGAAGGGAAGCGAAGGTAGACGAGGCCACATACAATAAATAAAACGAGCCAACAATTAATGAAGTGCTGCCATGAAGCATAAAGTTCCTAGCCAGCAGTGACAGGGGAAAGCCACACATGAGGACTGCCGCCACTACCCAGTTAAGCCACCCCTCGCTCTCCCACCAGCGGCTCACTGCAGCCACATGTACAGCGTGGCGATTCATCTGCTGGAAAACGCTGCTTTCTAACATTTCGCGCCATGCTCTCCGCTCAGTTCGTGGAGCACTTTCCGCAGCTTTTCCGGGCCTGGGGCCTTCAGTCGTGTGCAACGGCATGCGCTGCAAATAACGCGCGTTTAATATTCTATCTATCAGCAGAAATGTAAGTGGTTATATGGGAGTGTGTGTGTTTGAGTGTTTGGCGTGTGTATGTGTTCCGTTTGTGTGTGTGTGTGTGGAGATGTGCTCATGTATGTATTTGGGCATAAACGCATGTTGCGTGTAATTTTGATTTTAATCTTTCTTTAAATAATGTTTTGTTTATGTTGTTGTTGCTGCTTCTGTTGTTGTTGCTGTTGTTGTTGTTTAATGTTGTTGTAGTTAACCTTTTGTTTGTTTTTTAAATTGTATTATTTGCTGGTGTTTAATTCTTTTTTGCTTTTTTCCCCAACTTAACTGAACAACGCAAGCAGCAAATCATAGCCTACAATTAAATGGTGTACTAAATGCCAGTGTACGATTGTTTGTATCTGCCTCAGTGCGTATGTATGTGTGTGTGTGTGTGTGTTCGGGTGTGTGGCTCTGCAATGCCATAGCCCGGCCGCCATGTATGATGTGCAGTTATTACTATTATTAATATTGTTGCTGCTGCTCTGGCTGCTTCTGTGTTTGTTGTTGTTGTTGTTGTTGTTGTTGGTCTGCGCATTGATATAAATCAACTTCATTTTTACAGCATTTAAACAAAGTATAATTTATTTGCTTATTGCGTTTAATGTAAGTGTAACTATTATCCACATACACGCACCCGCTAGGAAAATTGCAGGATGTCGCTTTTTGGAGGAAGGCATTAACCGAACAAGTGGCGAAAGTCAGGCTTCGATGAACTGATCTAAACAATTTTATGCCGGTTTTGTTAGTTAATGACTGATCTGATCAATATTATTCCGGTATATTTAGTGAAATTTTGACTAATTTGTATTGTAAAAAAACTCAATAGTTTCCCACTCTGGAGGACGACTTAACAGATATTGAATGAATTGAAGGTGTTCTATAAAATTTGTGTGAGGATTGAGTGGATCCTGAAAAGGAACAAAATATGTTCTTTATTTAAATTGCAAATTAAAAAAACCAAATATCCTTAAATATTTTATTGAATTTTGTTTTTAGACTCTTATATAAGTCCCAGTATCATGAGGTGGCTTCTTAAACGACAGTAGCCTGTCACAGTTCTTAAATTGTTTTTGCTTAGTCTTTGGGAATTTTCCTCACAAACTGCTGGAGATATTTTAATAAAGTATTGCCTGGATCAGAAGACAGAACCAGTTGCCCATAATAGTATATTTCAAAAGAACATTTCTATCTCCCATTTATACCAAACCTTCTTGAAACAACCCCAGCTTGCCTGTTATATATATAATGATAAAACAGTATAATACCTTGGATTCATACTAGGTCCTGTGTAACATTAGGGGTGTCAAGTTTGTGGGTGGGTTCTTCACATATCCTCTCACAATTCGGAAACTTCAACCTTCCAAAGCGCTGCAATTGATCAGAAGCCTAAATGTAGCTTGAACTATAGAGGTTAGCACAATAGATCGGAACACGGTGCTAGTATTCCCTAATATTAAAATACAAATAGAAGCCTCAGGGGTGAATATATTTAACTATCATCGCATCAATCCACACATAATTCTAACTTGAGATTCTTATAAAATTCATCAATGAAATGTTATAGTAACACTATAAACTTCTCAACATATACACTATTGTCGAGATTCGTAATATAATTATCAAAAATAATATTAATAAAATAATATTAAATAAATTTTGAATTGATTTTTTTTCCATCTATTTATTTACCGAATCTTTCTTTGTCAAGAAACTAGCAGCCTCAGCCACTGCATCAAATATTTAATGTTTTCATAGCACTCAATAAGACGTCATTAAATCAGGTCTAACGTATATATCCTTTTGAGGCGTCTTGTAGAGGGAGGCTTTAGTAGGCTCCTCGCCAAGCAGTTCGGTTGATTTTCCCATTTAAGAGCGTAGGTTTTATAGGTGTTCACTATTTCATTTTCAATCGTTGGTATATTCAGGTCACGGTGGATGTTTAAGTTCCTCAAGACTCAACCATGGAGCCTGTGATCATTCTCAAGATTTTCGATTCGGAGGCGTTTGAATTTCTCCCTGTTTCACGTACACGCGCTGCCCCACAATTGAATCCCATATGCACATATAGGCTTAATGATACTAGTATAAATAAGTACCTTATATTTTAAGGCAACCTTGAAGGAAATATAAAAAGGGTTACAGGGTGGAGAGATGCTCTTAGCGAGGGAGATGTTTTAGTGAGTGCAATCCTCACATACCAAATCTGTGACGACAGTTTAGATGAAGCGACAGGCATTTTTACTCTCTCTACCACAAAAAAAAAAAACTAAAAAATATATATATATATATATATGCATATATTCTAAGGCAAGGTTTGATTGCCTTTTTAGTAGCCAGTTCAAGGTGTGGAGTTTCAATTTGATCTGAGCACACTTTGAGTCAATGTGTTTAGTCCAGGTTAATCGTCTGTCTAATTGGATTCTCTGGTACTTTAAGTCAGAGCGTTGAGAAAGTTTTGACCATTGATGCGAATGGGGGGCACGTGTCGTTCCTTAAGGCAAATGTTAGGTGTGCACATTTACCTTCGTTGACTTTATTCTCCATTTGTTAAGCCACTGTTCAATAGACAGTAAGTGGCTCTGTAGGCATTTCGAGGATTCAAGATGGGAGATGTTTGTACTGAGTGTGGCGGTATCATCGGCAAATGTGAATATAGCCGTGTGTTGGGAAGTTGGCATAACAGCTGTAAAAAGCAAATACAGCAGTGGTCCAAGCACACTGCCTTGAGGGACTTCTGCTATGATATCAAAGTAGTCGGAGGTAGAGTCACCTTGGCTTACCATGAATTTTCTGCCTTTAATGTAGATTTCAAATAGTTTGTGGGATTTCTTTGGAAGAATTTCTTTAAGTTTATATATGAGCCCTTTGTGCCACACCTTATCAAAGGCTTGCGTAATGTCAAAGAATGCAGCAGAACGGTAGTTCTTTTGTTCGAATGGTGAGCATATAACTCTTACTATGCGATGAACTTGCTCTATCGTTCCATGCTTTTCACGGAAGCCGAATTGTGGAATTACATTGTTTTTATTTAAATACTGGAAGACCTGCCGATGAACCATTTTATCGAAGATTTTAGATAAGGTGGACAGTAGACGAATGGGTGTATATGGACACACCTGTGTAACATCTTTTCCTGGCTTCGGGATCATTATTATTTTCGAAATCTTCCAGCATTGAGGATAGTGCCCAGTGCGTAAAATAGCGTTGAATACTGTGACTAAGTGAGATACAGCTATATTAGGTAATTCTTTTATCATGTTTGCTGATCCATACCTGGTGCTTTTTTTAAAGATTTAAGTCGTTAATAATGTTTTTTACCTCCTTCCTTGAGGTTTTCAGGCGCTCACTGCTTCCACTATTTGGTATTTCACGAGGTTCAAACGATATCTGGGGGGGATTTGGACTGAAGACATTTCTCAGGTGATATGCGAAGGCAGTGCATTTTTCATCATCACTTTTTGAAGTGATGAAGAATAGTGATACTCTTATATATATTCTTAAATATGGGAGTGATATTTCAACTATCACTTCCACCTGCATATATATGAGTCTATACCTACATATATGAGTCTATACCTACTATACAGTGTTGCCACAAATAAGCTATCAACGGAAATCTTTAGAGAAAATTATATTGTCATCTGCCCCTATTTTATATCTAAGAGCATAGGTGGATGCAGTATTCTAAGAGAGTGTTTTAATGAGTTCACATGCACACTTAATTGATTGAAATAAATAATAATAATAATAACAATTGAGTTAATTCTCGAGGAATATCTTTCTTGCGTTCTTATTGGAGAATATAAGATATTCCAGAATATCTTTTTCTGTGGACAAAATGGTCTTTTCAAACATTCTTGGGAGGATAACGCACTTAGTTCCCTTACAAAATCATGTTACTGACCACAAATGGTAAAACAAAGTGAGTACTTTGTAGACCTCCAAAAACTTCCTGCTTCCTGCCCGGTGTTTCCATTTCCTCCTGGGCACATGCCTTCTCACATGTGTGTATGTGTGTGTGGGTGTCTGTTCTGGCATATGACTCTGCGTATCTGAGCGTTTTGTTCTGGTGTCATATGCGCGCATTTAGTAAAATTAAGTACGACATTTATTTCTGTATACTTAATTATAAATGTTGTTTTAATTACTTTGTAGAGTTTTTCCACTTTAATTTCGTATTTATTTAGGCCAATATTGCAGTGTTAAACCATTAGAAACTGGGCATTCAGTGGTCAAATAGAGATGGATGTGCCATATGAAATCTGAACTATGATTGGAGATACAGATTTACATACAGATAACTGAAGGGAAAGGATTTACGAGTCTCATTTTGTACTCCCCAAGCATAGAAGATCTATGCTTAGGTGACTGTCTCTGTAGTATGGCTACAGATCAATCTAATGTAGCGTTGTTCACCTTAAAGCTATCTCATGTCCTTGAGGAGAATATTCCCTACCGCTTCAACGAATACCAATGAGAAAAACCAGAAGAAATGAGTAGGATTAGTTTGACATGCTGGTCAACTTGGGGGCCATATCACCAAAGCAATTTGGTCAAATGGTAGCAATAGACCATGTGGACTTCACAGCAAAACTAGTTATTTCTGAGTCAATTAATCAGTATCAATACTACTGACGTAATCTCACCAGATAGAAGTGGGGTAGGACGGACAGCCGCCGAAGAAGGAGGCCTCCAAGCACCCAGGCATTGATCAATAGGCATCAATGTCTAAGAAAATAATAATCTCACCAGACAACAGACGATATTATTCCTGCAGATTGAAGTAGGAACATTCTCCTATTAGGAACATTCTCCTATAACCATCAAAGCATTGTAATCACACAAATACGAGCATAGTTCTAAAACACTCTGAACTATTAAAGATGGTAAGAAGAACTTATCCGAAGGTGTTCATCATTGCAAATTAGAGGATGGACACTATAATAGTCTCCAACCTCTAATTTAAGAGACTATTATAGGATGGACACTATAATAGTCTCTTAAGAATGACAAAAGTTTCGACTACTGGAGCAGGGTCATCATGTGTCCACATACGTGTTAATTTCAGTTTAAAACGTGTTTTCCATTAAAAGATCTCCCACGAGGATAGTGGCGATATATCATTAACTTCTGCCAATAGTTTTTCACAAATGTTGATTCAGTGTTTTTATTGTCCACTCATTTCGCATTTACATTGCGCACTTGGTTATTAAGCTGGATTAGAATCATGGACACTTTTATGGAGGACATGTGGAAAAGGGCACTCGGCAGACTCTCAAGCTGTAATTTGGAGTATATAAAAATTTGTTTGTATGTCAGTATTTACATTCCTTAAAAGGACCCTAATAAATGGTCTTCGGAAATATAATTTAGATACACCATATGGAGTTAATAGTTTTAGAGTTAATACTAGAGAGAGGGCCCAGGGGGAGAAGGGGAATTAATTGTAGAGGAAATACAAATATTTCCAATATACAATTGGAAAAAATGAAAGTGAACAGTCCAGAACAGCACTTCATGGCTTATAATTGCATAATGATAGAATCGATGTAGGTACACAAACTGTTACCGCAATCTTGTACTCTATCTTTCATGTACTCCAGACCTTCTTTGACCTTCAAATAAAGAAAAGTTTGGACATTTCTTATCCATTTTGCATTCATACTTTTATTCATAGAATTAGAATAGAATTTAATAGAATAGAAGTGGGGTAGGCCGGAGAACCGCCGAAGAAGGAGGTCCCCAAGCTCTCAGGAGTTGATGACCATTGTACTCTAAGCCTGGAAATATTAGGAGGTGTGATCTAAAGAATTGTGAAAGGGAAATTACAACTTTTCAAGCTTCTTTGAACCTTTTATAAATTTCAAAAGTCTGCCCAGTGATAAGGAATGTACATTGTCCATTCCCAATATATCTGACCCTAATATACCCTTCGTAACTCTGGCAAAAGCAGCACAAGCGCAGAGAAAATGCTCGGTGACGTCCTGTTCTTCCTCTAAACAGAGACGGAGTTCGGTCGCTTGATACAGTCTGGTGACACATGGATTATGCCCCGTTGGTCCATGGATTATGCCCCGTTGGTCCATGGATTATGCCCCGTTGGTCCATGGATTATGTCCCGTGGGTCTCTTCACCACCTGCTAAGCTGGCCGGACACTGTTTGTTTCAGATGCAGTGGAGTGCTTGTCTTAGCATGGATTTTCCTAATTTCTAAGAAAATTTCCCTTCTAACAGTTTGAGGGTACAGTACTGGTATTAGTAGGAGTAAGAAGTCATAACTCCAGTTGCTTATCATGGTCTCATGGGGAATAATTAGCAAAAAGTTAGGAACAGAGGGCAGAGAAGTATTTAAAAGGATAATTCTTCCATGCTATTAAAAAATTTTAAGATTATTGGAGTGAATCATTGATTGTGCTACTCACGGGGCACAATCCATGGGGCTATTATATGGTGACTATAGACATCATCGAAACGGCGCACCTGTGCACTTTGGATGAGGGATTATCGCCGCTGCAGCCAAAGGCATTTTCGGGAGTGCAAACTATCCCTTGTGTATGTAGGAACAACAGGACGGCACAGAGCACTTTATCTGCGTTTGACATGCCTTTGCTAGAATGAGGAGACGCTTACTATGGTGAGATATATTGGGTATGCACAATGTACATTCCTTATCACTGGACAGTCTTCTGAGATTCATAAAAGAGTCACAGACGTTTGAAAAGGTGTAACTTCCCTTTCACAATTCGCTACCTAAAATATTTCCAGTCGGTGAGTGCAATGGGCATCAATGCTTGAGTGCTTTGATACCTCCTTCTTCGGTGGTTCTCCAGCCTACTCTACTTCTATCTATCTTCTATCTATGGTAGTGAATTAGATTACAAATTGTTGAGTGTACGATTTCCGGTTACTTTGATAAGTCAAAATACGAAAATTTCTAACAAAACGTCTCGGCTGTCTGTGTGTATTACTGTGTACTACTCATACAAGATGCACTTCAATCATGCAACACATACACTGCGATTGAGTGAAACATCACATCAAAGAAGAAAGTCATTGACCATTTCCCCAAATCAGCTCAATCCTTGAGAGAATGAAGCTGCCTGAGTAAGTCTAGCAGCAATTTTGCTCAAGCTTTGCCAGGTAAAGGTGAGCACACATTTGAGCATGGACCCCAACTTCGTGCGGGCAAGTCCTCATATACGAGTGATGGACACAGCGTATACGTTTTGAGCCATCGAGTCGGGTCAGTTGGTTTTCAGGAGAGGTTATTTCCTTCCCGTCAGTTACACGTCCATATATACTGATGTATATGACTTTATCCTTATATATACTGATGTATATGGTTATATAGTCTTATATACTGATGTATGTATATGGCTATATGTGGCTATATTCTGATGTATATGGCTATATGGTCATATATAATGATGTATGTTCCTATAGAGTCATATGTAGTGATGTATATGGCTTTAAGGTTTTATATACTGATACATGTATATGGCTATATGGTCATATATAATGATGTATATGCCTATAGAGTCATATGTAGTGATGCATATGGCTATATGGGCTTATATACTGATGTATGTATATGGCTATATGGTATATGCCTATAGAGTCATATGTAGTGATGTATAGGCTATATGGTCTTATATACTGATGTTTGTATATGGCAATATGAGGATATATATTGATGTATATGCCTATATGGTCATATATATTGATGTATAAGGCTAAATAGTCATTTGTAGTAATATATATATGGCTAAATGGTTATATATACTGATGTATGCATATGGCTATATGGTCATATATACTATTGTACATGGCTTGCATCATCCCTGGTTGATCTCATGCGTGTGCTTAATCAGTACTCTTGCAAAGTATTCAAAGCCTTCCAGAATAGTATTTGACTCACTTCATTGCTCTGCTACACTGCAGAGTGAGTGTGACAGTGGACGATTCCTTTGAATTATGCGGCCAGTTGGCTTCTGTGACACTTGCCAACACACTTCATGGAATGTTTGTGAGTAACTTTCAAATACCTCCTCAACTGAAGTCGTTCATTGACCCAGGTAAGCGGACCTATTCACAATAAATGAGTATTTTGGCCAACTGGTCATTAAATGACGGACAATTCGCCAGAGACGGTAACAAATGCTGCCGATACTCCAAATTTATTGTTGCCTGGCAACGAAGACGAACCGCCAAAGCTGCTCTGATGTCCGTTACGCGTGGAAACATTTGCATAATTTGTACAGGAACGCATTTTTTAGCAAAGCTTTCTTCTAAAACAAACCCTCGCCATACCATAAATTAATGCAGAAACGCATAAATCACCCTGTAAAATAAATTAATGTAAAAAATAAATAAAATACATTTTAATACAAGCACAATTCACGTTTAGCCCCAAGATACATGCACAAAAGCAATAAAAAAGCAGCAACAACAACAGCAACAGCCCAGCGAACAAGACGGACGACAACAATAACAACAACAACAACAACAACAACAACAGCAGCAGCAAACACAAGTTGTGTTTCCCAAGAAGAGCAACGCTTAGCAAGCATCTTCGATACACACTCACATAGCGAGCAGGAACATCTTCTCTGGCCGTCGCCGTATCTAGATACAAATTATTTATATCGACCTCATATTTTGCGCTCGACTCGCGAAAATTGCACATCTGCTGCGAGCGAGCGAGCAAACACACCAACACACCGACACACCGACACAGCACACGCACACAAACGCACGCCACACACGCATTGATTTTGGCGTTTCATTTTTGTTTTCTTTTTCTGCGAAAGGGTTTCTTGGGGCTTCTCGGAGACCCCTACAGAATTTTCTTTGTTTCAAGTGTAATATTTTTCCCATGTCACACACACACACACACACACATACACCTGTAACAGGCTCATATGCGTGTGTGCTAATGCGGCGCAGATGCTTTCTTAGCTCGATTTTGTGCAAAGGTTGCACTTGGCTGCCTGGCGTACGAGCTTCTTAGCTTCACTTGCTTGGCTTTCTTTCACCCTTTAGTATGCTGGCTGACTGGCTGAGTGTATGGCTGAGTGTATGCTTGGTTGGCTGGTTGGCATAGTTCCATATCTTGCTCATCTCTCGATGCCTGCTTCGAATTTTCGATTACTTCCCCCAAAAAGGACGAGCGCATTGAACCCGTCCATGCGTTCGCAGCGTTGCTTGCATACGCCCCCTCCTTGCCCGCCGCTGCTGCCGTATTCGCACATCCTCAGTCGTATTTGTCTTTAGTGTGCTGCTTGTGATTTTATAATTTGGCAACTTTTGGACACTTCCTTTATTTTTCTTTAACAGCTTTTTATTTTGGGGGGTTGGGGAGTTGCACTGCTGTTTTGTTTTCTTTCTTTCTTTTTTTGGGTTCTTGTTGGGGTTAATGCAATATTCCTGTCATCACTGGGTTTACGTGCTCTGCATGTGGTATGATGGCTCCTCATTAGATACGAACACTCGCAGTTTAATTGATTTAAGTACCCGAGTGCAATTATAAAGCCAGGCAACTCATGTGGCAGCAGGAGGCAGGGAGGTGGCAGGAGGAGGCTGGGGTTATGTGCCATTTAAGAACAAATTGGAAGTATGTGAATTTATATAATTATTTTTGAAGGGTGTTAACGATGGAGTTAATTTGTTTCCTGTGAAGAAACACGCTTTGAAAACGGAGTTCTCAAATTGGCTGCTACGAGAAGAAGTTTTGAAACTGCATCAGAGAGTCTTGAGTCTTTTATAGAGTGAGGAACTGATAATAAATCAGAGAAATTAGTTTTAAAAATATAATAAAATTATTCCAACTTTCGCTAAGGTAAGCAAATTTCTATGACAGTCTGCGGAAGTCTTTAAAACTGGGGGCACAGAGTTTGCAGAGTGGTCAAAATATTGTCCAAAAGTTAATATAAATACAATTATGGGTAAAAATTATGAAGACACCAAAATGATGGTGATACAAAAGTGATGATGATTTAATACAATTATGAGTATATATAAATCATAATTAGCCCTATGATTCCGCGGGGTGGTAGCAAAGGGCCTCAATCGGACTATCTTAAATAGGAATATACATACGAGTATGCAGTAGACACACGACGAAGGAAGTATGTAGAAGAGTTAGTCTGTTTCCTCCACGTAAAACGGAGTTATCCCACATTCACCCCCTCTATAGTGAATTTGCTACCATACACCCAACTATTCCTGGCAAGTTTGCATTTCTCAGCATCAACCAAATGTGGTCTGGTATAAGGAAAAGTGTTCAGTGGATAACTAATGACCATGCCTTATAAAATAGGGTACGTTCGTGAAGTTAGATCATTCATAACATTGACCAGTGACTGAAGTCTTTGAGGTTTATGACTTAAAAATTGCACTAATTGACAACATAATTAAACTTAGAAGGATTTCTCAGAAGGAGATACAAAAAACATTACGAAGAACTCGGCAATGATCAATAATGGTTGACCGTCATTGATGATGATGATGATGATGATACAAAAATTATGATGATACCAAAATGATGATCTTACATAAATGAGGATGATACAAAAATGAGGATGATACAAAAATGATGATGATAGAAAAGTGAGGATGATCCAAAATTGATGATGATACAAAAATGATGATGATACCAAAATTATGATGATGCAAACATGATGATGATACAAAATTGATGACGATGCAAACATGATGATGATGCAAAAACATTCCATCATGAACATGGGTTTGTTCATAGCTAATCTTATTATTCGCACTCTGTATTATTGACTATATCTCCAGCTCATTTAGAGTATAGTTCTGAATTTCTGTCACTATCCCTTTGATTGCCGAATTGATGCTAGTACGATGACGAAACCTGGACGATGACCAACAGCGTAAGCATCCGTAAGATCTATGGGCGTCTGCGGAGAGTATCGAATCAAATATAGCGATGAGTTGTATAAGCTATATGCCGACATTCACAGAGTACAACGCATTAAAAGTCCCCGACTGAGTTCGTTAGGTCCTGTCGTGCGAGTGGATGGAAGTGTTACAGCCAAAAAAGTGTTTGAATCCATGTCGCCAGGTGGGCGGCGCAGAACGGGAAGACCACAGTAAATGGAACGAGCAAGTTCAGGAAGACCTAGCGGCACTTGGTGTAGCAGAGACGACTGGCGAAGGCTCATAACACGGAAATGATCAACAATGTTTGTTCGCCAATGATGATGATGATGATGATACAAAAATAAGGATGGTATAAAAATGATGATGATACAAAAGTGATGATGATAACAAAATTATGATCATACAAAAATGACGATGATACAAAAATAAGGATGATGATGATGATGATACAAAAATAAGGATGGTATAAAAATGATGATGATACAAAAATGATGATGATGATGATGATACAAAAATAAGGATGGTATAAAAATGATGATGATACAAAAATGATGATGATACAAAAATAAGGATGATGATGATGATACAAAAATAAGGATGGTATAAAAATGATGATGATACAAAAATGATGATGATACAAAAATGAGGATGATATAAAAATGATGATGATACAAAAATAAGGATGATGATGATGATACAAAAATAAGGATAGTATAAAAATGATGATGATACAAAAGTGATGATGATACAAAAATGATGATGATACAAAAATGATGATGATACAAAAATAAGGATGATGATGATGATACAAAAATAAGGATGGTATAAAAATGATGATGATACAAAAATGATGATGATACCAAAATGATGATGATACCAAACTGATGATGATACAAAAAAACATTCCATCATGAACATGGATTTGTATACAGCTATTTTTATCTGGATTATTGTCTTTACTTCAACTGAATTATTGACTATATCTCAACAACTGGATTATTGACTAAATCTTCAACTCCTTTAGAGCAAGGGTCGGCAACCTTTTGTTGCAAACGGGCCAACTATTTTACGTTGGGCTTAGTTCGGGCCGCACTTGGATGACTAGGAACTGCCGCGCCCCCTGGGGCACATCCTATGAGTCATGTTTCGTGAAAATTAAAAAATCGACGTACAAACTACACACGAAAACTACCCCCAAATTCTCTGTTAATTCTACCCCCAAAATAAACCTCACATTATAGAATCCCCACCAATCTACAATATTTGTGAACAATTATTTAAGTTTTAAAAATAAAAAGTTTATTGCCTATTTGTACATTTATTTTAGTTAATAAAATCAATGAGATTTTTGTGGTTGTATTTGACTTGATAGTTTTTTTAGATCAGCATGCATTTTTGATGTAGCGACGCGAAGAATTGCTTCTAAATGTGCATCCGATAATCGGGAGCAGTGTTTGTTTTTCCGATAATTCAGAATTGAAAAAGTTTGCTCACAAATGTATGTACTACCAAACATAGTAATTATTTTCTGGGCAAACTTTTTTAACTCCTTGTAGTTTTCAGAAGGCAAACTCCCATAAAAATCCACCAAGTCATGTTTTTCTTTAAAAGCGGTTTTAAGTGTGGTATCGCTTTGCAAATCTATGACGTTGATTTGCAAATCGGCTGGTACATTGTCGATATCCACTGCGAAGGGGTTTGCAAAAACCTCCAGCTTACTTGCGATCTTTTTAAAGTCAACAAAACGATTTTCAAACTCAGTTAGCAGTTGCATTAATGCACTTTTCATTTTAGTATTTTGCCAAACAAAATTTACTCCAGCTTCTTCTACTGCTTTCTTGCAATTTGGAAAATGGTCAAGTTTTCTTTCGCCGATATGCTTAATAAATAATTTTAATTTCTTTTCAAATGATTTAACATCTGAATACATATTACATATCAATTTATTTTTTCCCTGTAAACGTGTATTCAGTGTATTCAATTCGGAAGTCAAATCAGTTAAAAAGCCAAGATCTACAACCCACTGCTTATTGGAAAGTTCGTGTATTGCCTTTCCTTTCATCTCCATAAAGTTACTAATTTCTTTCCGTAAATGAAAAAATCTTTGAAGAGCTGCTCCTCGGCTGAGCCATCTTACTTCGCAGTAATACATCACGTCACCATATTCAGCTTCCACTTCTTCTAAAAACTTTTGGAATTGGCGGTGAGTAAGTCCATTTTTCCTTATAAAATTAATAACGGATACAACGGTATCCATTATTTCTTTCCACGATAAAACCTTGCAACACAATGCTTCTTGATGGACAATACAGTGAAATATAAATGGAACTTTACATCCAGACTCTTGTACTTTCCTGTTGACTCTTCCGACAACACCTTTATTATGACCGCTCATGTTCTTGCCCCCGTCCGTGGTGATGCTGGTTAATTTATTCCAGCTCAAGCCGCATGAAACCAAGGCTTGGTCCAAGTGGTGAAATAAATCCTCTCCCTTTGTAGTTCCTTCAAGACTGCACATTTTTAGTAATTCCTCATAAACAGAAAAGTTTTCGTCGATTCCTCTTACAAATATAAGCAGTTGTGCCGTATCTGACACGTCCGTACTTTCGTCCATCGCAAGAGAGAAGTACACAAAAGTCTGCGCTTTATCCATCAGTTGTTCACGCAAGTTTGCACCCAAGCCTTCGGTCCGTCGAGTGCAAGTTCTAGCAGAGAGACTGATATTTTCAAAAAATTTTTTCTGTTCCGGGCATAGTACCTCTGCGATAGCTAAGACACACTCTTTTACAAGTTCACTGTCGTTAAATGGGCGACCATGCTTTGCTATTATCTCTGCTACTCTGTAGCTGGCACAAACGGCTGATTCACTTTTATCTGTCATATCTTTAAAGGTGTTCTGCTGATTTTTGAGTGACGATTTCAAGTTAATGATTTTGTTTTTGCGAGACTCCCCTTCAAGACACCCAAATTTAGTTTTGTGCTCAACATCATAATGTCGCTTCAGGTTATATTCCTTTAGTACGGAGATACTCTTTTGACATATTAAACACAATGGTTTTTGTTTAAATTCGATAAAAAAATATAAATTTGTCCATGCTTCATTAAAAATGCGTCTTTCGTCAATTATTTTTCTTTTTTTAGAAGCCATGTTGGGTGTATAAAACTGTAACAGTACAGAAATAAAATATAAAAAAAATTTAGTTAATTGTGTTACTTTTTGTATTTTTATTTACATACCAATGGATGTGCGTTTGTTGAAGGCTATCAATCAACTAACAAATTTAATTGATTCCTGCCTTGCCTATTGTAACTAAAAAGGCATAGCAAAAATCAAACCAAAACAATCGACAAACGAGCGTGCCTCGGCACCAGCAACCAGCTCTCCTCGGCTAACCAGCGCCACTCTGTAAGCATCATTCGTATGTCGTACTTGTCGAACATGTATTAGGGTAGAGTGAAATTCAAAAAAAAATATGTTTTCACTCCACTCTAATATTGATCACGGTTTTTTCCTCTCAATGCGCATGTCGTTACAGTTTAAGTTTTGTGTGCGAAACCACTTAGGTTGAATGCTGGCGATTATCTTGCGGGCCGCAACAAGATGCCTCGCGGGCCGCATGCGGCCCACGGGCCGCAGGTTGCCGACCCATGCTTTAGAGTATAGTTATGATTCTTAATTCCTTTACAGTGTAATTCTGATTATCTGTCAGATGAACATATAACACTGTCGCACTCTTTGGTTGTGGCACACTGATCCTCTGATCCTAGAGTGTTTTGGTGAATGGGCATATTTCTACTTGTATATGTTTTTGCTTCTCAATCCTATGGGAATAAAGATATAGTGATAGATATAAAGTAAAAGAGAATCCAAGATTATGATAAATTTTAAAAATAATTGTGATCGACTTTCTGAAGCCCCAAATTATATATATACAAATATTGTCCTGCCTTGGTGCTACCTTTGAATAAATTTCAAGTACCATTGAGTAAATAATAGCCGAAGTTAGATCATGGTAAAGAGAGGACTGCATTTACTACGGTTAGACAGTTATACAGATCATCAGCAAGACAGTCATATCCTCTATGACTGCCTTGCTGATTATCTGTATAACTGTCTAACCGTAGTAAATGCAGTCCTCTCTTTACCATGATCTAACTTCGGCTATTATTTACTCAATGGTATTTATCTAAGCTTAGTAAATGTTTTTTTCACTTCCTTTGCTTAGAAGTGGGGTAGGCCGGAGAACCGCCGTAGAAGAAGGTCTCCAAGCACCCAGGCATTGATGCCCTTTGCTTACTCAGCGGCATCTATAGCGGATTCCTAAGCTGATGTAGGCTCGTTCTAAAAGTTCATCTCATCGGCAAAGAGGATTGATATCCTATAGAGTTCCTTAATACCAAATATGTGGAAATTCGAGTCTTTCTCTATTCATGAAAAATCAGACTTCTTACTTTTGTTTAGATTTGCTTATATAAAAATCCCCGGTGGTAGTGTTGGGGTAAATTCTAAGAATCTTCTTGACAGTCCATCTCTTATAATCTTTCTTATAGCCAACAACTTACAGGATATTGATTTTTTAAGTCATTCCCAGTGTTTTGTAATTCCCGATTACTGAGTTTCAACTACAGAACATTTCGATACATTATACACACCCATTGCAAGTGCATGCCTCACTTGACCTACTGGCACATATTGAGAGATACATTTCTCCATAACTCGACCATTATTTCAGTTGAGTGGAAAAATTCATGTAATCTGATGTTATTCTAATGATATATTAATAGGTTAATGAATGGACATACAAAATTGAAAGGACACATAAAAAACTCCAATTATTCGCAGCTGGAATTCACCCCTTATTCTCAACTAGAATTCACTCCAGAGCATGGGCGTAGCCACCTAAGGGAAGAGGGGGATAGAGCCCTCCACGAAACATAGAAATATCGATGAAACACTTATAAATTTTTTAAAGCAGAAGTATATAAAAGGTGTTGAGCCCCCCTAAATCTGGCTCTAGCTACCCCCATGCTCCAGAGTGTTTGAGGGAGAGTACCGAGGAATATTTCGATGATTGGGTTTAGATTAGCATGAAATCGTGACAAACGACACTTGATACACTGCACCGAAACTAAATAGTCTTTCTCTTGACAAGGAGTAGATCGGCATCCTTTGGACGCCTTATATCTTAATATTAGATAGAACTTAATTCAGCTTGAACAAGTTAATAACCTTCTTGATCGGACGAATTCGGCAACCTTTGGACGCCTGTATCCTTTCCAGTTGCGGAACTAACATATTAGTTCAGCTTGAACAAGTTAATAACCTTCTTGATCGGACGAATTCGGCATCCTTTGGACGCCAGTATCCTTTCCAGTTGAGGAACTAACATATTAGTTCAGCTTGAATAAGTTGGTGACCTTCTTGATCGGAAGAATTCGGCATCCTTTGGACGCCTGTGTCAATCCGAGTTGAGAACCAAAAATATTAGTTCAGCTTGAACAAGTTAATAACCTTCTTGATCGGACGAATTCGGCATCCTTTGGACGCCAGTATCCTTTCCAGTTGAGGAACTAACATATTAGTTCAGCTTGAATAAGTTGGTGACCTTCTTGATCGGAAGAATTCGGCATCCTTTGGACGCCTGTGTCAATCCGAGTTGAGAACCAAAAATATTAGTTCAGCTTGAATAAATTGGTGACCTTCTTGATCGGAACAATTCGGCATCCTTTGGACGCCTGTATCATTTCGAATTGAGAAACTAACATTATTTTGTGTGCAGTACCAAGCCAAGAACTGACCATGAGTCAAAACAAGTCTGACATTTGATTCTGGTATTTCTATCGATAGATTAAGCCTTAAGACCGTGTAGGATGAAGTTAATTTGTGATTGCTTTCACTTTGTTTAATAAAGTCAATCAATCACAATGTGATCAAACAAAAACTGGTCAAACAACCCTGTAGACAACCCAAGCATAAAGGAAAAACTAGCTGCCTATTGCGAATTTAAGACGAAAATTACTCATCACTTGCCAACTTCCTTGCTCACAACGGACCCAACTGTAGTGGCATCACTATTTTCTTGGTGCCTAGCCTACCATCCTCCTTTCTGATATAATAATAGTCTGGTAAACGCTTTCAATAGTCCCTCCTTATAAATCCTTTCAATAGTCCCTCCATTAGAGATGGTTGGGTTGTACAATTCCTTAGTGTGTTGAGTTGCTATTCCTACATGATATTGTAAACTAAGTTCAACTTCTCGAAGTTAACTGTAGTTTCTTCCTTCAGCCACTCCCATAGACTAGTTTGGTTTACTTAAGGTTTAAAGAGGCTCTTCCACCACATGACAAAGTACTTCCTCAGCCACTTTTCGGAACTGTATGGGACATCAGTTTGAAACAATCTGCTATTAGCCAGAGCCCGTAAATGGTTAGCTGACGGGGGAAGTTGATTATGGTATAGGGGATGTGAATGCATCGCGACCTCAGGATCTACTATGCCCCCGTCAGAGGTTCAAAGTACATCTTTGAGTCCTACCTTCTGGATAAACGTGATAACAAGTTTTGGCACAAGAGATTTCACATCACTAGCAGAACCTTGGAAGAATCCCAAGTATTTTCTGTGGGTCTACATGAGAGCCAGGCATTATGTCAGCATATGCAAAGAGGTCTCCTCTTCCTACATACAGAATCAGTCCGATGTGGCCGTCAACCTCAACATATGTGAGTTCAATATACAGTCTCCAGTGAGTAGGCTTCTCATCATCCTAAGATTGTTCTTAGAGAGATTGATGAGAGATTCAAATCGTTTTAGGTGGTATGTCCCTAGCAGACTCTTTGATACTCTTAGGCCTAGTATGGCCGCGAGAAGTTATGAAGGCCACAGCAACACCTGGCTTAGGTCTAAAGCGTAAGTGATGTCTGTGTGGGCAGCCGGATTAACAAACCAACCAACCAAGGTAAACAGATGTAAAATAAACTCAGCCCCATCATTCATTTTGATGGAACATTTTTTGTATTAACAGTGATAATGACACAGAGCGATTATACGCCCATAAATACTTGAAAGAGAAAGTTTATTTATTTATTTACAATTATAATTTATAGTTAAAGTTACAAGCTAAGGGAAGCTGGCGTGCAAAGCGCTTTAAAGAGAAAGTTACTGCGTCGCGTTGTTCGAATTAATTGAACATTTTTTCTATATGCGAGTATACAAATTGTAATTACAAAAAGTATATGAACATTTTGTTTTACTACTTTTATTTGAATTTATTAAATTGTTATTACAATTTTTGTTGTTTTGTTGATACTACAATCATTTCTAATTGTTGATTGCTGAAAACTTTGATAATCCCGCTTCGTTATTGGGGACTATAACCCAAAACGGGCAGCTCAATGTCTACAGTTGAGTAAAAATAATTTAAGAATATTGACAGGGCACCTCACAGGCCACTGCCATTTAAGAAGCCACCTCATGAAGCTGGGACACTCACCAATAACCAATAAGTACGTGTAGATTATGTACGGGAGCAAAAGAAGCACCAGAGCACCTTCTAATGAACGGCGAAGCCTTAGCTCGCAGTAGGAAGAAATATCTGGGGCATTACAGGGCCGAGAGCAGAGACATTAGAGCAAAGAACCCCAACTCAGTGCTAAGTTTACTTAGAACTGTTGGACTAATAGAAGGCCCCAAAGAGGTTCATGCAGCAGGAGTACAAGAGAACGAATTGGCCGAGGTACATTTTCCCTCTTTATTTCATTCAATTGCTGATTTATTTTTATAATTAAAGAGAGTCGAAATCTGATCTTTATTGTACCCGAGTCATGTGCTTTATAATATGAAAATGTATTTATTAATATGTAAAGATACATATATAGTATATATTTATATATATTTATATATATATATATATATATATATATATATATATATTTATATATATATATATATATATATATATATATATATATATATATATATATATATATATATATATATATACATATATTTGTACACATAAAATAAATACATATATAATATGATTCGCTTCACAACAGTTGTTAGTGACATAATGCGACATTAAAACATTATTCTTCCAATAAGAACAAATCAAAGCACCTTCTCGATGGTTCACCATAAAAAGGAACGACGAAAAAAGTGCGCAAAAACAAACAAACAAACAAACAAACAGACGAACAAAATAAAACTTTGCCAGTCTGAATGGAATTCGTAAATTCAGCACAAAGCGATGGCGAACAGGCACTTAGCAGGGTCCTTGAATCAAACAAAAGCGCGCAAAATAAAGTGGTAAAAGCGTGGAGAACTCAAAAACAATGCGAACGCAAAAAATTAACCGCAAAATGAGCAAATACAAAAATTTACAAAAAAAAAAAAAAAAAATAGCACACACAAATAAAAGGAAAACGAAAAAAAGGTAAGAAAAACAAATATAAAATGTCACCACTAAACGAATGTGAGTGCCAAGTGGAACCTGGACAAAATAATAAATGTCAGCAAGCGAAACGGAAGGAAGAAAGCAAAAACCGCCTCATGCCATGAGTACGAAGGATGCGCAAAATAATGGCGGCGGTGTTGACCGTTTCCGACAGTTGACGATAAAAGCGGGCAACGGCAGAGCACGTCCCGGCACGCAAGACGGAGAATTAGAAAAAAATTGACAGCTCGCAAAACCGAAGAGGTGCAAAACGGTCTCACGAAAATGGCAGAAAGTATGGCAAAAGCGTTTTGGCATATGGTGCAACGAAATGCAAGCGGCAGAACATGCCAATACGGCCGGGAAAGACAGCCGGGCAGGCAGGCAGGCCGGCAGGCAGGCAGGCAACGAGCGTTCATAGCGTGCGTAACCAGCGCAACGCTGTACGCCACAGCTAGCAACATGCAAGCCCAGCAAACCAAGCAAAATGGACATTTTAGCTACAATGCTTAAAAAAACTACAAAGCTACAGCAACAAAAACAAATACATGCATGCACACATGCTCATAAATAAAATCAAAAATAATACACACATATGCTGCTGCTTCCTCAATAGATATCGTAAGCAGTGAGAGCGAGTGTGCATGAGGCTATCTCGCTTGCACATAAGTCAAATCTAGACAAATCTGCACATGTTAAAACCATAAATAAACCGCATAATCACAAACGGAACGATCGATTGTTGTCACTGTTTGACAGCAAAAGCAGTTAAGCGGGCGAGCAGCAGCCAACAACAACAACAACAACAACAACAACAACAATCACATTTCAGCCATACAGAGAGCGTAACGAACACACACCAACCCAAACGAGCCCAGCACGCATTGAACGATGCACTCAACCATGCTACAAGCAGCCACAGTGCCAGGCAGAAAAGAGACAAACAACTGCATTGCCTGAGTGCACTGCACTGAGAAAGAGAGTATTGCATTCAATTACCTAGCAACAGCGTTGCCAACTCCGAAATTAACAGCCAGAGAGAAAAATAGCCCATACAGGGAAAAAAAAAAGTTAACCTCCAGCAGCAACTGGGAGAACCGGTTCGTGTACTGTATACGCCCTGCACTAGCGGCCACCCTATAAGAGTGAGTGCGTTAAAGCTAACTCCGCCATATGCTGTTTCTTTCTTACACACTCGACACGAATTGAGTTCGCTGAGCGCGAACGACCATTACGAAAATTTCCTGTTTCCTTCTGAACACAATACAACAACAACGCGGGTTCATACCCAACCCCTTGTTGGGAGCAGCCAGCTAAACCGCTTTCAAGCCACAAGCCCGTACACACACACACACAGACTTGGGCCTCTACTGTCTCTGCTCATCTCATTCGTGCATTTCGGTTTCATGACTGAAATTCAGTTGGTCTGCGACCGTTGACGTGTTTGCTAACGTGTGCTACTAGCGTGTGAGTAGGCATATGCGTATTTTTTTGTGTTTTGTGTTTTTTCGTAATCTCTGCGACGGACGTTTTCACAATACGACGACACGACTCACACTCGATCGCTACGCCGTTGCGCTAACCAATTGTGTTGGGTGTAATGCGACGTCGTGTTGTAAGCGTGAGCGCGACTTTTGCCATGCTTTTTTTGTGTAATTTTAAACTAATAATGAGTTTACTTTGAGGAATTTACGGTATTGTCAAGTATAATTGCACCGGATACGGACACGCTTACGGAAAAGCGAAAACTTATCGCGAACGAAAATCGTAGAAACGTATGCAAAACAACTAAAAAAAAAAATTAAAATCAAATTGTAAGAATTAAATAAGAAATTCGAGTTAGACGTGTGATTACTCAATTAGCAATGTACGATAAAGTGTGGAAGTGATGCTGCCAATAATGTCAAACATAACAAGTTTCAATGAACAAGTGTCCAAACTTTGAGAATTCACTGCAAAGAAGTTTGCCCCGAGCAAACAAAATCAATTTAAAATTTCCAGTTGAAGTTGATCAATCAAAGTAATAAAAGTAAGCTACAGTTTTGGGTTTCAAAGCTAATTTCTTTAAAAAATTCTTTTATAAAACACGATTTGATAAGCAACCACACCGAAAAGTTAAGCCTCAAAATGTGTACAAACAAAATTTGAACGCGAGTGAGTGAATTGAAGGTTTTATCAAATTTATCAGCACAGCGACGGCAAAACACACGCTCCGCTCGATAAGCACACAAAAGTTTACTTATTTCAGTGTACAAAATTCTTTGTTTTTTTACCAAAAAATTTACACCGAATTCAGAAACAAACAGCAAAGACATGTAATGCCTTCACAAGAGTACCACAATTATAGCAGCAACACACCACAGTCAGTTGCAATCAGTTTTATCACTCTGCGCTATCATGTCTCGTCCTAATGAAAAGTGTACCACGAGCTCCAACAACCGCACCAGGGAAGTAACCCCCCAAAGTGTTGAAAATTGATAAGTTTATTAGTTGACAAATTAACAGGCAAAACAGTTCGACTGTCAAATTTAACCAATTTTTAATGGAACCAACAATAACAGTTATTCAAACAACAACAACACCACTCAACTTGTCGAAAGAAATGTTCCAAAAATATTTCTAAAATAAATAAATAACAAAATAGTCAAGTTACGCTTATCAATCTCAGATAGGAACTGTGATGGACACTAGACTGTGGATGTGAGTGTGTGTATGTGCGTGTGTGAGTGATAAAAACCATCATTAACGCAACAACAACCCAGGCAGCAGCAGCAGCAGGCACCACAACAACAACCAAAGTATTGAGACAATTGTAAATAGAACAAAGAATTTGCCAAGATACCAAACAAACGCTCAACCAGCGGACAGATCCCTGAGAGCTCCCTTACCTATGTAGAAACAAAACACCTTCCCCAGTGAAACACCTTTCCAGGTAGAAAACCGTCCCTGGTAAAACATCTTCGCAGGTAAAACATCTTCCCCGATAAACAACTTCCTCGTTAGTAAACCGTCCCAGGTAAAACACCGTTCCAAGTAAAACACATTCTCTGATAAAATACTATCCCGGGTAAAACACCTTCCTCGGCAAAACATCTTCCCCGATAGAACACCTTCCCCAGTAGAACACCTTCCCCTGTAGCAAACCTTCCTCCGTAAACACTTTCCTATTTGGTAAACGTTCCTCGGTAAAGCTCGGTCTCCGGCAGTAAACCTTATCCGGTAAACACCTTCTCCGGTAATAAACCTTCCCCGGTAGTAAACCTTCCTCGGTAAAACACATTCCTCGGTAAAACATCGTCTTCGGCCGTAAACCTTCTCCGGTAAACACCTTCTCCGGTAGTAAAGCGTAAACAGCTTCCTCGTTAGTAAACGTTCCCCGATAAAACACCTTCCCCAGTAGAACACCTTCCTCGGCAGTACACCTTCCCCTGTAGCAAACCTTCCTCGGTAAACACTTTCCCCGTTAGTAAACGCTCCTCGGTAAAACATCGTCTCCGGCAGTAAACCTTCTCCGGTAAACACCTTCTCCGGCAGTAAACCGTCCCCGGTAGTAAACCTTCTCCGGTAAACACCTTCTCCGGTAAACACCTTCTCCGGTAAACACCTTCTCCGGTAGTAAAGCGTCCCCGATAAATACCTTCCCCGGCAAAACACATTCATCGGTAAACAGCTTCCTCGTTAGTAAACGTTCCCCGATAAAACACCTTCCCCAGTAGAACACCTTCCTCGGCAGTACACCTTCCCCTGTAGCAAACCTTCCTCGGTAAACACTTTCCCCGTTAGTAAACGATCCTCGGTAAAACATCGTCTCCGGCAGTAAACCTTCTCCGGTAAACACCTTCTCCGGCAGTAAACCGTCCCCGGTAGTAAACCTTCCTCGGTAAAACACATTCCTCGGTAAAACACCTTCTCCGGTAAACACCTTCTCCGGCAGTAAACCGTCCCCGGTAAACACCTTCCCCGGCAAAACACATTCATCGGTAAACAGCTTCCTCGTTAGTAAACGTTCCCCGATAAAACACCTTCCCCAGTAGAACACCTTCCTCGGCAGTACACCTTCCCCTGTAGCAAACCTTCCTCGGTAAACACTTTCCCCGTTAGTAAACGCTCCTCGGTAAAACATCGTCTCCGGCAGTAAACCTTCTCCGGTAAACACCTTCTCCGGCAGTAAACCGTCCCCGGTAGCAAACCTTCCCCGGCAAAACACATTCACTGGTAAACGTTAGTAAACCTTCCCTGGAACAACACATTCCCCGGTAAAACACTTTCCCCTGTAGCAAACCTTCCCCGGCAAAACACCGTCCCCAGTAGAACACCTTACCCGCTACTACACCTTCCGAAACGCCAGGGGACTGACGATAACAATCTTTAAAATTTCCTATTTACCCTTATTGAAAGAAATAGTCGAGCTCTGATAAGAAGCTCCACACAGCCCCACACAATTTAAACAGATAAGTCACCCTACCTGCCTGCGCTGTCAGAGTCCTCCTGCTGGCTACTCTAGCCCATAGCTCCATGACCAACTACGCACAGGAGATAACGCACGCACTTGCTCATCACTCGTCTCAATGTCAATAAGCGCCGGCTTTGCACCAGCCACGCCGACACCAGCGATCAAAGCAATTGCACCACAACTGAAGGGGCAAAAGGGTGTGCGTGAGGGGCAGATTGGTGCGTGTAAACGCAGCTAATGATGCGTTCAATTTTTCACTTTGCAATTGGTTCCAAATTGCTGGCCGAGTGTGGTTGGCAGCAAGTGTTGATTTAGGAGCTGTCATTGCGGCCAAGTTTGCCGATAACCAATGTAATTGAGACACGTTTAGTCAAGCGTTAAAAAGGTGCCATTAACCCAGTTCAATGTTTATGGCTGTAGCCACACATGTATTGATCCTAATAGCAGAGGTGGCACAAGGGGCAGGAATTTTCTGAAGGGTGTTAATTACTTTTACCGAGGGAGATTGACTTGCCTAGAACTAGTGACCAAATATCAGTAGAATGCAATAATTTCAGATTCCCAATTGAAATTACAACAAAATGATTGCATTATTTTACAGCTCAAACATATTTAAACAAATAATCTGTGTACGAGTATATAGCAAGTTCTCTGTATATAGCAAGTTCTCAGGATTGTAAACAAAATCAGGCAGTTCCAGAGTTACATGAAATGTAGAGTAGAAATTGCAGAGTTATCTGAATGTCTCATCTTGAATCATTTCATCAGTTAGAATTATGAGTCTCCTTATCATCTCCTCCTATCAACTGGGTTGCAATTATTCAATTTTAATTGACTCAATACTATTGTGCAATAGAAACACAAATTTTAAACAGTTTTTATTATTTACATAAATATTTTCAATTTACAATTCCTGTTGAACAATGACGGAAATGAGAGAATAATTTCCTCAGCTCCCCTGATCTGAGAAACTTGTATCCCTGCTCATAACTGGAAGCACACATTTTTGTAGCAACACTTCAATTTCAAGGTGAATGGAAGGATTGCGGAATAATTCTTGTCAGATTTAGTTGTCATATACTAGTAAAAGGGGTCAACAAAGGGGGTGTTAAGAGAATTAAGGTCAACTTGCCCATAACTGTATGAATACGGCATTGATTGCGGAAAATAGTAGTTACATTATCATGTCTTATCAATACCAGAGGGAACAAGGATCCTCTGCAAATGATCTCCCACGTATAAGTTATTATCTTGTCTTATCATCACCAGAGGGAACAGAGATCCTCTACAAATGATCTCCCACGTATACGATTTCGTGGTAGCAGTTAAACTTCTCAGACCAGTTTGTGAAGATCTCTCAATATAATTCTCTAGCTTTCAGCAAAGAAATCCAGTTCTAGTTTCCAAGCCAAATATCCTCATCTTCAGGGTTTACTTGATTCTTAATTTCCATTTATGAGGTTTCAGTATACGTGATTTGTTTAAAGGTGGATGTGTAATTGAGGCTTCCCGAGTCCAGTGTATGATTTACTAACTGAGTTCCTCAGCCATAGCTGGAGTGCCACTGAATTTGCTCAGAGAATGGTGTCATGGGTGTAAAACCTCGATCGACAAAGCCTCGTCAGAGAAAGAGAGGAGCGAGAATTATAGGATAGATATGATGAGATCATTAGTTGGATGAATGTGTTAAGGTTATTAGTTGGGGAGGAACGGATGATATATTATAGACTTGCGATGATATATTATAGACTTGAGATGAAATGTTATAGACTTGAGATGGTATATTATAGACTTAAGATGATATGTTATAGACTTGAGTTGATATATTACAGATTTGAGATGATATATTATAGACTTGAGATGATATGTTATAGACTTGAGATGATATATTATAGAATTGAGATGATATATTATAGACTTGAGATGATATATTATAGACTTGAGATAATATATTATAGACTTGAGATGATATATTATAGACTTGAGATGATATATTATAGACTTGAGATAATATATTATAGACTTGAGATGATATATTATAGACTTGAGATGATATATTATGGACTTCGGATTGAGACTTGCGGCTAATAAACTAGAAGTGAGTCAGACTGTAGACATCTACAAACAGTAATAAGAAAGAGTGGATCCTCGGAAGAAGTTACGCCTTTTATCAGGCTTCTAAGCTGTAGGTGTGGGGGACACTGATCTGCGTATGATCACTGAGCTTTATAAATCAACAAATATTTAAAAGAAAGTAGTTTCCCCATTTCTATGACCAAAGACTGTGGAAGTCGGAGGGTTATATGTGAAGTCAATAAAAAGGAGCTTTATATGTGAAGTCAATAAATTTTTCATATAAAATAGTTTCCGATTTCTACGAGCAAAGATGGATTTCTACGAGCGGAATGGAAGTTGGAGGTGGTTTAAAAAAACCTTCGTAGACTTTTGTCTATATCACTGTTTGATCCTGTAAGCTTCACCGCAGTTGTAGCAAACTGGCATTCGAGGCGCTGTAGCGAAGAAAGTTTCCTTCCCTGTTTCAGTTGTTGCTCTCATTTCTATTTTACACTCCACCAGCTGAAGTTTCTCTGAAAAGTCAAAAAAATAATATCTCCCTCCCTAGAATATTAGATCACCCCCCTTCCAATGATTGAAATTACAATTGTCCTACATTACACAATACAAAATAATTGCTGCACTTCTATTTTTAAAGTATATAATACCATGACGTCACTAGACGAGAAGGAGGACTAGAAGTCAGAAATTTTAAAAGCAGGATCTTGTACGCCATTATTCTAGGTTTATACGTATTGTTATACCCATTGTTAGTAATGCGCAGATCCCTGCTTCTACAGCTCTTGCATTCACTTCAAGGTTTCATTTGAGACTGACCAAAAATATGGAATAATTATTTTTATTCAAATTTTTTATTCTATTTTACTTCATTTGCATAATGAAGCAACCAAACCTTATGTTTCTATGCATTCTTGGCACATGCTGCTCTATCTCTACAATTCATCCACTATATCCAAATCATTTAAGTAGAAATAGACTCATCCGGACGGGTATTTATCACTTTTGATGCAGCTAACTACATCTGAATAGGACAAATTAGGAACTCCCAAGCCGCAGCGGCGCCCGTAAACACTTGAAGAGTAGGTACACACAAAACGCCCTCACAGCAGTGTGCCGAGAGCACATTTGGCAGAATAAACACATAAAAATTTGACAATAGCGCTGAGAGTGTCAGAAATTGCAAACAATTGTCAATTGTCAATTGTTAGTTGTCAATTGTTAGTTGTCAGTTGATTGGCTTTGTATTGGTTTCATTTGGTACTTGGCAGTTGGCAGCTAGCATGTAAACAAACCTGCAAACAAAACCATAAAAAGGACACGTTTGTATGAAGCAGCCATCGAGTGCACTCGGCTGAAAGTGCAGCAAAGGTGCTGCAGCGGGATGCAGGCAATGTCACTGCGTGAGGGAGCGTAGGCCCATTAATCATTTTCCATTGCCGAAGCTGCTGTTGCTGGTGTCAGAGAGAAAAATATTCCCACACTCACCACCGAATCACACACTCACAAACAAATATATAAATATATATATGTATATTGTATATTTATGTATATTTATCTGGAGAGCTATTTATAAGGACACAATAGGTGTACATTTAGAGTTAATTCTTCACTAATGAGGCCACCTGAGAATATTTTTGGCAAAACTGTCATTTCATACGCACACTTTTAGTCGGGTTTGCTATGCTGGTCACTGGAAAGGCGGCTGTGTTGGTTGGTACTGATGACATGCATTAATCTGCGGAGTTGGTGGAGGGCTCAATTCGAACTGAGGTGTGAGGAGATAATCAGAGTATGTGGCATTTTCCCTTATAATTCGGCGGCATATGACATGGAACTACATTTTTGAGTTTGTGTGAAAATTCTTGCCTTGGTTCTTCCACGTTATATGGAGAACATTCTTGTGTTTTGTAGGTCACGGAGTGAATTTAGACAGCAGCTTTATTGGAGTCCTTAACTTACTCATGTCTGCATACACTTCAAATATATGTCTTAGTCACATATGTGCCTATCTTCTCATATCTACAGACACTTCACGTTTATATCTCTCAGTCACATATATGTCTATCTGCTCATATCTACAGACACTTCACGTTTATATCTCTCAGTCACATATGTGCCTATCTGCTCATATCTTCATACTTCTTTATGGGAGTCCTTAACTTACTCATATCTTCATACACTTCACGTATATATCTCAGTCAAATATATACCTATCTTCTCATATCTTCATTCTTCTTTATTGGAGTCCTTACTCATATCTTCATACACTATCTCTCTCTCTCTCTCTCTCTCTCTCAGTCACATAGATGCCTATCTTCTCATATCTTCATACACTTCACGTATATATCTCAGTCAAATATATACCTATCTTCTCATATCTTCATTCTTCTTTATTGGAGTCCTTACTCATATCTTCATACACTATCTCTCTCTCTCTCTCTCTCTCTCAGTCACATAGATGCCTATCTTCTCATATCTTCATACACTTCAAGTATATGTCTCAGTCATATAATTACCTGTCTTCTCACATCTTTATTATGTGGTTACTTTTTAGGCCAGAGAGTTAATTACCGACTACAAACAAGTCCTTACACTACAGGCTTGTTCCAGACTTTGCGGATACTTCATTACGTATGTCATAAAATTGCAGACAGTTGCAGAATAGTCCTCGGCGTCAGTCGATTACAAATTTCTATGGAAATGTATTGAATATTTTGTCGTAATGGACTGTCTTAAGTAATCCTAAAATATAAAATAGCTCGCTTCAAGTATAAAACAACCATCTTCAGTCTACCTGTTATATAATACTTAATTCGTTAGGTACTTTTGGGAACGTTTAAGCATACATTTTCAATCTTCATTAACTAAAAGTGCCATATTAAGCTAAGCACTAAGATTTCTACCTGAGAGTAGATCCTTCAGTTGATCATTTTTGGAAGTTAATGACATTTATTATTGTAATTATCGAAGATCCTCATTAAATATACACACTAGGGATCATAAGTGCTAACAAGGTACATTCACACACAAACAGGATATAGACGTCATGTCTACAAACTTGTACTCGCAGCCTCTACAGGTACCTCACATTATGAAGAACAAGGAATGAGTTCATATACAGCTGAAAGATTGTGTGTATCCATTTGTAGATCTCAATTAGCCATCTTTAATAGGTTCGAGCAGAGGAAAGTCCCACTACAACTCCTGAATTTGAGGGATTACTTGCATTTCTTCGAAGTTTATTGTGTTAGGTAACGTCTGGGAACAAAATACAGAGCTAACAGTTTGGGAAATTCAGAGAATTTATGATGGAAATCAAGGAGAATTCACCTATGAAATATGGAGAAACTGTATGGGGAAGAAATGGAATGAAATACACAAAGTCAGGAAGAATTCTCCAAAAATGGAGAAACTGTATAGGAAAAAAGGGAATGTAGAACACAATATCAGGAAGAATGCACCCATGATGAAGGCAAAAAGAGTATTGGAAAGAAGGGGATTGTAGGATTACAGAAAGAATGTACCGATGATGAATGCAAAAAGAGAATGGGAAAGAAGGGAATGTAGAACACAAAATTAGGAAGAATGCTCCTATGATGAACGAAAAAAGAGTATGAGAAAGAACGGGATTGTACGTTTACAGAAAGACTGCACCCATGATGAACGTAAAAAGAGTATGGAAGAGAAAAGTAATGTAGGACTACAAAATCAGGAAGTATGCACTCTTGATGAATGCAAAAATGGTATGGAAAAGAAAGGGAATGTTGGAATACTAAATCAGGAATAATGCACCCATGATGTATCCAAAAAGAGTATGAGAAAGGAAGGAAATGTAGGACTACAGAATCAGAATGAATGCACTCTTGATGTATCCAAAAAGACAGTGAGAAATGAAGGAAATGTAGGACTACAAAATCAGAAGGAATCCACTTTTGATGAATGCAAAAAAAGATTGGAAAAGAAAGGTAAGGAGGACTACAGAATCAGCAAGAATGCACCCATGATGAATGCAAAAAGAATATGGGAAAGAAAAGGAGAATGTAGAACACAAAATTCAGGAAGAATCCATGGAGAAACTGTGCAGGAAAAAAAGGAATGTAGCACACTAAAATTAGGAAGAATGCACCCATGATGAATGCAAAAAAAGTATGAGAAAGAACGGGATTGTACGATTACAGAAAGAATGCACCCATGATGAATATAAAAAGAGTATGGAAAAGAAAGTGAATGTAGGACTACAAAATCAGGAAGAGTGCATTCTTGATGAATGCAAAAAGAGAATGAGTAAGAAGGGGAATCGTGGTATACAAAATCTGTAGAAAGATTATGACAAAGAAAGTGAGTGTAGGAATACAAAATCAAGAAGCCTGGAGGATGTTTGAGCCTGAACTGGCTTTTTTACGGATATATATCGCATATATCAAATAGGTGACTGTATAATGTTGCCACTATTAATTTAGTATGGGAATAATGGTGATCCAGAACGGAAGATCATGAGGAATTCTTGGGTTTCAGAAAGATAGAATACTCCATTGCTCCATTGGTGGTCTCTCACACAAGTGATTTGAATATTGAATTATGCCACAGTTTGCAGGTGTCCTAGGATATTACTCGTCTAGGGACAAGGGGAGTATAGGAATTATATAGAACGCTAACTTAAGATGAAGAATAATGTAAAACGCTGATAGTGGAGATGAGGAATTATGTAAAACGCTGATAGTGGAGATGAAGAATAATGTAAAACGCTGATTGTGGAGATGAGGAATTATGTAAAATGCTGATAGTGGAGATGAAGAATTATGTAAAACACTCTGTAGTAAAAGATTACTAAGTAGATTATCTCATGAATGCTTTTTAATTATTCCACACTCAGTTGCAGTTTATCGTCCGTGGATAGCGAAATGATGCGAATTACAACATCACTAAGAATTGATCAATGATATATTGAGACTCTGGACAGTTTATTTAGCTCCGAAATGACTTTTCACTTGTTCAGCTGACTGAAACTGAGTTGCACATTTCTCTAAGCCACCGATAAAGAGTCCCATTATCCTCTTGATTATTTGCTGATAGACAAATCACACTTTAGTGAACGTGGAAATTCCCACTGATTAGTTTGCTAACACAATTGCTTGAAGAAAGCCATTCATGACACCGGGCCCCGAACAGGAGCATTTCGGACTTTTCACCTTTGATACATTTCTCGGCCAGAGGTCTTAAACTGCAGCCACTTGTGGGCATGTAGGATCCACTTGAACTAACATAAATTATATTTTATGGAATTATGACTTGTGAGGCAGTGTGAACGAGTGGAGCAGAGCAGCGCTTATTTTGGGTTGAAACATTTTTCAAAGTACACCACCATAAAAGTGTCCAATTATACACGATAAGAGGCTACACGGGTACAATTGCCAGTGCGAAAGTGAACAGCAGAGACTGAGACTCAGACTGTGACTATGACTATGAGGTTGGTGGTGGTGCTGGTAGTGGACTGAAAGTCGCAAGTACGTCACTCTTTAATTTGGACAGGCGCTGCTGATAAACCTGAACCGAACCGAATCGAGCTGAGCTACTGTAAAATTTTGATAAAACCGTTCTCGCTGAATTCAATAAAACACACAAAAATATATAAATAATAATAAAAAATATAGTAAATCTTATCAAATCGTGTTTGCCCAGAAGTGGAGAAGTAAATTTCTTTAAAAATATATTTTCCAATTTACAGAAAAACAGAAAAAAAGTGCATAAAAAAGTGAGAAATATGTGCACCTCCCAGTGAATTAAAACTTTTGACAAACCAAAGCAGCAACAAACTAAAAATACACCCAATCTCACCGGCAGAGCAGCGCAGATAGGCTCTCCCACCCGCCCTCTCAACAGCAGCAGCAGCAGCAGCAGGCAGCGTCTAAGCGAGCGTGTTCCGCTCACAAATATTTCATTTCGCCCCCACAGTTGCAAAAAAAACATTCAAAATTATACTCGAAATGGATATGACTTCAACAGCGGAAGCTGCCGCCCGCAGCTGGTATGACAATCCGCGTCTGGGCGGCTCCCCGCAGACGAACGGGCTGGGGTCCGCGGGCAGTAGTCTGGGCCATCATAGCCTCTCCAGCGGCGCCTCCTCGGCGGGCAGCAGCATCGGCTTGGGCGGTGGTGGCGGCGGCGGCGGCGGTGGAGGCGGTCTCGGCTTGGATGGCACCGACATGAGTGCATTCTATGCACTCGAAAGCAATGGACACCACAGAAGATACTATCCGAGCTATCATCAGCACAGTAAGTACAACAAATTAAATACATACGTGTACGTGGTCGAGTACGAGTAGCAACCATGAAACCATAACTGTCCGAAAAAAGCAACCCCGAGACGGGGGCTGAAACTCAAAGTGGGCAAACGCATGTCTAATGAGTTTTTAATGGCGTAGTTCACTACTCGCACTACTCTGGCAGTGAACTCAAATACACAGACATATATTTATATATACTTAAGCCTCACACGCAAGTATACTAACGCACACACAGACACACATGCAGAGATATAGAATTTATATACCAGTGCAATATGCCAAAGCCAGGGCATTAATCGATTTATTCGCGCCTTTTTACAATATTTTTCTTTTCTTTCTATTTTTATTTTTTTTCCAATAAGCCAACACACAAATCAGTTGTGCATGTTGCTTTTGTTGTTGTTGTTGTTGTTGTAGCTTTTGGAGTTTTTGTTGTGTGCCTATGTTGGTGTTTGCGTACGTGTGTGTTCGTCCACTGTTGTGTATTTCCAACACCCAAACCGAAAAATGCGGGCAGGCCGAAAGGCCGCGGCAGGCAGACAGCCACCTTACTCAGTTCTTGTCAAAATGGTGCGGGAGTGACCGCGTCTGTTAAACAACAACAACAACAACAACAACAAAACAAGAAAAAAAGCAGAAAAATACACACAACAAAAAGAAAAGAAATATCAACAGAAAACTTAACAAATAAAAAACTTTATTAACGCGTAAATATTGAAATTGTTATGGAAGCAAAAATAGGGAATAGAGAAACTACTCCTTCAGGTCTTTAAAGTGTATGAAATTGTGAACAACTGGCAAACAAGGAAGCTTTGTGCGGGATTCGAGTGTGTATTATGGGAATATACCTGCCAATCTATAAAGGGTTTCAGTCTTTACTGCCAGGCCAGTCTCTGAATAGTTTCTTGCTTTTCACACATTCTTTTAAATCATTTTCACACAAGTCAATTAAAGCCATTTCATACAAGTCCTTTAAAGTCTTCCAACAAGAGTCTTGTACAGCCTTCTCACACAAATCTTTTAAAGCCTTAGCACACAAGTCTTTTAAAGGCTTCTCCCACAAGTCTTTTGAAGCCTTCCAACACAATTATTTTGAAGCCTTCTCATAGAGTTTTTTAAAGCCTTCCCACACAGTCTTTTGAAGCCTTCTGACACAAGTCTTTTAAAGCCTTCTCACAAGAGTCTTGTACAGCCTTCTCACAAGAGTCTTGTACAGCCTTTGCACACAAGTCTTTTGAAGCCTTCTCACACATTACTTTAAAGCCTTCTCACACAAGCCTTTTGAAGCATTCTCACACAAGTCTTTTAACGCATTTTCATACAAGTCTTTTAGATCCTTACCACACAAGTGTTTTGAAGCCTTCTCCCACAAGTTTCTTTTAGCCCTCTCACAGAAGTATTTTAAAGCCTTCTCACACAGTCTTTTAAAGCCTTCGCACCATAGTCTTTTAAAGCCTTCTCACACAAGTCTTTTAAATCCTTTTCACACAAGCCTGTGACAGACAAAATTCCAATGAAGCAGAACAGTGGAGGCTTCCGACAGGCGTTCAAAAGTTTGATAATCCTTATATCGTAGCTAGTTTCCCTAGTGGCTAGTATATAGTAGTAGATAGTTTCCCTAGTCGCTAGTATATAGTAGTAGATAGTCTCCCTAGTGGCTATCTGGTTACCAATTGTTGAGGTCCAAGTTCTGGCGGAGCTAACAATAAGCTGAGTACTCTAATACTCCACTAAACAGTTGCCAAAGCAGAACAGGAGAAAGGAACAGAAACCCTTTTCTGTTTCCGAATATATCTTTACAATTTTTATACATAACTTTTCCTTTAATCTTTGGGGCCTTAAAGTAAACATAGCACTGAACATCGAGAATTTATATACATATATGTATTTTTATGTATATACTTTTAGATTCTCGGTGTTTCTTATGTTTACTTTAAGGCGCCAATGATGAAGGCGAAAATTATGAATGAAAATTTTGGAAATACGAACAGAAACTTTTTCAATACCAATTGTTCATCATTTCACACATTTCCCTAAAAAACCCATTCCCTAAACAACTCCATTGCCATTCTCTATTACAGTGGATCCAAGTCTAACACACTCTTGAATACTTTCGTATCTTCTATACATACTCATAAGTCTATCATGACCTTTAAATCGTTCAAACAGGCATCACCAGAGAAATTAATAGACACCAGAGTAAAGTTATTGGAAATATGTACTTAGGAGTTTTGTGGAGCTTTAACACCAGAATACTAAGTCCATCATAGTCTTTAAATCCTTCCATTGAGCACCCACTAATCATAGTCTTTAAATCCTTCCATTGAGCACCAACAGAGACATTTATAGATACCAGTAAAGGTGCTGGAAAGGAGTTTTGTGGAGATTTAACAAGAGGATACTTTTATAACTATTAATAATATCCTAGCATCCGATTTCTAAACAGTTGAAAACAGTTTATTCTGAAATTCGTTTGGAGTTCATTATCAACATTCGTTCTTGTATATCAAGAATGTTCTATAAAATAATAAATTAATTATATAGAAGATAGATAGAATTGGTTTAGGTCAGAGAACCGCCGTAGAAGGAGGTCTCCAGGCATTCACACAAGTGAAGCACATTGTACTATAAGTCTCGAAGTAGACGGAGGTAGATGACTTGTGAAAGGGAAGGGAACAGAATTAATTAATTACTTAATAAAGTTGTATAAAAATAAATTCAAATAATATATTTCCCAACAAAGCAAAGTTATCAACTTGTTCATGCATTTCTTATAAATGTCATTTTAACTGCTCCATATTTTTTATGTTATAAATAATTCATCAAAATATTAATAAGCAAATTAGTGCCAGAGTAAACAACGTTTTTCTAAGTTGCAAAATCTATTTTATCAATTTAAAAATTATAATATTGATTAATTTTTTAAAAATATGATTTATTGGTCACGATGTTTTTCTAGGAAGAGGTATTTTAAAGCCTACTGAGCCCTGTCGTGCAGATTGCCCGAAATTTGTTGCATTTAAAATCAAAAAGAAAAAAATACGATCACGCACTGACCAAAAAGTTATCTTACTTGAGATGGTGATAGTCAGCGCAAGGACAGCGCATCACACGACAATACAAGAACAAAGCAAATGCAGAGACACAGCTTAGATTATGCATACTCCAAAGTACTTCAACTTAAGTGTTCTTATCATGCAAATTGGTATAATTGCAACCTTGATCGAACTCACTACAATTGTGATCAAGGGATCAAACGATCAATCGAACAATTAATTACGAGTATCAAACCAATTTTGATAGTGACTATTGACTAAAGTTCGATTGCGACAGTTCGAGAACGACAGTTCCATTACGACCGTTCGATTAAGACAGTTCGATGAGGACAGTTCGATGACGACAGTTCGTTTACAACAGTTCGAATGATCTAGTTCAGTTAAATACAATACTGAGAATTCCCTGTAAAGGAAGCAGGGTACGCTGGAGACTTGCTCCCATGCTCGTTTCGTTTTCGCCATGATCTCGTAATTTTTTATATTGTTGACAATATAGTGTAATAAAGCTATTTAAATATGAAATACGCTCATTTTAAACATTGCACCTACAGTACGCACTTGCCAACAAATTCGGTTACTGAAACACTTTCATATTAAAAATTATTTTAGGAATACTGATCTATCCACATGTTTTAACAATATTTAACTGGATTAAAGCCTTACTGAGGGCATCAAAGTAGCAAGTAATCAACTTCAGTGCTCGACTTTGGAATTGAAAATAGAGTTTCATAGTCATAAATTGTATGGAACTATTTTTACCATGGCAAAGTTGAGCACCTAGGCTTAAATCACGCTTCATAGAATTATCCTGCTTCAGCCTTAATATTACAATTCCATAAGTGTGTAATAAAGCTTACTGCGAACACAGACAAGGTCATGTGAACACAGAAAAGATCGTAGACTTGCAATTCTTGAGTCCAAACGTAAAAGACTAATTTTACTATGATATAACTATGATATAATTTAATCTTGGGCTATTTTTCTCTCATGATTGAACATTTTACAATATGTGAATGACATCTTTGCGTCATTCTTAGTGTTCAATTCAAGTGCAAAACATGAAAAGAATGCTTTTCAGTAGTGTTCCAGGTACCCGTAGGTGTCCTTAAAACACACACAACAACCGTGTTGATACTCAAATTGCATGTTCACTCCCTCCCACACTTTCCAGCACCAAAGCGACAAAAAACAGAAAAATGTTCCGCAATGGTAATTTCAATTTGCACAATTCCGCCGAAAACCACACCGAAAGAGTGGGTGCCTCGCAATGTGATTGCTGTCACTTTTGACAGTTAACTCCCCACTTAACACTTTCGGCGGCCGCTTGAGAGGAGGCTACCCAGAATATTGCTCGCACGCCCGCTATTGTTGGAAGTTGCTTCCTTGTTTGCTCTTTTTGCCATTTCATTTAGTTTCATTCTTTTATTTTATTCATTGTTTTTGGGGACAATTTTTCGGTTACGTATACGCAAAAATGTTTTATTCCGATTTAATGCGACAGAGTTCCACTTTGGTGCATTGCCGGGCGAATTTTCGTGGCTGCTCTGGCTGAGCGGATGTGTGAGCGGGCCTGCGACATGCTTCAATGCCGGAGCTGGGGATTCTTACAGTACGACTTTTGATTTTCATTTAAAATTCAAATTTCATTTCCATGCTCGCACATGCGCGGCCAAGGAATTCCCTTTAAACGTCACACCGACTCGGATTCTGACTGGGACTGTGACTCTGACTGTGGCTGTGACTCTGTCACTGACTCTGCGACTGTGACTCTGCCTTTGACAGTGGCTCTGCCTCTGCCTCTGCTTGTGACTCTGGGCGTTTTGGTTATTGCTTTTTGTACGGCATGCTGGTGGCTCCTACACACATTGGCAGTGATCAATCAGTTAACGAGCGCGTTTACGTACGAGTCTGCGGCTGAAATTTGCGTTTATGTATAATTCATAAAAGAAAGGAATTTTTGCGAAAACGCGGACATGCTCCTCGCTTGTGCATTCGTGTGTAATTCATTCATGCGCATTCATTCAAAATCGCTCAAAATGATCATTCAAATCAGGCCCAATCAAAAATGTGCGATTCTCAGCCCACTCTGCTAGGTGCACAGTTTCTTCCTGCTGTTGTTGTTGTTGTTGTTGTTGTTCGTGCTGTTGATGTGATTGTTTTCATAGCGACGGGTTTGTTTGAGTGTTTGCACGCCAAGAGCTCTGGAAGAGACACGCTGGCTGCCTGGCTGTGGAGCTGTGGAGCTGTGGGGCTGCTTGGCTTGCAACGCTGATTGACTGCGCTTGAGGTGAGCTGAGCTGCTTTGAGCACATTTTAAAATTCATTAGTCTGCATATGTCAGTTGACTTTTTAAGCTTGATTGAAAGCGTAAGAAATGTCAAAAATGTTTGCAGGTATTATTGATGATGTTTCACTCAGGTCCGCTTGCGGCGGGCGGCTCGCGTCTCTGGCAGCTCGTTGTCAACTCAATTAGGCGCTGCTGCCAGTTCGCCTCCAGCTCCATGGCTGTGAATTGACAAAAACAAATTTTTAATTTCTGCTGTTGCTGCTTTTGTTGTTGTTTTGCGCCGCCGCCTTTTTTGACAAAACGCAAATTTTAATTAAAATAAATGGTAAGCAACGCGCACGACATGGCCAGGCATGCGTTTTTATGCCCGCCAATCGCTTAAGCCAAATAAAGCAATTTGTAAATCCCAAATGAAGCAGAGCCGCGAACATGTTTATGGCTCTTATTTTAATGTAAAAACTAGCAAATAAAACCGAAAATGCAATCAAGTTAACACTAATTTCCATTTCAAAAGCCAACAAGCCGCCATTTAGCAATTGCTTTAATTATTTTAGTTTATTTTGTTGGGATTTGGAGCTTGAGCCGCCACCGCACATGATGTGAACCACATCTTCAAAGCCAACCAGCTCAGGGTTTACTAATTTCAAGCTGCCTGACTTAAATATAATACGAGTATGTACACAATAGTAATAGGATGTGGAGGGAAATTATTCCTCATTATCATAGAAGCTATTAACTTGTTCAAAATGTGCGCAGTGAGTGAGTCATATTGCATTTCTATATGATAGTGGGGCATAATTTCCAATCCTCAGTTTAGCAAAGACTGGTTCAACTTCCTTTATGGAATAATATTCTTACTTGACCGAACATTCTGTTCAACTTATCGACACATTCTCAAGGTACAGATACAGCGTTTTACTAAGAACTGCATACAAACAATAGATACCCACTTTTGCCTGTGTTTCCATCAGTGAGGAAAGAAGTTCTCTGGACAACCTTATATCAAAGATTGTTTCCAGAGTTTTCTGGGTGGTTTTTCACATCACGAGCATCATATTTATTTTATAGGAAATAAATTATCTCTTATATACAGGAAACAATTTCTCTAGACAAAATTATGTCAAAGGTCCTTGCCAGAGTTTTCTTGGTAGTTTTTCACATGAAAATTCAAATCTTCTTAAGTATATTGAAAAAACTTCTCTGGACAATCTCTTGGGTTCATGCCAGACTATTCTAAGTATTATTCAATAAGCATATGCAATTCAAATCTATATTTATAAATTCCGATCCAAAGGTCCTTGAAAGAGTTTTTTTTTCATTCATTCCAATCTTATTTATTTAATAGGATATAAATTCTCCGAACCACCTTATATCAAAGGTTCGTTCAGAGTGTTTTGAGAGGCTCAGCCTCATTAAAATCTTATTAATTATATTGAAAATAAATTCTCCGGACCACCTTATATCAAGGGTCCATGACAGAGTTTTCTGTATGGTTTCTCAAACCACGAGCATCATCAACATCTTTTTTTTTGTTTTATGGGTGAGAAATTGTCTTGACTTTCCTCCTTTTTTCATAGATCCGTGGCAGAGTATTCCAACTGGTTTATCACTCTTTCACACGAGCACGAATCAAATCTCTATTTTATATGATTATACTTAACATATTATTTTCTATAACCTTAGATATTTTTTGAGATATTGGAGTAAGTTTTTCAAAAATCCTGGTATGGCACAGTACCATTATCCTGCATTGCTGGTGCAGTTATATACAGGAGTAGGATACTATTAATTATTCTTCCTCTGCGGTGGATGAATCGTGTTTCCTGAAAACATAACAAAACCTCTGTAAGAATTTCTCTGAAATCTTGATTAGTTCAACACTTTCTTCCCATAGGTTAAACAGTGTGGACTTTCAGAGAGATTCAACTAGAACCACATACTGAGGTATTCATTCCACCTTAGACAATATTTTTCCTCCTTAATGATTTCCTCTGGATTACTAAAATAAGCTTTTCCAAAATGAAGGACACTAAAATTTTTGAAATGGTCGAAGTCCAAGTACACGATACATATACAATGGTCGGAATCCAGTACGCATGATAGCAATACTTTCCTTACTTCTTACGGGGGCTTGAAAGTAATAACTAATAACTAAAATGGTCTCAGAACACTTTTCCTTGGATCTCTTGGAAGAATCTTCACAGATACTTAGATGGGTTCATTTTGTAACTCTCAGAGATCAAGCACACATGCCACTATAGATTATTTCCGAACTATTTTTATATGGACAAGAACACAAGGAAGCATTTTAAGATTCCATAAGAAACTGAGTGAAATCAGAATGGCAGAGAACTCACTGAAATGGCAAATCAAGCCAAACTAATTTCTAGGAGTACGCAGAAAGCTTTGAGTATCATGTAGAGTTGATTGAAACATAGAGGGAACTGACTTAAAGAAGGTTAATCCAACGAAATAAAAGGAACTGACTTAGAAAGAAGACTTAATCCAATAAAATAGAGGTAACTGACTTAAAGAAGACTTAATCCAACAAAATAGAGGGAACTGACTTAGAGAAGACTGAATCCAACAAAATAGAGGGAACTTACAGAAGACTTAATCCAACAAAATGGAGGGAAGTGACTTAAAGAAGACTTAATCCAACGAAATAGAGGGAACTGACGTAAAGAAGATTTAATCCAACAAAATGGAGGGAACTGACGTAAAGAAGACTTAATCCAACGAAATAGAGGGAACTGACTTAGAAAAGACTGAATCCAACAAAATGGAGGGAACTGACTTACAGAAGACTTAATCCAACAATAATTGAAGCAGAAAACAAACTATCGATACAAAACACATTTAGGAAACTTACTGTAGTACAGTGCTTAAGACACCTGGAAGATGTAGTTGTCCAGGATCCTCTGAAATACAGCAAAAATTCTTGTTGGTTTCGACGAAAAAAATATGTCCTTCAATTGTGAGTCACAGTGGACCGCAATATGGCAAAATTTCTGTCCTAACGCTGACATTCACTTCAAAATTTTGGTGCGCATTTCCGATTAATTTATGAATTTATAATGATAAATTAAAATGTCTGGTTAGCCGACTAAGACACATTATATAATCCCAGTTCCATAGCTGAGTACTTGCTACACTTCACGTGTGTGGCTGCTATAAACATTTTATAGCAGCTATTGAACGCTTGCAGTTGATAGGGCTCTTATCTGAGCGGGCGATAATCGAACGAACCGCTTTATGGTGAAGAGCTGAAGTTTACGATATTGGATTAGTGGGCAGTGAAAAGATTGGCGGACCTAAACGAGTACACGACAACTTGGTAGTCAAAATAAACTTAGATAAGACTCATATAGAAATGAAATGGGCGGTACAGAGAAAGTAGTGAGGGTAGAAGGGGAACTGTTATGACTATGCAATGATGACGAAGTACGATCGAGGAGCTCTCTTTGTAAGGTAAACATGAAGGTAAACATCATGAAATGAAATTTTAAACATATATTTGGAAACAACAACTTTTTTAATACAAAAAGGACTTTGATTTTGTATATATAGAGAGAGAAATAGATATAGATATATCGACGATAACGAATGTGGTCCTTATACAAGTCCTTCAATCCAAACAACACAGTGTTGCAAGCGTTTGATCAAATTGGGACACAATTGCAAGTTAAAGTTTGTCATATTTTTGATCTTATGAAATGAATTTAATTTAGTCGGGAGACTCATATCTTTATGAATATTGTTCCTACTATAATTTACGTTTTAATTGAATGTATGACAAGGATCTCGTTCAAAGGAGTTGTTTTTGTTACTATAATTTTCATGTTGAATCTTTGATTCTATGAGAAGATTCTCGATCAAAGGAGTTTTTATTCTTACAATAATTTTTGTTTTGATTGAATCTTTGATTCTATGACAAGGACTTCGTTCAAAGGAGTTGTTGTTGTTCTTATAATTTTCAATTTGGATCTTTGATTCTATGAGAAAGAACTCAATCAAAGGAGTTTGTTGTTGTTACAATCATTTTCATTTTGAATCTTCGATTCTATGAGAAGGTTCTCGATCATAGGAGTTTGTTGTTGTTACAATCATTTTCATTTTGAATCTTTGATTCTATGAGAAATAACTCAATCAAAGGAGCTGTTGTTGTTACTATAATTTTCATTTTGAATCTTTGATTCTATGAGAAATAACTCAATCAAAGGAGCTGTTGTTGTTACTATAATTTTCATTTTGAATCTTTGATTCTATGAGAAACATCTCGATCAAAGGAGAATTTGTTGTTGTTTCATTAATTTTCGTTTTGATTCTATGAAAAGGATTTTGATCAAAGAAGTTTTTGTTCCTACAATAATTTTCGTTCCGATTGAATCTTTGATTGTATTACAAGGACCTCGTTCAAAAGAGTTCATGTTGCTTATGATATCAGGAAGCTATCGTTGTTTTATTTGTAAAACTATCTTATGTCAGTTAGAGAAACTGCTTTTGACAAAGCAACCAATTTTCACAGGCACAACAAACCACATACAAATTCTCTGTTTCTGTTTTAAATGATTTAAACTATTTATGCAGCCACACTCTGCCGCATTCCTAACATCGCGTATATCCGTAGAAAAATTAGATTATTTATGCTTTGCTGCGGTAGCCGGATTTGCTCGCGTCTTTAAAGGCAGCAGCACGGGCAGCACAAGCAACTGAAATGAATTTGAAAAATGCACCACAACAACAACAACCAAAGCAACAACAACCAAAGCAACAACAACTTTAAGTGTAATTTTAATAAATTTTCATTTATTAAAATTACAATTTATGCACACAAAATGCAGAGTAAAAATTGTAGAAATTTTTCAAAGATTGATATCTTATTTTTCACATTTGCAACAACAACTGACCGCCACGTCCAAGCGGAATCATAGCTACAACCATAGCCAGAGCGGAGTCAAATTAAAATACTCGCAGCTTTGGCGAAGCATTTCATGAAAAATTAGAAAGAAAACAATTTCAAACAAAAATAAATGCAATGCAGCCGCAAGGAGAACTCATTCGCAGTGTACGAGTACGTTTATGTGAGTAGAAACAACGCAGAAGAACTCTTCCTCAATATGAACACTCTCATAGAGCCCGAACAAAATGTTTGACAATTGTTTGTCAGAGGGAAGGGAATCGCTCGTTCATATTAACTTAGAAATAATACCCGTGTATTAAGAACTGAAATGTTTTATAAGGGAAAGTGGAAAATTACTATAAAAATGTTCAAAAGTAACTGGAAAATTTGGCTTAGCTGAAGGATGTCAGTATTTCAGTGTACTTGTAGAATTATACAATGCAATATTTAATCACATAATGAAGGATTACCCTGGGATATTAGAAAGTTAAAGTGGACTACTGAAGCTTAGTTCACTATAAATTATTTGGAATAACACTGTTGGACCTTTATAAAGAGGTTAAAATGTGTTTCTCACACTATATATAACTCTTCCATTGTCGATTAATCTATTGTGTCTGTGAGTAGCTGGCCAACTGAAAACCTAGTCTGCAGTTGGACCTGCAAAAGAACACGTACGGGAGATAAATATATATACATAAAACTCCTCCATTTCTGCTTAATCTTTTGTAATCTGTGAGTAGCTCGCAAGCTAAAACTAGTCATCAGTTGGACCTGCAAAAGAACACGTAAGGGAGATATATGTCTATACTCGTATGTATATATAACTCCTGTATTACTGCTTAATATATTGTGTCTCTGAGTAGCTGGCAAACTGAAATCCCACCCATCAGTTGGACCTGCATATGTATACCACGTATTAACTGAAATTCCAGTACCGTGCCCAGTAACATATCTACCTGCATTCAATTGTAGCGCTGCCCGCTCCTTCCTACCCCCTGCCTATAAAGTGCTTCACAGATTGTCCACTTACCTCCACGCTGGCCGTTTCAGAGCATTCCTTACTGCTATATAGTTACACCTCACTGCTTTATAGTTAATTTGCATTAATACCCGGTAAAGTTCTGTAATGGTAATTGTGTAAATCAGGCTCATATGAAAAGAGTCTGGTTTGCTGCCACTTATCCTGTCGCTCTGTTTATCCACCGTACAACTGCAATTTGAGCCTTTTTATATTGCCATATTTTTTGTCCCTTTTTTATAATGCCATATAATTTTAAATAAAGTCTATTAAAACGCACCAGACTTTAAGTTGGGAGAAGACAATCCAAACCAATCCAATCCAATCCAATCCCAGCCAAACCAACCCAACCCAACCAAACCCAAAACTTTAGTCTCTCGTGCAATTTAATATGCAATCGATGGCTGTTTAAAATGTTGCTGTTGCTGCTGTTGTTGTCGTTACTCATGTTGTTGTTGTTGGTGTTGTTGTTGTCGTTACTCATGTTGTTGTTGTTGCAATGCATTACCCTTACAGCATGTAAGTTCGCATGTTGTAAGGCCTCTGGATACACTGCATGCGCGCTTCTGTGTTGGTGTATGTATTCATGTGTGATTGTGTGTGTATAGGACTCAGTTATTGTGCATGTGTGTGTGAGTGTTTGAGTGCATTGTGGAGAATGTATGTGTGTTTGAGTGCATGAGTTTAAAAAACGATAACTTGTCACGCATAGCTCTGTAAGCGAACTCATGGAAACATGAAAAAAACGTTAATATTCAACTTTAAAGCACGTGAAATTTTCAAGGATTAAGTCAAATTCCACTTGAATACTTAGTAACATTTATGAGCTTTTAATTGAGCTTACAGCTTTTACAAGCTTGCGCTTATGAATTGCCATTTGGGTTTTAACAATTTGTGCAACATTTTGGTATTAAAAATAAACTATAAAAATTTAAGGAATATTTTGTAAAGCACTTCTCTTCAACGTCAATTTGAATGGCTTGAATTTTACTGATAAACATTGTAATCATCATCATTATTCATCATTTATTTAATGAATCTATACATTATAGTTAGTAATAAGCATGCTAGACTCCTCCTGTGGGTCGGGGGTTCGAATCCTGTCCGGTCATGGTCTCAAACATGGTTCTTTCTAATATGTTTCTCTAAGAGTTGAAGACCTTGGTTGCTAGTACTCATTCCCCCAATCCGCTTGCAGATATACTTAATTATGGTGCAAGGTATAATAATAATAATAATGATTATAATGATGATTATATAAAAATTGTAGGAGTAAACCATATAAAATCAATTTATTCCGATTTTTTCTTTCGAATCGGCACACGGCAGATGCAAATGTGTGGTTATGCCACCGTAATAATTGTCAGAAGGAGAATAGTATAGAAATATTTTGGCAGATCTTAGAGCTATTTCGGACACGCCACTTGTCCTCAATAGAGATCTTTCAATGATAGGCAATTTTTCCTCAAGTATGTCTCAGAAAGCAACACCACACCAACTATGAACCCTCCCAGGATCGAACCAGGGCCTTCATAGATTTATTCATTTATAAGATGACCTTAGAGAGAGAGAGAGAGAGAGAGAGAGAGAGAGATAGAGAGAGAGATAGAGAGAGAGATAGATAGAGAGAGATAGAGAGAAAGAGAGAGAGAGAGAGAGAAAGGGTCATAAATAGTGATAAATTCCAGACGAATAATCAGAGGGTGTTTTTTGGCTTACTTTGGGGAGTGTTGGGTCCTGCCTCCGAAAAGCCAGTACCATCCTTGTATTTTGAATTAAATAAGCATGCATCTGACAATAATGACTTTTAAGACATTGAATATCCTCTTTGAAACTCTTTTGTGACTACGACCCTGGGATACTAGAAAGTTAAAGTGGATTACTGAAGCTTAGTTCACTATAAATGATATTGAATAACACTGCTAGAGCTTTGGAAAGAGGTTAAAAGGTGTTTCGCACAAAAAATCAGTGTTTCGTAAACAAATCATGGACGTTTATTTGAGCCTCCTGCGGATTCCCCATCTACAATCCTTGAGGCACCTAGGCTTGTTCCACCATAGAGTAAAGAAATAAGAGTCACAATTTGAAATGTCACTCATTTTTCGACATAGAAGAGATCGTTCGGGGGTAGTGAACAGAGTGGCGCTGCGATATGAAAATAAGAGCTATTGAGTAATTGGCGCTATTAGCAGCGCCACCATACAAAAAGTTTGTTGTTCGAGATTGTAAATCTTATTTCTTTACTCTCTGGTTCCACTCAGTCCAATTTATATTGTGTGTGGAAGAAGCGTATCTATGCGGGAAGAATTGGGGATTCAATACTTATCAGACGACTAACGAGATAAAGCGGAGAGAATAACATCCATTTTGAACTTCTCGGTAACTGCCCCGCCCTCATTACACAAGAAAGCTTACCTTGGAGTTATTTATATTGACTTATATTATATTGAGTTACATTATATTGAGTTATATTATATTGAGATATATTATATTGAGTTATATTTATATTGAGTTATATTATATTGAGTTTATTATATTGAGTTATATTTATATTGAGTTATATTATATTGAGTTATATTATATTGAGTGATATTAGATTGAGTTATACTATATTTAGTTATATTATATTGAGTTATATTATATTCAATTATATTAAATTATGTTATATTATATCGAGTTTATTATATTGAGTTATATTATATTGAGTGATATTATATTGAGTTATATTACATTGAGTTATATTTTATTCAGTTACATTATATTGAGTTATATTATATTGAGTTTATTATATTGAGTTAAATTATATTGAGTTATATTAAATTGTGTTATATTATTATTGAGTTATTTTATATTGAGTTATATTATATTGAGTGATATTAGATTGAGTTTTACTATATTTAGTTATATTATATTGAGCTATATTATATTCAATTATATTAAATTATGTTATATTATATCGAGTTTATTATATTGAGTTATATTATATGGAGTTATATTATATTGAGTTATTTTATATTGAGTTACATTATATTGAGTTATATTACATTGAGTTATATTGTATTTAGTTATATTATATTGAGTTATATTATATAGAGTTATATATATATATTGTGTTGATACGAGTATGCGATACATTGTGGATCTTAAAATTTATGTCGATCTATCTCCTTAAATTTTTACTTCGGAGTTTTTTTTTTTTTTTTTTATTTGCATTCTGCCCCTTGGGGCAATAATTAAATTAAATAACAATATTAAATAGCTACATAAATCAATACACAAAGTAATTTTTTAAAATAGTTATTTAAATCAACATGAGGAAGAGGAGCCAGTGCTAATCTCCCATAAGCTTAGTTCAGAACTATTGCGTTAGAAAAAATTATTATTATAAATTTAGTGGTGTTGCTCGCTTCAGTCGCCGTGTTGTGCCTGTCCTCTCCAGAAGATTTGAAGCTAGTATGTTAGGATGCTTACTTAGTCGTTCCAGGTATTTATTGCTGTATCTTGCTATTTCCTCATCGACAGTAGGGATGTTTAAGTCGTGACGTATTATATCATTCCTGACGAACCATGGAGCCTTTACTATCAAGCGTAATACTTTTGATTGGAATCTCTCAATGATTTTTATATTATTTTTTGCCGCTGAACCCCATAGCTGTATACCATATGTCCATATGGGTTTTAAAATTGTGTTATAAACGAGCAGTTTATTGTCAAGCGATAACTGGGATTTATATCCCAAGAGCCAATATAAGGAAGTAAGCTTTATTCCAAGTTGTTTTTTCTTCGTAAGAATATGCTTCTGCCATGACACTTCAAAGAGTGATTTAGAAATGGTGTTGGAGTCTTCTTGAAGGATACATAAATGTCACAGCTCGTTATCATTGGTATCTTAATTCAATACAAGACATAAGACATAGTAATGATTGCGATATTAGAGTCAACCAAATCAGATCTTCTCATACCAACAGAATAACTGTTATTCTATCATGATCAAAACACTGGCTTCTGCTTATTTTACAATATAACACATTTTGCGTCCAATCTAAGTTACTCCGAACAGCACATAGTTATTTGGTTGATTCTAATATACACTAAATATAATCCTTTCAACTGTGATCAATAGACTAACATCTGGTCATATCACAATAGACTTTCCGTGTCCAATCTAAGCTACTCCGAACATGATATATTAGGTTGATTCTAATATGATCTTTTCATCTGTGATACAAGCACGATCAAACCACTGACATCTGGCAACATTCTGGTCTCACAATAGACCTTCCGGGTCCATCGTAAGTTACTCCTAACATAATAAAAAACCCAAAGGCAAATTGAGCCATTTAAACGGTAGTAACTCTTTGTTGTGCTGGGTGACGGGTTCGCAAATGACGGACATAAAAGTTAATGAGTATATCAGCTGGTAAGTCTTTCCAGTCCGCCACAACATGCGTCATCGCTTCACGCAGTGTTGCAAATTGTGTTGTTTATGGGCGTTAAATTTTATGAACTGCTCCGAAGCAGATTTTCCAGCGCAGAGTAATCAAATAGGTACCCTACCCAGGACTTGTCAACGCTCGAATCAGTGCACACGCACCACTTCCAATTGGCATAAAATTTTATTTCACTCCCAGCGTTAATGTGCTAGCGGCCGGCCTACTCCACTACCAGCTTCCATATTGGCAATAAAACAGAAAACCAAACAAAATACGCAAAAACCAAAAAAAGTTTCCTCATCTCAAATTTCTAGCGATGTCGGTTTATGCTGCTACCAGGTGTTGACCAACTCCACACACACACACACACACACACACGCACAGAATGGCCACAACAAAACAAGCTATAAATTTCGTTGGCCAAGTTAATGCACATAAAACTTAAATTTCCTAGAATTTCACAGCAATGTTTGCACACAAAAAAAAGGGGAAAAATATTTATAAAAATATCAACTCAATAGAAACACGGCGTAATGGTTGTTGTAATTTACAATCAAGGCCCTTGCTGCCTCCACGAGAGTAGTACGCACCTAACCAAGGAGGCCGTGTGCGAGTGTGCAGCGCCAAAGGCCCGAAGCGCAAACGGACGCAAGCGGACGCAGCACACCGGCCGCAACGCTGCAGGGAGTGAGTGAGTGCGGCCGGAGCGCTCAGGTCGAGGTGTAGCACAAATCTTAATCCCGGTGCGCAAGTTTTCAACGAAATGTGCGTCGGAACTGTATGGGGTACAGCCCGCAGCACGACGGAGTGCGCGCTACGGAGCCGGCACTGGAGTCGCTCATACTCGCATGAGCAATGAATTATTGAATTGCTATTGAACAGCTGGGCAGCTGGGCAGGGGGCAGGGGGCAGGGGCCGAAATCGAAATCGAAATCGTAAGAGCAGAAATGATTGATGTGCTTTTAAATGCGGAATTGTGTTTTAATTTGGAGACACTTTTTGTTCAACTGTTTGTTTGTAGCCAGAGCAAAATCAACAGCAGCAGCAGCGGCCGTGATGGTGGTGGTTGATTTTTGTTATTGTCGTTCTGACTATGGTGACTTTTTAATAAATTGTAGCTTGAAGGCTGTGAAGCAATAAGAAAAGGATTAAGCAGTAGTAAGTAGAAAAAAAGCGAGCAACAATTGCACCACTGTTTCCACAATTTCCCTGCGCTCAAGCCGGCCCAGCTGAGAGCCCGTCGAGCTCGGCAACTTCATCAGTAGCAACATAATTCTTTTGATTAAAATGTCTTGAAATCATGCTACATTAATTATGACCCAAATTCTTGGAAATTTTACATCGTACGACATGCATGCCATTCTGCCGGAATACGCGTAGTAGTGTTTGCCCGCTCCGTCTCCGGCTGCGGCTGCGACTGTGAGTGCGTCTCCGAGTGTGAGTATTGCATATGGACAAATGCAGAGGCACAGTGGCGGTCATTCATGCCGCTTAAGTGCACACAAAAAATGCACAATTGCAAAATCATCTTTCCACGTCGTTGTCGTTGGCCGCTGCGCCGCCGCCGCCGCTGCTGCTGTCTTGTTGCCCCATTCCCCACAAACGTCATGAACGTGGCTGATGCGCTGCAGCCGTTGTTGCCGCTGTTGTTGTTGTTGTTGTTGTTGTAGTGGTCGTGGTCGTGCTCGTGCGATGTTTTAATTAGTTAAGGCACATTTTTTAGCCCCACATGCATTGAGCCTGCCTGCTGCCTATTAGCGGCCTGTGGCGGCATGCTTTCTTCATCTAAATAAACACATTCTTCAATAATATTGTCAGCCGCAGAGCAGCGCAGCGCAACATCTGCAGCTCCACAGCTACAGTTCCAGTTCCAGATCAATTTTGTGTTTCGGCGTCAGCTTCAGATTCAGCTCCAGCGCTAAGCTGCCCATAGCCAAAGTGGCGCATGCAGCATGTACTCGTAGCATACGCGCCCCGGTTGTCGTTCGTGTTTCAGATTGCTACTACGCATGTTGACAGTCACTTGTTGTTGTTGGTGTTGTTGCTCTTATTGCTGTTCTATATAGCTGAGTTAACGATGACATCGACGACTGACTGCTCTCTTCGACCAGCCTGCCTCTGGTCGCTCGTTGGCTCGCTGGCTCGCTGGCTCAGTGGCTTGGCGGCTCGGTGGCTCGTTATGTATGTGCGCTGGTACTCTGGTTGAAGCAAGCTGTCTGCGTAATTAAATGACATAATTATTTCAATTTCATGTTGTAGCAACAAGCAAACTGCTGCCGCAAACTGCCGCTGCTGCTGCCAAAGAAAGGGGATCTGACACTGACCACTTCGGTTGCCGTTCCGACTCTCATTTCTAGCGCTTGCCTGGCGGCTGCTGATCGCTGCCTACGCGCTCGCTAGTCATGGAACACGTGATGTTTGTTGGCATTACTTCAATTAATTCATTCATTGCTGGTGCATTGCTTTGACCACCAACAACAACGACAACAACAATTACAGCCGCAACAACAACAGCAACGGCAGTACTCGTATTTGCAATAATTGACTGCAGCAATTTCTTTTCTTCATTCAACCTGCCGTCCCCCCCTCCCGTTTTTTATGTTTCTCTTATCCTGTTTTATTGGCTCGTTTAACTATTTTGCATGCTAAGCAGCCGCCAGATTCGCTCAATTCGCAAAATTCCCTGTAAGAGGTGTCTTTTATAGTCACCGCCGCATTGTCAGTTGTCAGGCAGTCTGCGTCTACGAGCGTTGCATTCTAATTTGACAGCTGATTGTGGTCGTTTTCCGTTCACTTGGCTTCACTTCTTTGTAATGGTGTGAAAATCAAGAAGAAACTGTCTGTCAATATCGGCGATTGTTAATCAACGATACTCGTAGTTTCCCCGTCCTACCTGTCTGCCTCCCTACCTACCTTCCTGCCTTCCTGCCTGCCTACTGTGCCAGCTCGCCTATCTATCTGCCTGGCTGCGTGCTAAGCAAATATGGTCAGATCATTTGATAGCAGAAGCGGCATTGCTCCGCAAAAGCATCGGAACGCATTAGCAACAAAGCCAGTTCTGGAACTATTTGCTTCGGGCTGAGAAAATAATGACTTGGGGTTGGTCTGAGTATGAATATATCTTCCGTTTGAAGATAGTAAAGAGGAGCTACACTTAAAGAACTATCACTACAGCCCAGAATGACACTTTTCAACCAACAACTTAATGGTTATAGGGCTCTGAATATTCTTATCATGCTCTGTGTGGTTAAAAATAAAATACGGATTTTGTGAATCTGGAAAATTTTACACATCTCACATTTTCTACATTATATTCTACGCATTCTACATATGGTTCTGTAAATTTGGACACGGGATTTTACATACTCTACATATGATTTTGTAAATATGGATATGGTATTTTATATATTTTACATATGACTTTATGAAATTAGAGAATTTTGCCAAAATCATATTTTCGACTGGGTATTTTACATATTCTTCATATGATTTTGTAAATTTTGACATGGTATTTTACATATTCTACATATGATTTTATGAATTTAGAAAATTTTTCCAAAATCATATTTTCGCCAAGGTATTTTACATAATGTACATATGTTTTTGTACATCTCGAAAATTTTACATATCTCATATTTTTGACAAGGTTGCTTACATATTCTACATATGATTTTGAAAATTGGACATAGGATTTTACATATTCTACATATGATTTTGTAAATTTGGACGTGGTGTTTTTGATTTTATGAATTTAGAAAATTTCACCAAACCAAATTTTCGACATGATATTTTACATATTCTACATATGTTTTGGTACATCTCGAAAATTTTACATATCTCATATTTTCAAAATGGTATTTTACTTATTCTACACACGATTTTGTAAGCTTAGAAAGTTTTACACATCTCACATTTTCTGCACGGTAACTTACATTTTCTACCTGATACTTTACATATTCTACATTCGACTTCATAAACATAGAAAATTCAGCACAATTCCTCATCTTGTCGAGTAAGAAAGTAAAGAGATTATTTATGCTCTTGCCGCATTCCACTACGAAGTTTTACCGAAAGATTCCCCTCCCTCCAAACATCAAAAGCTAGGCCCATCTTACCACAGCCCATGTTCCCGCCACAGGTTCTAGTAGTGGGTATTTGTAGAATATCTAAGCCAGAGTATCATGTTAGCTGACTGAACTAACTGAAATAAAAATAAATCATAAAAAATGAAAACTTTCAAATCATTTGTCAGGCACATTAAAATTACCATGTGACATCGTCAATTTGATGAGTTCCAAGAACTTGGTTGGTAGTCGGCCGAGCAAAATACCAACCAAACTACCGGCGAAACAACCAAATAACAACAACAACAACACCAACAGCGCAACACGCAGTCGAACACACAAACACAAAAGATGCCAGGGCAGCAGGCATGCAAGCGTATGCCTGAGCATGGAGTATGAATGTGGCGGCCAGCAGCCGCTTTTCAAATGAGCAAAATTTGTGATCATCATCAATAATCTTACGCAACATTAACATCATCAACAACAACAACAATGAAAGAAGAACAATCCAACAAACACACGAGCAAGTGAGCGAGCTTGATGCCAACATTCTCTCCCAGCAAACTGGCGCACATGACTACGTATGTATGCTCGCTCACACATGCTCGTGTTGGTCGTGATGCTGCTCGTGTTGCTGCTCATTGTTGTTGTCCATATTAATTTGCAATATCAAAATTGGCCAAAGAGCATATTAATAACAAAACAATATCTCAGTGGCTCGCCTCATTACAATTGACACTTGTGCTCACTTGTTGTGATTTGTCATTTCTAAATGGCTGGCATGAGTTGGAGTTGGCGGTTGGATGCCGCTGCTGTTGTTGTTGTAGTTGTCGTTGCAGCATCTAACAACGCAGCAAGTGGTCGATATGACAATAACCGCAAATGTGACAGAGTTCATTAATTTTCGGAGACATTGGCATTGAATTTTCATGCTGCTGGCTGCCGCTTATATGACTTGTGCGTTCAAACAGCCGTGCAACTGTAACTGGTTGCAGTGCTTCACTACATACAAAAAGCACCATTTGTGGTCACAATTACAATATTGAATATTAGCGAATTGTTGCTGCTGGCGGCTGCGAATGATGCAGTACCATGAACACCACCACCTCCACCACCAACAGCACCTTCAACAGCACTGCCACCAACAGCACTGCCACCATCGCCAGCATAGCATCTGTGCAGATGGCACTCTGCTCATGTGTGCGTGTGTCTCAATTGCAGGCTACACCCGCGCTTGCCAGTGCATTTTTAGTGCGCTTGATAAATTGTTGGCGATTTGGCTGCAAACACATGTACGGAGTCATATCCACAGCCACGGTGGCAGCAACTGTTGCTGGCCACCACATGCACTGTCCATTATTGTAGTTGTTGCTGCTGTTGTTGTTGCTGCTGTTGTGTTTAGTTTACAAATGCTTGGGGCATCGTGGCAGCCGCACAATTCCTGCTCGCTGCAGTTTTATTTGCCACATTATGTGTTGTAACGAATTGCGCCCGTCGCTGGCACTGACATTGCAAATTTTGCACAGTTGACAATTTCAATGATTCGATTTGAGGTTGCCTGCACCGAAATGCGCTTAAATTGGGCATTAGATTAGTTGCACGACTGGCAGGCGAGGCAGCCGGCAATGCACTGGAAAATTATGCGTTAATTTTTCTTCAAATCTAGAACATTTCTATGTGTAGTCCAAAGTTAGTGGAGATGTGGTTTAATTTAGTAGTGTGGCAGCGAATGATTCAAATATATGCCGCCAGTAATTGGAGTTGGGTCGTTGAATGAGGTTTAGGCAGTAGATATACAAGGTCAGTTGATCATCAGGTACAATTCAGTGGTTAAAGAAACTATTGGAGGAGTTGGAATGGGTTTTAGTTAGTTGACTTCTCCAGTGAAGCATTTCAGTGAGTACGTAATGAGACTTCCCGATGATTTATTAGTAATCTCAGGAAGTGAAACGATATTTGGTATTATTTTATAATATAGTTAGTTATAGTTGTTACACTTCGTTTCCGTACATTTCAAGCCCTGCTTTAGGAATAGTACAATCAGATGTAACCAAACATTGTCAATTTATTTTTAAAGTATTAAGTACTAATTATTTTTAGTATTATATACTAATTATTACACTCAGCATGATAAGACTACGTTCCTATTCTCATGCAGAGTGCATTTACTAATACTGAATAAACACCCTTCTCTTTGCTAGAGAATCACCTTCTTAAACTCAGTGGTAGCTTAACTGACACGGGCAGTTTTGCAATATGTCCTGTGAAACTAGTTCTCGTATTATCCAAGAAAATGCACTTATATCGGGGCAATCCTGAATAAAAAGAGAACTGCGAGTTCGAGTTGTTCCTTCGAATAGTTAGAGCTGTTCCTTCGAATAGTTCGAGTTGTTCCTTCGGATAGTTGGAGTTGTTCCTTCGAATAGTTAGAGCTGTTCCTTCGAATAGTTCGAGTTGTTCCTTCGGATAGTTCGAGTTGTTCCTTCGAATAGTTAGAGCTGTTCCTTCGAATAGTTCGAGTTGTTCCTTCGGATAGTTCGAGTTGTTCCTTCGGATAGTTAGAGCTGTTCCTTCGAATAGTTAGAGCTGTTCCTTCGAATAGTTCGAGTTGTTCCTTCGGATAGTTCGAGTTGTTCCTTCGAATAGTTAGAGCTGTTCCTTCGAATAGTTCGAGTTGTTCCTTCGGATAGTTCGAGTTGTTCCTTCGAATAGTTCGAGTTGTTCCTTCGAATAGTTAGAGCTGTTACTTCGAATAATTCGAGCTGTTCCTTCGAATAGTTCGAGTTGTTCCTGACTGTCTAAATATATGGCAACATGGTCAAAATAACTCTCACTATTAGTACTGATATTCTGTCTATATTAGAAGATTCTGTAGGAATGAGAAGATTAAATTAGATTCGATTTATTTCAGGGTGTTATACACCTGAGAATAATTATTGGCTTTTTAGAGGTTCTTTTTCACTCACATAGTCTTTAAATCATACCAGAAATGCTGTGAGTGAATGAGTCGAGACCACGGAGGGAGGTCTCGACTCACCCTCATACGGTCGCAGGTCCACTCCTCAACTCCTGACTGCAGTTTCCTCATTGATTTCCTCTGCTAGAGGTGCTACATTCCCACTCTACTCACTTCGAATACCACTGCGGGTGATGAACATCATTTACTTATAATTAATTCATTATCCTTACTTCCATTCGTATGATATGAATATCTCCCGATGATTGTCAGTAATCTTAGGAACTGGAACAATATTTGATATGGTAGAACAGTTTGCCTCCATATATTTCGATATTTCTTTAAGAATAGCATGCTCAGATATTCAATATATGAAATTCGCTGAGGACCCTGGAAGTCGGAAGGCGTTTATATTTCTCCTAATTCAGTTGTCAGCATTTTACTGGGAGGGTTACTGAGGCTCTCGTTTTGAACTAGAACGAAAGAGTATCTCTCTGCCTAGGGGGTCATCAGTTAAGTCATGTGTACAACCCTTAGTTCTGTTATCAATTCAATGTGTTCACAGAGGATTTCGCGTATTCCCAACATTTCAAATTAGAATACCCATCAATTTAGAGTCTCCATCAAATTAGAAAGTTCCTGGGTATAATTGTCAAGATGAGTAAGTCCATGAACTCTATATCCATCCGATATAAAAAACAGGCACTTTCGAGGCTTCCTAGTTTAGCTTTAGTTTTAGTAGGCTTAGAAAGTTTCTGGCTAAGATTGTCAAGATGATATTTCCAGAATTCCCAGGAAACCCATGAATTCTATATCGATCTGATGCATTAAAAGGCGCTTTCGAGGCTTCCCATCTACTCAGAGTATCCATCAACTTAGAAAGTTCCTGGGTATGATTGGCAAGTTGCTATTTAGAATTCCCAGTAAGCCCATGAACTCCATATCGATCCGATATATGAACAGCACTTTCGAGGCTTTCCATCTATTCAGAGTATCCATCAACTTAGAAAGTTCCTGGGTATGATTGGCAAGTTGCTATTTAGAATTCCCAGTAAGCCCATGAACTCCATATCGATCCGATATATGAACAGCACTTTCGAGGCTTCCCATCTATTCAGAATATCCATCAACTTAGAAAGTTCCTGGGTATGATTTCCAAGTTCATATTTCCAGAATTCCCAGGAAACCCATGAATTCTATATCGATCTGATGCATTAACAGGCGGTTTCGAGGCTTCCCATCTATTCAGAGTATCCATCAACTTAGAAAGTTTCTTGCTAAGATTGCCAAGTTGAAATTTACAAAATTCCCAGTAAGTGTGCCGCATGCGAGTTCGAGAAGGAAGCTTGCCCTCACAACATATGATTGGTCTGGCAGGTGCAAAGCTAATGCCTCGCTCTCCTGGCTGATATCTCGCATATGAATCTAGAAAGTTCTCTATTTGGAATTTAATCATAAAATTAGCCAGAAAGCTACGTGTATCTGAGGCAAATGAAAGCCAGCAATTCATGGAAATTCAAATAAAAACGCTTGATCCGTACGCAAATGGAGCAGAGCTGAGCAGAGCCGGAGACTCTTGTTGATCAATCTCTGCTGATCACATTTGAAATTACTTTCTACAAAGGCGGACGCAACACTTCCAAGAAACTGAGCAACTATTGTACTACCAATGACCTCCAATTTCTTCTTTTGTTTCTATTTGGTTTTTATTATATTACTTTTTTTTTGTAAATTTTTAGTTGTAGTTTTTTTGTGATTTTTTTACTTCGTGCTTTTGTTTTTTCTGTTCGTGGAGGTTTGTAAAAAATTACGCCCGCTCTTAATTAGCATTAGTCAAAGTCCCTAACGATGAACTTAAATATTTACTACGCTAAACACAACAAATGCTCAAACGCCGCAACACACACATGAACATATATACTGAGATATACACACATATGTACTGAGGCACACACACTTACACACACATTCAGTTTATTCCATTCCAATCCGATCCGTGCTGGAAACGTGCCGGCAAGTTTTGCATATTTAAACAGGTTTCTTGGTAATTTGCTTTGGATATTGTACGATAAACTTTTATGTTGGAGTCTTTTGGCCACTTAGCATAGCGTTAAGAACGTTTCAGTTTGCTGAATTTTTATTTATATCTTTTTTATGTAATTTTTTTCTAGATTATTATTATTATTTTCATATATATATATGATTGAACGGAGATTGGCATATAAATTGCTCAAAATCGGAGCAAAATGCCGGACAAAGTTGAACACCATTCACTTCAGAAGCGCACAGAAAAAGTGATGCTCCACTCTGCTCCCAAGTGCAAACATGTCATAATGCGCTTAAGAACTTTATGACAGCATTGTGTGCGGTGGCATGCCTCCCCGCTTACCCGCCAACCCGTCCCTCCACCTTCCCCACCTAACCTGCCGTTCTGTCTGTTCAACTGGCTGCTTATAAATTGCCTTCTGACAGTCACATTACCACTGTGCGCGACCCAAACAATTGATATTCCATCACTGCGCTGGCTGGGCTGCTCGGTCCGCCAGTCCGACATTCGAGAGTTTGAGTGTTCGGCAGCCGCAAAATGAGCATTAAAAAGTAAATATGAAAAAATCGGGCAAAAAAGCCCAACGCATTGTTCAGATGACATGTGCAAAAATGACATGCCGCACTTGCAGCAGAAGATTTCACATCACATCACATCAGTGCGTCTTTTAATGACTTTGCAATTTAAATGAAGTGGTGGGAAAGTTTCGTCAGAATGCACAACACAGTTTTAATTGACATTCGCCTCGGTGGCTGCGTCCTTGCCAACAATAAATTACAGACGGCGACGTACGCAAACTTGAACCCGCCTCCAAGTTTGCTGGGTACCCTGGAGTATGCACAGTTTTCCCCGTACTTTATGAGATTGATGGTTTTTTAATATGTCAAGCAAAGGTCGTAGGTAGGATCAAGATAATAATATATGATATATAATATTATGACATATACATAATATATATAATACCTATACATATAATACATATACACAATATATACATAATATATAATATTATGACATATACATAAGATTTGGTAATGTCAACTACATAAGCGAACACCGCCAATTCAGTAACAACTGAACCAAAACTGTCTTAAGAGTTTCTAACTGAAATTTGTGGGGTCACCTGTAAGGCAAGGGATCACCTATAAGGCAAGTGTTTAGTTCAATTACTCTTCATTATAATGAAAACTTGACGTTGTTGCCTCAATACTTCTTACTTAAAGCTTCCTTCTGTGGACCCAGCATTCCACTGGCAAGGGAGAAAATAAAACTAAAGATTTTGCGATTAAGGATCACCTTTTAAACCAGTGTTGCGTTCAATTACTCTCCATTGTAATGCAAACTTCACGTTGTGCCTTCAATAAGTTTCTTACTTAATGCTTCCTTCTGGCAAACCCAGCATTCCACTGGCAAGGGAGAACATAAAACTGAACATTTTGGGATTAAGGATCACCTTTTAAACTAGTGTTTTGTTCAGTTACTCTTTATTATAATGAAAACTTGACGTTGTGGCCTCAATAAGTTTCTTACTTAAAGCTTCCTTCTGGAAACCCCAGCATTCCACTGGCAAGGGAGAACATAAAACTGAAGATTGTGGGATAAGAATCATACATTAAACTTGTGTTTAGTTCAGTTGCTTTTCGTGATAATGAAAACTTCATTCTGTGCTCACAATCAGTTACTTATTTAAAGCTTCCTGCTGTCCAAGCCAGCATTTCACCCCCAATCGTGAAGATATGGCTTCGGAAGACCTGATGTAATACCTTCTTTCGCACAGTCCATGAACTCCAAACTGGTTCCTTATTTTCTTTCTTTTTGAATAAAATAAAAATTGAACCAAAATTGTTTTAAGAGTTCCTAACTGAAGATTCTGGAGTTAAAAATCACCCTTTAAATCACTTTTTACTTCAGAAACTCTCCTACGTAATGAAAATTTCATTCTGTGCGGACAATCAGTTACTTAGGTAAAGCTTCCTCGTGTCCAACCCAGCGTTCCACTGGCGAGAGACAAAATATGGCTTCAGAAGACCTCATGATATTCTAGTTACTTTTTTCCATTCTGACATTCCAGTTACTTTTTTCTTTTGACTATGAATGAACCTCAAAAAGGTTCTGCGTTGGAAGACTTTCTGTCAGACATTCCAGCTAATTCCATATGTAAGCTTTACATAAATCTGATTAAGGAGACCTTCGAAATCGAACTTGCTGTTGAGATGTTCGGTAGCGCTGTGGTTGTGCCTTCGCTTAGGATGCTAAGGTTCGAGTCCTAGCTAAACCAGAATTCAAATTCTATTCTTTTAATATTTATGAATGTTAGGGAAGACAGAAGTCGCCTTTGTAGGTCTCGGAAGTAGAATCACCATAGAAAATAATGCAACTAAGATCTTGGACAATTTTTTCTGATATCTATTGAAGAGGAGAATATAGCAGAGCAGATCCTAATACCATGCTACTGTGATTAGTCTAACTAGGACTCAAATTAGCTTCCAAGGTTGTGTTTATCTCATCTCATCTCATCTTATATTTCCTGCGATAACATTGCTAAATCCTCTTAAGGAGTCAAAGTGGTGATATAACTAGAACAAACAGGCAAATAGTTGCTTACGAAAGATCGCCAAATCCTTTTACTGAGTCAGTGCAACTAAATAGAACTCAAACTAGCTTCCAAAATGCAAATATTTGCTTCGGAAAGATCGCCAATTTCTCTTAGTGAGTCAATATGATGATCCAGAACTCAAATTAACTACCAAGGTGAACATAGTTGCTTTGAATAGATCGCCAAATTCTCTTATTGAGTCAATGTGACGATCTAGGACTCAAACTAACTACCAAGGTGAAAATAGTTGCTTCGAAAAGATTGAGAAATTCTCTTATTGAGTCAATGTGACGATCTAGGACTCAAACTAGCTACCAATGAGAAAATAGTTGCTTACGAAACATCGCCAAATTTTCATCCTGAGCCAATGCAACTGTCTAGGACCCAAACTAGCTACCAAGATCCAAATAGTTGCTTAAGAAAGATCGCAAAATTCCTTTACTGAGTCAATGTGAGGATCTAGGACTCAAACTGGCTACCAAGGTGAAAATAGTTGCTTCGAAAAGATCGAGAAATTCTCTTACTGAGTCAATGTGACGATCCATGACTCAAACTAGCTACCAATGAGAAAATAGTTGCTTACGAAACATCGCCAAATTTTCATCCTGAGTCATTGCAACTGTCTAGGACTCAAACGAGCTACCAAGATCGAAATAGTTGCTTACGAAAGATCGCCAAATCCTTTTACTGAGTCCATGCAACTACGTAGGACTCAAACTAGCCACCAAGGTGAAAGTAGTTGAATTGAAAACACTCCCAAATCCTTTGCTTAAGCCACTATAACAATTGGATTAGAACTTCATATCGCTTCCATGATACCCATCACCCATTACCAGTAATAGTACTTTCCTCCAGAATTTCCTGAAATTTCCGTCGAATACTGACGTCATGCTGGAGCTGCATTAATATAGAAGAACGCTGGCTAAAGGACCCCTAAAGCCACAATGACTCTTCTAAAATGCCAATGAAAATCGTAGAGTGAGCAAACATTGTATTTACTCGTAATAATTCTAGGTTGATTTTATGGCCAACAACCCACTTCCTGTTGCCTGTGCCAACCGGAGAGAACTTCTACGAATCGTTGCTAGTTTCATAGAACTGGCCATCTTGACACTGGCTCACAAACATTCTCGGAAGGCACAGCAGCCAATCGGCGAGTCAGCGTAGTGGCAGCAGCAGACAAACAGTCGCTCAATGCGCATGACGCACACAATTCCTGCCCTGCCGAGGCATGTTACTTGCTGCCTGCAGTAAGCATAACTCACGAAGTTACGCCGGCAATGCTCGTGCGGCACCAGCAGCATTCCAGCAAGCAAAAATGTTGCAAACGAAAAATTAATATCATACCTCATAAAATATGCAATAAGCATGCGGTAAAAGATGCGCTGCTCAGCCTGCAACTGCCCCAACTCGTCCTCGTGCTCATTCTTAGTCGCAGTGTTAGTCGCCGTTTCAGTTTTAGTTGTGGCCTCAGTCGCTGTTGCGGTCTCAGTCTGCGACTCAGCCTCGCCTCGTATGTCATGCAGTGTGTCGAAAAAGCCGCCGCCAAAAATTTGTTCTCTCGTGGCCAGCCAGACAGACAAGACCTCCTGGAACACCAACACAGGCACACGATTTTCGTCAGAGTCGGGCCCAGTGCGGTCTTGGTCCGGCTGCGGCCGCCTGTTTAGCATAATTTTTGTGTACGCGATACACTCGCACTCGCACTCGTACACGGGGCCGCAAAGGGCCGCGTGGTGGCGTGATGCGCATTATTTAATAAATATTATTAATATGACGAGTTCGAGCAAAAAGCACACAAAAGGCACACGAGTTGCGGGGCTGCTTGACGCAGATGCTGAAACTGAAGCTGAACCAGAGACTGAGACTGCGAATTGACGTCGTTGCGCACAATTGTATTGTGGCTAAACGGGGAGAAAAGAAAGAAAAACACTGCCTAAAATGTGCAAACGCGGCTTTTAGACGCAACTTATGAATATATGCATTGTTTTCGGCGTAGTGCCGGGCTGCCAAACTCAGTGCTGAGCGCACAAATTGCAGGCAGCCAGCCAACCAGCCAACCAGCCAGCCAGGCAGGTCGGCCGCTCGTTCCGATGCCTTCTTCTTTTTATGCGCAGAGGCTACTCCAATCGATTGTGATAAATGTCACAGGCCGCTTATTTATTTTATGACATTGTCGGTGGTCCATTGGGGGGGCCAAAGCACAAAAACCCACCGAAGGGTTTGTGCTCGTGGTGCGCTTTGTGTGTTGGCCTGGCGGGACATTCTAAAACGTTTCACGTAGGCGCTACATTTTAGCGTCTTGTCAACAGTTTTTTGCGTTTCTGCACGCAACACTCCTCCGTTGCTGGCGCATCCTGGCCCAAGTGGCGGGCCAAACGTATTCACCAGGCACCAGGCACCAGCACTTTGATGGAATGCCCAAATTTGGTTGGGGGCACAGGCGTCTACTGCGCCAGCTTGCAGCACGCTCACAATAAAAACTTGTCAATTTTAATGATTTTGCTGACGCTTGCAACTGTCACAAGTGTTGACGATATGTGCTGCTGCTGCTGTTGTTGTTGTTATTGTACCTGCCGCTTTTTATTCGGTCCCTTAACTTCATTAAGCATGCTTCGCACAATTATTTAAAAATGTGTAAAGCTGTGCTGCACACACGTCAACGCAAAAACGCCAATACACGAGTACTCAAACGCACATTCTTGCGGTATCTGGTGGTGGAAATCTCAACACTTCTTCAACATGTTGCTGCAACTTGGCGTGCATGTTGCTGCCTGCTGTATTCTGCTGTTGCTGCTGCAGTTGCTGTTGTTTAACAAGCTGTGACGCGCAATATTTAACGCCATGAAAAATTATGATCGCAAGGTTCGATTACGTTTTTGAAATATGAGCACGAACGGCAACAACACCAACAAAACCACCAACAACAACAGCAACTACAATAACAACAAGCAACTACAATAACAACAGCAACTACAGTAACAACAATAGCCACAAGAACGGCAAGAAGCACTCGGCTTTGCTCTGTTCTGCTCAGTTCTGCTCTGCTCTGCAGCTTGTAGCGCAGTAGTGCGATATTAAGGACAACGCCACACATCTCAAAACTGTCACAGCGCTGGCATAGACCAACCAGCTTGCAATACCCGCTAACAAAATGCGGATTTCACTCTTGTTAATGGCTAAATTTAGGCCAACGATTCTTTCACACATTAACTAAAGTGAGCTTAGGTTGGAGCTGCAAGCGCCGACGAGGGTTGGAGTGGAGTGGAGTTAGACTCCCCGCATAAAATACTTGTGCATTCATGTTCCTATGGCAATCCCAGTTGTGAGCTCTTGAGACTCAGCTATAATGAACGCTTCACTTTACAAAATAATGGCCTATCTACGGTTGAGCACGGTAACCAGACCATATAATTGAGTTGGCATTAATTGAAGTGCAGTCTTAAGAACTTAATTCGAAGCTTGTGTTAGAAAATTGTGTTTCGACACTAGTCCTGGCGACCCTTCGCTCCCCCGCGGAGCCATAGGATCATATATATATACTAGTACTGGCTCTTATCTAATCAATCCGTGTGAATTAAGCCTGGAATAGTGGTACTTTAAGGGGCAGTTAAGAGTTGAGACAATAATAAACTATTGCTAAGAGTGAAAAGAGTCAATTGAGGATCGCTGACGAGTCTGTTACAGTATGCCAACTTTTTGTCTGCCAGGAGAACTTCGAGTTCATACTGAAAAGTGTTAATTGGCCAGAGATTGAGTGCAGAATATATGAGTATATGTATATGCACATATACATTTAAATAAGGAGTTGAGTTCCAAGTACATCACACCAATCTTAACTGCTCTTATAAGAGTTATTTCGTATAAATTACATTGCTGTTCCTTTCTTATAAATTACACGGCTCTTCATCATCGTACATTTGTATTTGGATTGACTCTTTCAGCTTTGAATATATTGATAACTTTAAATTGGCGAAGGATACGACGGCATTTTACCTGCATTCACTGAAATTACAGTCAAAGAATATTGCATTTTCAGGATCAAATCATTTCTCATTGAAGAAATCATCACAAATGAAACAAAAATCAATACTCTATATATTCACTTCAGGTCACTGAATAGATATATTACCAGAGTCACTTCTATATCAGTTATATCTAGATTATAGTCAATTCTGATATGAGATTCAAGTCGCAGTTATGAATTCTCAGGTTTAACTGCAGTCTCCCATTCATTGACATCAGATTGCAGTAGACGAGGTCACTTATGAAACTCCATTGAAATCATTTCAAGTCAGGAAGCAACTTAATTAATAGGAATATTATTTAAAAATTAATTTAACAACTTGATGTCATTTTAATATGATTATTGAGACTTGAAATTATTGTGGGAGATTGCCCCAAACCTATGTTAAATTGTCTATAATTGTCGCATCTTTTGAGAAAGAATTTCGAAATGAATCAATAACTTCCCCATTCAGAAGAAATAAAACCAGTTCAATAACTTTTGTCCTATCCACTGCTCATTACATTTCTAGGGAATGCATGTATGTAGGGAGGTATGGGGGAAGTATGTATGGGGAATGTACGTAGGGAAGTGTGGGGGTAGTATGTATGGGGAATGTATGTAAGGAAGTATGGATAACGCTTTTTCTAGTATGAAATGATACAATGAACCTTTGAAGTGGTGTCATTGTATCATCTCATACTACAAGGCGAAGTTTTAAAGGAACTCTGAGATGAATGATGATTCTGGCGAACAACTTTTAACGCGCTTCTACAAACTTCAGTTCACTTTTTGATTAGATATGAGGCAAAACTTCGGAAAACTGCTTCCTAAACTCAGAGTCAGATTCATTATACGAATACATACATAATGAATATGACATACATGTGTTCCTTATTTAAATTTTCAGAGACTTATTGACCGAATCGTAAAAAATTGAGTAAAGCAATTGCTTCGCCCAATCTTATTGCCTCATTGTATTAGACTTTTGAAGAAATGCATTAATAATAAAATTGATTAAAAGTATTGCTTCCCTTAATCTTGTTGCCTCTTTGTATTATACTTTTGAACTGCATCTGAACTGCATTAATAATAGTTAATTCCTCTAGTTCCACAGAGAGGAAAGGTCTGAAATGTGTTACTACTCTTAATAAATCTAAAAAAAACAATAATATACCAGAATGTATATGAATACACATAAATTTATAATACAACTACTTCGCACCCACACCAAGGAAAGAATAGTTTTAGAAATATTCTAGGGAGACAATACATTTTCTCCCATAATTTTCTGTAACGAAACTATTCAGAACTATAGTAATCATACTTCCCTTCCGGCTAAGCCATCGCTAAACTTCCCCCAATCAACCCGGCAAACGTAGAAGCGCCTTGTTGAGATTACTCCATAGTATAATCCAAGTTTCTGCTGGGAAGTTATTACTCGCAATAAAGGAGAAACGCTCACACATGCCTACGGAAGCGCAAAACTTGACTCACACAACGCTGTGTGCAGCGGACACTTCGGTTTCTGCTTCCTCCTTCGCTGTCTCGTCTACTGCTATGCTCTGACTGGCCTCCACAGAGACTTGATAAAAGCCCACAGTACGTCCAAGCGACCATCTCCATAAGGTTGTAAAAATTTAATTGCTGTCATTGCGATGGCTACTGGCGTTCACCACACACACACACACAACCACCACGAAGAAGAAGAACAATAACTGCAACCGCAACCCAACAAAAAGTAGCTAAAAAAGCTGAAAAAATGGAGGCTGCAACTGCAGCAATTGACAATATTTGTACTCAGTTGTTAGCGTCAAAGATGGCGGCTGCTTGTATTATTCCTGTTGTTGTTGTTAATAGTTGCGCCTATGCAGGCAGGCTGGCCTGCATGCATGCATGTAGGTACGAACAACATGTTTGCTGTTCGGTGACGTATGGCAACACTACGCCAGCGTAGAGTTCATTAAATATGCCTTATATGTCGTCGTGCTGTTGTATGCGTATCATTTGTTAAAGGGGGAGGGCGAAATGTGCCTTGTTAAACTTGCAACACAATTGTTATAAGTCATTTTCTCAACAAAAACAACTGTCAAAATGACGACGGCTGTCGCTAACTGACTGACAAGCTGTGCGTGCGTGTGTGCGAGCGCCTGAGTGTGTGAACGGCAATGCGAATGTGTGAGTGTGCATATTTGCATAATTTATTATGTGCAATTTTTAAAGCAAATGCAATTGACAGTGCCATAGCTTCGGGGCAATTGCAGTTAGTTTTGTATGCGCTTCTGGTAGCACGGCGTGGCAGACGTGACAACAAGGTGGGCAACATGGTGTGTGGTTTAAGGATGTGCGAAGCAGATTACCTAAGGTGCGTTTCGCATGCCACCTTCTTTAGCTTGTGGAACTCCTTTTAAGTTGTTTTAGAAAGTGTCGTTTACAATGCAAAGAAAATGTAGATCATCAGTAAGGTGGCTACATACACAAAGCAGCATAATGAATAGTAGAATAGTGCAAATGTCTGAGAAGTGTGCAAAGTATTTACTCTCAATTTTTCTTGCCTTTAAACATTTTTTATTGTCTTCATTTTATGCATACAAAGTGCGGTTTTAGCATAAATTTACATAAAGCCACGTTTAGTTGCGAACGAAATGCAATTCAAGCATGTCACTGCATGTGACTAACGCATGTGGTAATGCTTAAAAAGCCACCAATCCACATATATACTCATGTTTTAAACACGCATACACACACACACAAACACATACTTTCGGGCAAAATTTTCCCAACTGTTGGCAAAAAAAACAGGAAAAATATTTAAAAAAAATTGTGCTATGCTAGCAACTGTATAGGAAACAACTGCAACCAGACGCCGCTACCCATAGCAGATCGACGCTACAACATCACCAACCACAACAGCAAAAGAATAAAAAGCAACCTAGCACAAAAATGCCCACAAAAATGGCGCATTTCAAACGTGTCGCCTATGCATACACTACTCAGGCAGGCACACACGCATGCCCCTTCATACAAACGTTCATACATGCATGCATGCAGGTATGTACGAGTATGCACAGGAAGCCCAAGTCTAAAGCCAAAGTGGTACATATTTTTGAACATTTGAGGGGTTTACTTTTCTATGCCAATTTTTTGTATTACTTTTTTATTGTTAATTTATTTTTATTTAATTTTTTTTGTGTGCAATTTTTTGTTGGTGTTGTTTTTTCTTTTATGTTAAAGTACACTGAAAGCATGCTGTAAAATGTTAAAGTAGCGTTTAGCCATGCTCACAGTGTGTGCAACAAGCAACTGCATTTTACCCATTTACATACATAGGAACGCATTTACCAAGGCTCATGAAACACAAAAATTTGCAAGCAAACGCATTCAAACACCGGCACACACACTCAAGCAAACTCACAAACACTCAGCGACTTACACACATGTACGAGAGATACATATGGACCTTTATATATGTACGAGTATGTATGTAGGAACGAGTATATCCCATGTAGCAAAAGCACACAAAAGTGTCTGGTGATCTGCCTAACAAACTGTGAGCACAAAAAAGAAAACCTACCACACACCAGCACCACACCATCTCTTCTATCTTTAACATACAAACAACAACAACACCAACAAGAAGCAGCACAACAATTGCAAGCTTACTTTCTGCTCTTCTTCTTGTTCGTCCTAATGTTGCTGCTTTTGTGGCTATAGTTGTTTTTGTTGTTGTAGCCGCTGCGCTAGAGCAAAAATAAAGTTTGCCAAGTTGTTGACATTTTGGCGTTCATACATGTTGCCACGTTCGACGCAAACAAGAGTAACAGCAACGAGTGTGTGAAGCAGGGGAGTGGGGGGCGGGCAGGCACTTGCAAGTGCATACATTTACAAGTATGTATTATTGTGTACGAGTATGCCATATTTTATTTTTTATTTATTTTTGTTTCTTATTTTTGTATTATAAATTTTTTATTTTGCACTCTTTTTGTAGGAACTTTTTTTATAATATTCGGTTTTTTTTTTTTTGTTGTTGGCTGCAACGTAATTCACACCATTTTAAGCGGTATTTTCTGTGCGGCACAAACCGTGTTGGGGTTCATTGTTTGTGGTTTGCTCTTCTATATTTTATGAGATTTAGATAATAAATAATACGACATTTGCATCATCATTAACATCAGCAAGTTTGCTGTGGTTTCTTTTTATTATTATTTTCTTCTTCGTGTGTTGTTGCATGTTTCACACTTGTTGTTGGTGCTGTTGTTGTTGTTGTGCATATTATTTATATGTTAGGTTTATAGTAAATCGCGCATTGTTTTGGAGTAACAACTATAGCAACTATGGCAGATCACTTTTGTAGCACTTTTATCTTTCTTTCGGCACAGTCAGATGATTTACTGCGGTATAAGTGGGGCAATGTGTTTAGAAGACATCAAGTTGGAATATATTCGGAGCAATTTTGCTCATAGCGAGGGATTCGCTGGAAGTGTCAGTTTCCGAAATTTATATTAGGAGGGTGTAAACTGTTCCAGAATTTTTTAAATTAGTTAGGTGGTGTGCCTCTAACTAATTGTTGGCATAATCTGGAGGGGTGGAATTATTACTTCTTACCTTCTTGGCCACTATAGACCCAATTATTATATGAATAAGTTGGGTATATCTTCAGATGCCATTTGTAGTTTCTATGGAGAAAGTGGCGAGACCTGATTGCACTTGAGCACAGACTGAGGATATTTACCTTTAACTTTAAAGTATGCAGACGTCTAAGGGGAATATTGTTTTCAAATATTGATCACGTGGACGATATTTTAACTAAAAATAAAATTATTTGTCCTGACACAACTGGTAGCTACCCGATTCTGTACAGTATAAGGATCAAGGATCAATACCAGCTTCACTTTGAAAGTATCGGAAATACTTTCTTGAGTAAAAAACCAACAAAATTTAGAAATATGATGATATCACTACATCAGGAGAATAGAATAGAGAGTCCTATTTCATGAAACACTTTGCAATTACACAGTTAACAATTATGCACTTATCAACTTTACTCTTAGCCACTTTACTCTTAGCCACTTTGCTTTTAGCAACTTTGCTCTTGGCAACTTTGCCCTTAGCAACTTAGCAATTTGGCATTTTGTAACATGTCTCTTTGACTCCATTGCCTTTTCCTTATATACATAAATTCTCAAAAAAAGCCTATCACAGTGAAAAGTGAAGATTACATGACGTACCCAGCGACTAGGACCGACACTTAATTTAATTTTTTGATTTATCACAAGAGTTCCATCAGTGAAGGGTAAACTGGGAAAAGTTGCACGACTGACAATATCTGCTTCCGGATTCAACTTAGTTGCTGCCTGCAAGAAGTTAATCGTACGGGCACTAAAAATTACAAAAAACCAGCTGAGCTCCTTCACGAATGCTGCCCTTCAATGTGTGATTAGCATAAGTACGCCTGACATGCCGGGCCATTTCGACTAAATGCATTTGTGAGCGCATGCGATTCTCAGGCACGTAAAAATGTGTTAATAATATTAATGCGTTATAAATTTTTCATCTACGAGTACGAGTACGAGGAATGCATTTCAGTTTTTTCCACTAAAATTTTTATCATATCATTAAAGTGTTGCAAATTGCGCTGCGCTGTGCCGCTTGCTGCAACCGGCCCGAGCTGCCTATGCTGGCCTGCGTGGCCTGCTTAGTATGCGCAGGCGTGCTGGCAAACGCTCAAGTTTATGACTTGTAATCACATTGCACTCAACGATAATAAAGTCAACAATATTTATTTGCAGCAGCTAAACACGCAAATGCTCTATGGATGGATTAAGTGAGTGCGAGTGAGTATGTGTGTGTGTGTGCCTGTGTGTTAGTTTGTGCTGCAAGCGTACGAAATCAATTTACGAAAACAATGGCAGAGCAGCCGAAGGCATAATTAAAACAAACAACTGAGTCAAGGTGTCCCAACTGACCTAGCGCCACCCGGTAGGAAAAGGGAGGATGTGATAGTAGGCGAATACAGGGTCAGAACCAAAGAAAGATATCTCGTACTGGGCTTTCGGTGTCTTAAGTGTGTTTATTCGCAGTTTTATGTTAATTTCATTTGAAGTACAAATTTTGTTGCTAATTTTTCGGAGGTGTTCCAACCCCGAGTTCGCGCCTACTCGCTTTGGTATACAAGAGTAAAAACTGAATTAACAAGAGATGTATTTCATATAGAAAGGATTCAATAGTTCAGACGCATAAGAAAGTAGTTTCTCTGATAACCGGAGGTCAAACCCATCAATAAAGGTTATAAATTAAATATTAAACTTAATTTTACTTCAATAAAAAAACAGTTGAAAAATTCCAAAAAAGTGCTCGACAATAATAGGAAAGCAACGTGGTGAAAAATCAGTGTAAAAAACAGTATAAAATCATAAAATAACATTCGCAGATTTCCAAGAATATATATAATTCCCTAATCTTTAAAGCATTATATTAAGATTGAAAATTATAACAGCTCTATAAAGGCTGTATTGATCTGTAAGGGAGGTATTCCTTTAGTAAAAACCAGTAAAGCTTTATAGCATACCTCAAGAACCCATATACACACTCAATGCAAGCTTTATAAAAGCTTATAAAATTTCTTATAAACGTTACAAGCTTATAATGAAACACTATAATTGCAGTCATCGGAGCCTTTTGAAGGTATGAAGACTTTTGAGAACCATTAAAAAGATGGTTATAATATATCTTACAAATATTTCAATCTTATAATGAACACTATGACCAGATCATGTTGACTGTATGAAGGTCCCATTACCCTCAAACCGTTACAAACCAGCGAACTCAGTGGAGTCAAAAAATGGTTGTTCATAAAAACAACGATTCAATTCCTTGATACAACGAACTTTAATTATTGTTGTGAAGATGAAATTTGCCCAGTGACAAATTTCACCCACAAAAAATCTGTTCGTTCAAAATGCAAAAAAACTCGAAGTAGGCGAGATTTTGACTTCGTTTGTTTCATTGTTTTTTTATGAAACGAATTCCCAATCACGTTAAACTTTCAGTAGGTTAAATAGTGATTGAGAATCTTTCAGAGTGTGGAATAACAAACGTTCGGTATGGGAAAACAAACGTTCGGTGTGGAATAACAAACGTTCCGTGTGGAGACACAAGCGTTCGAAGTTCAAACGGGAGTTCAAAGCAAAGACAAGTAGTTAAGGAAACCAAGATACAAACGCGGCAAACACATACATTTCCATTGATTCTACAAAATAGCAGAAGTTCAGTCACAGGAAGAATTCAACAGCAGCAGAAGTCCAGTTACAGGAAGAATTAAATAGCTGCAGAAGTTCAATCACAGGAAGAATTCAATAGTAACAGAAGTCCAGTTAAAGGAAGAATTCAACAGCAGCAGAAGTCCAGTTACAGGAAGAATTCAATAGCAGCAGAAGTTCAGTCACAGGAAGAATTCAATATCAGCAGAAGGTCAGTCACAGGAAGAATTCAATAGCAGCACAAGTTCAATCACAGGAAGAATTGAACAGCAGCAGAAGTTCAGTCAGAGGAAGAATTCAGTAGCAGCAGAAGTTCAGTCACAGGAAGAATTCAATCATAGGAAAAACACAATACCCGAAGTAGTAGAAAAGGATGACAAAATTGGATCTTGAGATACAATAAAGAAAATATTTTAAATTCGTGCCATTAATTTCTGTCACGAACCCAGGCAATCCGGCGAATGTAACCCCGGCCAAGCTGGAGATTCATTACATTGTAGTGTAAAATTCATGAATACAATGAACAAATTTACGAATTATTTGATAATCACATCGAACAATGGAGAAATATAGTATATAAGTGGACAAATATATGTATGTATATATGTATATATATAGTATATATAGTACTATATACTATTATAGTATAAATATATATAGTATATATATAATTCTATATACTATTATAGTATATATATAGTATAATGGCATACTGTATAAAGTGAGTACATTAGAACAATTCTGATTTTAATGAATTGTTCTTGTGAACTATGAAGTTTTCATTTCCATGAAATTTTGTTGCCAACTTATTTCTTCTAAGATGTTTCTTCCAACTCCAAAGTGCTTCTCCTACTTTTCCTGCAAGTAGAATTCTCCCTTTTAATAGTCTCAAAGTTCCGAATGGGTAGAGGCAGAGCATAAACGAATACTTATGCATGTGTCTGTGTGTGTGTGAAGGTAGCTGTATATCCGCTGGGTGCAATTCTTTATGACAGCAACGAAAAAATCCGTTATACTTTACAACCACTTAGCAATCAACACACTCATACACACATACACTCACACTCATACCCATACTCACATTCATACTCATACTCATACAAAAGCCGCCGACCACTCCAGCAAGGGGTGCCTTTATAAGTAGGCAACCACACAGACCTGGTGTAAATGTGGAGCAGGTGTACTGGCAGCATTATTGGGGTTTACCAGCGCTGTAGGGAATTGTGCGGTGGTGTAGGGCACGCGCCTAAAACACAAAACTCAACTGCATACTTTATTTTTCTTTCTTCCTTGGTTAAATTGTTTCTCTTGGTCTGAGCTCTTGACTGCTTTTCACATTTCTGACAGCGGCAGCAGCAATGACAGCGGCAGCGGCACTGTTAGCGGCAGCAGCAATGACAGCGGCAGCGGTACTGTTAGCGGCAGCAGCTCCGTCAGCGGCAGCAGCTCCGTCAGCGGCAGCAGCTCTGTCAGCGAATTGCTTAATGCGAGCATAAAAACCGCCTGAGCAAGCGAGCGTGTTTGTTGCTTCCTGAATTTCGGTCCGCAGCGAAAGGATCACCTACAACTTTGTGCCGCTGCTACTGATGGCTGCCTGCATGCATGTGGAGCAGGTGAAAAGTGACGCTGCTGCCTTGCCTGCTACTCATAGCCTGTGTTGGCCCGTGTGCGTTTGTGTGCGTGTGTCCGCGTCTGTGTATATGGCACGATTAGTGACGCCACATCAGGTTATAAATTAAGAGAGAATTCCCTTACAATTGCTGAGGGGTCCCGGCCGCTTGCAGTTTTGACATTAAATGAGTTACTTAATGTTCGTCCTTACACACCGGTGCAGTGTCTTTTGGCCGCCTTACAGCAGTAGCGTTGATTGTGGTAACAATTCCTGTAATACCAAAATGGTATGATTGATTGTTTCTTAATGTAAGCGGAAGCAGGTGATCCCTGTACGGGGCCGCAGCCTGTAAAGCCGAATGGGTTTATTGAGAAAATAGTCGTAGCGTATTTGCCCTAAATCGTAGGAATGCTGGCTGCCACATCGCTCCCTGCTGACTACAAAGCAAAGAACGCACCAAACTGCCTGCTTGGCTGTCAGCTTAGATAAGCATCGCGCATTTTGTGCAACCTACCAACCAACCCAATGTACTCTCCTGCTCTCCTCTACTCTGTGTTCTGTGTATTCTGTGCGCTGACTCGAAGCATACTCCCTGCTACTACTCGTACTCGCAGCCCGTCAGTTTAATCCTTTTGCGTATTTGATTTTTCCTGCGTGATAACAATTTCAATTGTGTCAATGAGAACTGTTGCTGGGAATTTATTTTGTCACTCTTCACACTCGCAACACCGGCAAAAGCAATTCTCCATGAACGCTGATGGCACTGAAGTGCGAATTTAATTTTCCAAAAAGCCTGCGAGCAGTCCTCTCCACTCTCCTCTATCTCTGCGCCATCCTTTAACAACATTATTTCGGGTGTTGGGATTTGTTCCTTTACATTTTTTTGTTCAACCTTATTTCTCGCCATTGCACAAATGCAATCCTTTTGGTTTATGTTTCATTTACTTTGTGTCACTGCCGGTTCTTTTTATTCCTGTTCGTTTTTTGTTCGGTGTGTCGCTACATTTTCCACATTTTCATTTGATTTGTGCGCTCCATTATCAAGATGTGCTCGCTTTTGGTTACAATTTTGTGTCTTTCTCTTTTGCACGCTGTCGTTGTCTCTTTTTACATTTCAATGAGATTTTTTCACGCTGATAATTCGCTTTTTCATACACACACACACACACACACTCACATGCAGGGGCAACTAACGACGACGGACTGGGCACCATTATTTGACACAAAGCGCGTTGCGAGCTGGTGGCACACTCAGCCAGTATTTCTTTTTTCCCACTTTTTGGCACTGGCACTGATGATAAGCGATCTCCCAGCGGGTTCAGGGGTACCGTAGCTTTGGCTTCAGCATCTGCTTTCGTGATAGTACTGGCTTTGTAGCCCGCTTCATTTTACTAATTAAATTGCAGTGATTCGAAAGGAATTCGCTTTGTTTAGGGGTGTGATTTGTATAGACGGGCATAAGTGCGTGGACACCTTTTAGAAAAATTAGCATTGATAACCGTCTCTTTGCTTACTCAGCACTCATTTCGTTGAAGCATTGCATTAAGCAAATTAGCGCTTCCATATACGATTGTTGTATGGGCTTCAAGAATGAGATACACTACGATATTCTAAGAATCAATGTTTAGAACTGCGACAGAGGTGTATATGACTACTCTAACAATACGAATGAACTGAGGGGATTTTTAACGGCTTAACAGGAGGATACTTAGATTGAAACACAACTTGACGGACGGGAAGTATGTGTCAAGTTGTATTAAACCTGATTTTATGGCATTCGAATTGTATATATAACTTTTAGTGGACAAACTGCCTATAGTATAAAAGTCCATATTTAACCCTAAGTCAGCTAATGAGTCATTTTGTCGCTACTTTCTGTTTATACGAGCTTTATTCCACAAAAATGGGCAGTCCGAGTTCTTCGTTCATCAATACGGTAGGCAGTTAGTGAGACTTTTCGTCTCTATAGATGGGTGCTTCTACGTATACAGCATACTTTTGTCAGTCAGCATCTCTGAACACCTCACTTTCTTGGCTCTGAGCTACTCCAGACTTCACCTAGTCAGTTCACAGTGGGTGCAGGAATGCACTGAGGTGATGTTTTTATACCAATCCAATGTGCACAAACCTAATATACTGCACGATGCATTTAAAGCTGTGGTCACAAAGTATCATTGATAAGAAAAGGACATTCAGGGCTCAATGGAGGAAAAAACCTCACTTATCCTTCAGTTAAGCAGTCAGTTAGCGAGTCATTCTGTCTCTATAGATGAGTGCCCACAACTTTACAGCACATTTGAGTTAGTCCAGGTCTCTAGACACCTCACTTTCTTGGCTCTGAGCTACTCCAGACTTCACCTAGTCAGTTCACAGTTGGTGCGCGAGTGCACTGATGTGATTTTTCTATAAAGAAAAACAATAGACACAGACATTCTGAGTGACAAGTAGCATTTAAAGTTGTGGAGATGAAGTTTCATTGAGAAAAAAGGACATTCAGGGCTCAATGGAGGAACAAACCTCACTTCAGGTAAGCAGTCAGCTAGTGAGTCCTTTAATCTCTATAAATAAGTGCAACCAACTTTACAGCATTATTTAGTCAGTTCCTGTCTCTAAACACCTCACTTTCCTGGCTCTAAGCTACTCCAGAGTCAGTTCACAATTGGCGCTTGAATACTCTGAGGTGATTTTTGTATAAACAAACTCAATGGACTTGGACCTTCCATACCACAAGTTGCATTTAAAGCTGTGGTCACAAAGTATCATTGATAAAAAAAGGACATTCAGGGCTCAATGGAGGAAAAAACCTCACTTATCCTTCAGTTAAGCAGTCAGTTAGCGAGTCATTCTGATTCTAGAGATGAGTGCCTACAACTTCACAGCATATTTGAGTTAGTCCAGGTCTCTAAACACCTCACTTTCTTGGCGCACGAACCCACTAATGGGACTTCTTTATAAACAAAATCAATTGACTTGGATATTCTCTGCACTATGCCCGTGTCACTCACAAGTTCCGTGCGCCCGGGTACTTGTATTTTAAAACTGCGGACCCCATTTTTTGGTGGACAAAACTGCATCTTCAGTGCGCTTCTGGTATAATTATGCTTACCTGCCTCTTCGTTGGTGGGTCCTTTGCTTTTTGTAGCTCAGTGTGCCCAACTCCACAGCTCTGCTTAGTCAGTCGGTTTCTTGGAACACCTCACTTCCCCGGCCACTACTGAGCTACTCCAAACTACGCCGAGTCACAATCACTTTGTCCCACAATTAATTATGTCATTCACGTTTTGTGCTTGAAGCCAAAAGCAAAAAAAAAAACGAACTAAAACTGAAACGAAACTTTGCAATTAAAAGGCGCTTTTGTGCCTCCCCAAGTACTCATTCACTCACTCGCACATGTGCCCTGCCTATCTGCCCAACCGGCTGCCTACCTAGCTGTCTCTCTGTCTGTCTGTCTGCCGCCTTGTAGCTTCCATATCCAAACACACACACATACTCACACAAATCCACGTACACTACACTCAGTCTAAAAAGCCCCACTCAAAATGACGTTGTCAAGCTAAAGCGACGCTTGGAGCTGTCAAACGCTTTTAAAACGCCACAACGCCGCGCTCTCCGGCGCACATTACAACTTGACTCAAATCAATTTTAAACTAAGCTCCACTGTGGGCAAACAGCCTGGTTTGCCATGGAGTCTTCTGGCGGTCGGCTTCGGCGCTTTGATCTGTCATTTAAGAAGTGCTCGGCGCAAGCGCACAGTGATTTTTAAGTAAACTGAACAAACAAAAAGAAAAAAGTTTATATATAAACAAATATAAAAATAAAGAATAAAAGGAAAAACATTTCTTTTTTTGTTCAAGGTACGTGTCGGTTCTGTTTTTTAAGCGTACGGGTATGTAGCTTCTGCCTTTTCTGCTTCGTCGCAGTTGTTCTTGTTATTGGCGTTGTTGTTGTTGTTGTTGTGGAGTCATTAAAGGGGGCAGAGGGCGCCTCAAGCACGAGTTTTGCATACCGGACAATTGTTTCATTGTAATGTGCAAATTTTTTTCCCCTTTTCATTTACTCCTTTTGGCTTTCGTAATTTAAACACAAAAATGTCGCTTTTGCGGCTTTAATTGCTGTTCGTATGTTTGATTTATGCAGATGCCTTCAGGAGACAAGCCTAGTGTGAGTCGCCATGAATGCTCCACTGCAAGTGTTTTCGTCTGTTTACCACATTTCAGTTTCAGAGCCACAAAATTATTGGGTTTGATAGTCTTATGATTAAATATGTAAACAAATGAGTTTGTTCGTTAGTCAGAGAGGTGAACAAAGTTGTTCAATTTCAGCGCTAATGTGGATTCCATTTAAGAAACATCTCATTGTATATGAATTTATATGGAATAACAATTATAATAATAAGGAAAAAATTACTGACGGCAAAAAGTTCCCCGAGGCAGTACAGCAACGATTTCCCCGTTACTTGGAAATCTTTGATATTGCCAGCAAAAAGTTAACCAAAGCAATCCCCGCTGCACGGAAGTATCTTAAAGCTATTGTGACCCTTTGCTCCCCCGCGGAACTATAGGAATGAATTATTATTACTATTGTAGATGGGGAAAACCTGTAAGTTGAATATGATGCTCTTTCTTGAAGTCGAAACCAAAGTCTGTATATAATTAGGATATACTAAGCAAGTAGAGGGTACGATGCACTAACCAGGTAGCACTCTTAGTGATATTTTGATATACCTCGCTACAATATGAACAATTAAAAGCAGTTGAGAGTACGTTCTTTTGTTTTTGTGATATTTTGCGGTAGGAAAGAAAGTCTTTTCAGAAGGCTGTTACCTTCTCAATGACTTCAGTCTACTATTTATTATGATCCAGCAACTCGCTTAACGGATTCAACATTAGGAAGCTTTACAGGCGGCTCATACATTTCCACACAATGGTTGACATGATAGTGATTGAGAGGTTAACATCCTTGAACTAAATCATAAACAAAAAAATTTTCAAATCAAATTATTCCATGATTAATGACCAAGGAGGTGTGAACAGTCCTTGAATCAAAATTAAAGAAAAAACAGTTTAAATCGTAGGATTCCAGTCACAGTTTCTAGATGGCTTCCTCTTTCATTTGCTTTTAATTTGTTCCTGACATTTAATATGAAAAGAGACGATGTCCTTACGCTGACTATCACCATCTCAAGTAAGACAACGTTTAAGTCAGTGCAATGGTATCACAATGGGCAATTAGGTGTGCTCAAGTGTGCTTTTGGCAAACTAGACTGCCACTCCTACCTACCTAATATGAAAAGAGGGTGCTCCGGGAAACTGATACTTCTTGGTGTTACTTGCTATATTTTCAAGCGAAGAGAATTTACTAATTAGTAAGGAATTAATAATTAAATTTATAATTAAATTGTTTTCGCTTTAAGCTCTCTTTCTTCATATTATTATTAATGATTTATTTTAATATTTTCGATATTTCATATAAAATTATGTCATATTGAACGTGGAAATATCATAAAAATGGGCAATTAACTGTTTTTCGATTTATGATAAAATTTCTAATAAATTTTAGAACTTTTTTCGTTTCTTATTATTTCAAATAAATTTCTATTTAATTTAACAAATTGAAATTCTTTCTTTTTCTTCTTTTTACTTTTCGTAACTAATTTAAGTTTGTAAATTTTAGTAAAAATTATACTTGAAATTAGCTGAGGGTCATAGTAGCCTTATCACCAATAAACTTAACTTATAGTTTTAATTATAAGTTTTGTAAATAAATAAATAAAAAAATTTTGTATAATTTTAGGAGATTTTTGTGGTTTGGTAAATTTTTTTTCAACAATTTCTCAAGAATTTTATAGACATTTGTTTGGAAAATCTTGAAGTAATCAATTCACAATATATAATATTAATAGGTAAGGTAGGTAGGGAGATTGTGCGGACGCCAAAAAGGCACACTTAGGCCATTATTGACCATTTGTGACACCGCACCAGACACAAGTCCTATTCCCTTTCAAAGATCCATTAATAGGGAAAACCTAAGATAAGTTTACCATGAAGTCTAAATACATTTTTGGTTCCCTACAAAAGAGCTTAGGCAATAGTATTTAAATAACACAGTGAGCATACCCCTGCCACGAATACCCTTTCATTTCAATATTCCCTCACATACAAAGACTTTTAGCCTAGTCCTTAAAACAACACAGTGTGCAAACCCCTGCCGCCAATACGCTTTCATATTAATATACTCTCCCATACAAAAGACTTTTGGCATATTCCAGAAACTAACACAGTGAGCACACCCCTCATGGCATACGCATTCATAGCAATATTCTCTCATATACAAAACACTGTTGGAATAAACCTTAAACCAACACACTGAGCAAACCCCCCATTGAATGCCATACATCAATCTTAATTTCCCAAAAGAAAATTTAACGGCTTCGTTTTCAGTCTCTCGCTCCACTACTACAGACACACACAATCAGTTGCTAATGCACTATACTTAAATGCAAAAATTATACAATCTACATACACACGCATGCAGCATGCATATATTTTACTCATACTCTTATCAGCACACGATCAAAAATTGACACCTTATTAATTTATTTCCGACTCCAACCAAGAACAACAAAAACAACACCGACAAAAATACCAACAACAAGGGCAACAATCACAGGAACAGCAGCTACGAACAAGGTTCAAACCACACAACGCATTCCTACAATCCTATAAAGGCGAGTTCAGTTGAGAGCCTCAGCAGCACCGCTCAGCTGCTTTAGATCACTCATACCACGAGTGCCATCACTCATCGTACACGGGGAGTGTACGAGCGTACACGAACGACTGAATGAATGCCGAATGCGTTGTCTCTACACTGCAATTAACGCTTTCAACACCGCATCATAGCAGAATCCAATGCAATGCAATGCAATAAAACAAAATTTAATACGATACACGTAGTACACTGGCATACGGATTTGTCCGCTGACGTTTGTATGGCAATTTATAAATAATTTCAAGTTGTGCTCGTTTTTATGACTTTCTCATTTTGTGTGTATGATGCTGATACGCTGATACGCCCGAATTGCAGCGCAAACCCCCAACAAACCGCAAGCCCATAATTTCGACACAGTCAACACGCTTATTTTGGCGCTGAAAATTATACACCAGAGCGCCATATTAACAACGCATTTGTACGCGTCGTAGGTGCTTTTGTTTTTCATGGTGTTGTTGTTGCTGTTATTTTTGCACGCATTTGCAAGGCTTTCCAAGCTCTCAGCTGGAAGTTGTTACCTTTGATTTGGTTTGATTGGTTTGTATGAGTATGAGAGAGAGCGTGTGTGTTTGAGTGCGTCTGTGTGTGTGTGTGGTGTTGTGTGAGATTTCCGCTGTCAGGGCAATTGTTAATAATGACACTTCGCAGGCAGAGTTGTTGAGTTAATCTGCGCACCGCGCAACAAAGTGAAAAAGTGTGAATTTTTCGTGTTGTTGGGCTGCGACTTTGGCTGCAGTTGCAGTCCCTCGAAAACCTATTTTACCACTGCAATTCATTTTCTTTGATGAAATAATGATAAGCAACCGCTTGTTAAATCAGACAAACAACAACAATTGGAGGCAATATTGCTGCAATTGTGCTGTTTGCATTTGCACCAGGGTACTGTGATCTCCCTCAGAGTGTTGTGTGTTGTGTGTTGTTACTGTTGCTGCTGTTGCTGCTTACATTAATTCAATAATAATTTTCTACATTTCATACAGTTTGTATATTTATTTCCTTGCGTTGCATTCCTACCGTGGCTACAAGAGCCGCCATAGCACCTGAAGCTACTTTACAAACCCAGCACAAGTCTGCCGTCAAATGCCAAATGTATGTATGGAGCTGCAATAATAATAATAACAACAGCAACAACAACAATAAGGCAGCAGCAGCAGCAAACAGCAACTGCAAAAGAAGAGAAAAAATTGCTGCTCATAATATCTATAATCAGACACACGTACATATAATATTGGCTAAAGAACTGTTATTAGGATAATCAAATGGGAATTATCGTGAGCGGCAATCGAACGCGTTGGCTGGGCTTGTAGCGTAGCGCGGCGCGATCGTTGTTGGCCGCGTTTCTTCTACCTACCCACCTATACCTATACTACACCTTGCTTTCGGTGGTGGTTGGTACTCGTATCATGACGTTGACGCTGATGACGCTCACGCTGACGACGGTAGATCATCTTTTGTAGCTGCCGTGTGCCATGCACCGCTGCTGTGCCGACCGCGGCTTTTGCCGCATTACCTGGGCTTTCATTTTGGTCTGCTGTGCTGTTGTGGAGCAAAATTGTGGGTTATTTTGTTTGGCATATTGTTTTATGCGTGCTTACCGCACGGCCGGCCACATAATCCATCACGGTTGTGCGACACTGTGCCGATTACATCGATCAGGCTGCTTTGGTTGCTTGCTCCACGAGCTGCCGTTGATTCTTTCGCTCTATCTGCTGGTCTGTCCGTCTGTCGGTGTGTCTGTCTGTGTGATAACTTGGCTTACTCGCCTGTGTTGGCCCATAAATAATAATAGGCCTCGGCTTACTAAGCTGGAACTCGAGTTCAACTACCGGTGTGCGAAAGATCTGTGCCTGGATTTGGCGTTTGTTGTTAGGAGCGTGGTACTGACCTAGTATACTGTTTTGGAAGGCAACTTAGAATATAATAAGAGTAGTTTGCATACATTTTTAGACTTGGAAGCTTAAAACAAATAAAATCTATGTTAGTAAGGAAAGGAAATTAGTAGTAACTAGAGCAAAAAAACATGAGCAGTGAGAAACTGATTTGTCCTTATGCGGGGAATGAGCGTTTAGAGAAGCTACGAATATTATAACTATTTAAAAGCATCATTTTTCGAGAAGAAAGATAATAAAATATACTTTATAGGTACAGAGGTGGGCATTGTTTTATAATAGCAAATAACAATAGTCACCAGAACACTTGTTTTATTGATTCACATCCCATTGTCGTGGTCGCCATCGCGAGTTCAGTACAGTCCGGACTGTTGCTGATCGTTTGCCGGTTCTGTACGTGCGTTCGTAGCTCTAACGAAATCAGAGGTAGCAACAACTCAGCAGGGAGATTATTCAAAATGTTTCAAGGAAGTCATTGGAGTATATTATCGATTTGAAACAATTTTAAAGGACTAAATCGTTAGTTTAATGATTCATACTATAGCTCTTAAATGGACATTCATCGTGCACTGCAAAGGACCTTGCTTGTTCGGCCGTGAAGGCCACAGTCTAACCTAACCAAACATAACCTAAATCGTTAGGTTCAAGCCACAATGTTTGAAGGTTGTTTATCACATTTTCTTAGGAATCCAGTTTCGCTCTTGAGATTTGCTAAGAGCGTCCCTCTGTTTAACGATCTCTTAAACAGATAATCCATCTAGCACCGCAAAGGACCTTGCAAGTCTATGTGTGGGTTTCACGGCCAGCCAGTTTAAACTAAATTAACCTAAGTGCCGGTTTAAACTAACCTAACCTAAGTGACAAGTTTATCTACTAGAGTATAATGACATACTTGGTATATATTCAGGTATAAGTATCGATCCAAAAACCAGAGTAGAACAGCTATCACAGTTCAAGTTAGAAAGGTATTGCTGGCAATATAAGACATCAGCACCAATGATAGATAGATAGAAGTGGGGTAGTCTGGAAAACCGCCGAAGAAGGACTTCCTCCAAAGCACTCAGGTATTGATGCCCATTGTACTAAGCCCTGAAAAATATTTTTGGAAGGGGGATATAACGGATTTTGGAAAGAAAGTTACACCTTTTCAAACTTCTTTGACTCTTTTATGGACCTCAGAAGTCTGTTCAGGGATAAGGAATGTACATTGTGCATTCCCAATGCATCTCACCCTAGTAAGCGCCTCTTCATTCCGGCACAGGCAGGACAAACGCAAAGAAAATGCTCTGTGCCGTCCTGTTTTTCCTCCAGGCAGGAGATCCAGTTCGGATTCTCGATGGTAGGCACCATATGATGACCCCATGGAGTATGCCCTGTGATTTTTTAGTCAGTGCTTGAACGGCGCCACAGCGTGGTATCATAATGGATCATTCTGTGTGCTCAAGTGTGCTTTTGGCAAACTAGGCGGCCACTACTACTTACCTACCTATGCCCTGTGATTACCCTAACCAATGATCGAAGATCGTTCCTTCGTAATTGTTTTACCTTTTTATTTGTATTAATTTATTTATTATTATTTATTTTTTATATAATGAACAATTGCTGTCTATACAACCAGTCCCCTCGCTGTCGTATTCAGCACTGACTGCCTTCTCTCCTTCCCTCTCCAAAACAAGCCCACCTCGCAATACGATATACTTTGAAGTAAGAGCAATATCGCACTCATACTGTTGCATCTCTTCTGTGCTCCCCGTCCGTCACACATCTCTTTCCCGCGCGAGAACAGTAATGTTAGAAGGAAATTTGATGATGCTAAGGAGCATATTTGTAAAGCTGATACTAGCGACAACATTAACTTGTGTTCCCAGGACACTTGTTGTAACCTGGTGGAACGCTTCCCTTATCTTGTACCTAAAGGAATATGCAAATAGGAGAAGTCTGCGTGCCACTTGCTTTTAGATTCTTCAGAAATTTTGGTTATTTATGAGCCTATTTTCATTTGTGTTTAACAAAAACCCACCTGAAGAGCTTAAGAAAATTGTTTTTCTTCTTTCTTTGTTCAATTAAAATTTCTTTTATCCTTTCCTCCTTTTATGTTTTGCTTAGTAAAAGGTTTCCTTGAGAATTGTATAAATTTATGTTCCTCATACAACTCATGCGCCGATAAATCGCAGGACTCACTCTCATTGCAAAATTGTGGCGAATAATTGTGCAGCATATCAGCACCCCCTGGGCTCATGATATAATAAAAAAGCACAGATTTCAAAAGAAAAACCACAGCAACAATAATAATAATAATGATAATGATAATAACTGCACCCATCAGTACAGCAGCAGTCACGGCAGCAGGAGCTCGCAGCTTTTGAGCTCGCGTACACGGTCCGCACAGCAGCTGAAACCATATTGTAGCGGCTCTGCTCTGAGCCTCCTATTTTGATACTGATGTTGGGGCAGTGCAGTTGTAGTGGTTGTTGTTGTTGTTATTATTGCGGTTGTTGTTGTATCCCAATTCCAGCCACCACCACTAAACACATAAATCTCACTTGGTGTCCGCTAAATTATATATCTCATAACATTAGCTTACACTTTGTTGTCGATAAGGATAAAAAGTCCAACCAACGCCAGCTAAGCGTGGACAAAATGTTATCTCTCGCTGGCCGCCGCCGCTGCCGCCACCACTATCGATCCATCGATCCGTCGCTTGATCGGCAGATCTGTAGATCGGGTTAGTTGGCCATAATGCATACTGCCGCGCACCGTGATCGATCTTTTTCGCTTAAGGATAAACTTTAACGCGATTGTTTATGATACAAATTAAACAATTTATGACAATGCATGGCATTGCAGTGGAACGTTCGACTCGGCCGGCTGGCAGTGCACGAGCAGAGAGTATGCAAAAATGCTGTGGCCCAGTCAGGGCTGTGCCGCACTGCCTTACTACCGCACTGTCGCACTTCGGTGAGCTCCTCTCGCCCAGCCGGGCCAGAAGTACGCGCACACAGAAAAGGAGCACAGAAGCTCTAGGCGCATTTCAGTTGTGTGGTGCGATCAATCGACAAAGCGCAAGCGCACACATTTAACGCTGGTTTTGCGCCTTCTTTGCTTCCTTTGTTGCTGTGGTTGCTTTAGTGTTGCTTTGGTTGTTGCTGTTGTTCTGCTGCTGGTGGTGCTGTGATTGTTGGCTTGGCTGCGTTTTCCAAGTCAATCGAAATGCAACCGTTGCTTGGGTACTTCTGCTGCACTTCTGGGCTGTGCGGCATCAGCACCGGCAGCAACAGCAGCAGGAGTAGCAGCCCAGCGAGCAGTGCGTTATGTCGGCCGAACGTTGGCTATAAATTATAACACTCGCTGTTTATATTGTATTTTATTTTATTTTTAGCAAATTTTTAAAACGTCATTTATTATAAATTTTATCGCTTCTGGTCTCAATTGTGCCTTTTTTACAACCCCGATTATTTTTGTTGTTGTTTTTGTGTGTCCCGCTGTACGAAAAAATCAACAGCACTCTGAGCCAGTTCATATAAATTTTTCCCATAATTGATTTAATGCATGCGATTATCTTTAATTTATATACATATAAATATATATATAAAAAAAAACAAAAAAAATTCTGTACTCAAAATAGTTTTATTAAATTTGGCAATTTGTGAAATGGCTGTTTTTCATTTTCTTTTGTTTTGTTTCTTTGCTTTTGCCCCGTTCTCGTTGCAGCTTCCCGTATGCCAACGTCACATACATCACCGCAAGTGTGTCGGCCCCACTTTCATCCGCCCCTGAGTTCATGGCTCACCAGTGAGCATAAATCATTTGCGCCTGCCAGCCCATGGGGCAGTCCGTTTGCATGCCCGCAAGATCCGCAAGTTGACCATAAGGTCGGGCAGCTTGGACAGAGCCATCAGACGACAGCGGGCCAGCACTCGTTTCCGTTCCCACCGACACCGCCAAAGGATTCCACACCCGATTCAGTACAAACCGGTCCATCGGAATATCAGGTACGACTTTAGATATGTTAACAATTTATGGGAGGTGTGGGGTAACGCAGGTGGTGAAAGCTTAGTGACGCTTACAGCCTGCATTACTACTAGACTAGAAAGCTGAGATTTCCATCACTTTAACCTTACTTTATTTTCTCACTCACGTTTGTCTTTTATTTTTCCCCTTCTCCTTTTCAGGCTGTTGTGAACGCCTTCATGCATCAAGCGCAGGCGAATGGCACTACCTCAATATCGGACACCAGTTGCGCGCTGGACATCAAACCCACAATACAAAATGGCAACGGCGGCAGCGGCTCCCACAATGGCAGCCAACAGTCGTCGGTGCCCAAGCAACGTGAAGGTACTAACAACAACAACAACAACAATAACAATAATAGCTCCACATCAAATAACAATAACAACAACAATAACAACAGCAACAACAACAGCAATCACAACGCGCACACGAGCCACCCCCACGCCAATACGAATTCCGCCCTAAATGGCGCCGGCCTCTTCGACGGCACAGCGCAGGCCCATTACGCCAGCAGTTTGGGTAATCTGGGCAGCTCTGGCGGTGGCGGCGGCGGCGGCGTTGGCGGTGGTTTAGGTGGCTCGGGTGTTGCCATTGGCAGCACAGGAGCGGGTGTGGGTGTTGGTGTTGGTGTTGGTGGCGGCTACGATGGCTCGTACGCTTCGTATGCGGCCCACCATCACGCCTCGGCGGCGGCGGCTCATCATCAGGCGGCCGCTGTTGCTGCGGCCGGCATGTTTCAAAGTTCCTCAGTCGCCGCAGTGCGGCACAGTATGTCCGGCGGTCATCATACGCATGCGCACACGCATTCGCATCACGGCATTGGCTCGAGTGCAGGTGCGTCGAACGGTCAGGGCGGCGGCGGCGGCCATGGCAGCGTCGACGTGAAGCCGGCGCGTACGAAACCAAGGACCAGCGCTGGTAAGCAAGACAAAATTTGACCCATTTCGATTTCGTAAATGTGATGATGGTGTGGGTGAATACTAACACAGTTACTTTCATTTACATTTACCATTTACGTTTATATTTTCTTTAAATTTGTGTTGTTCGTTTAATGTAATATTTTGCTTGCCTCCACTTAAGTGGTGATTTTTTTTTTCTTACTTTTATTCTCTATTTTCAGTTTTATGAATAACAATTTATATTTTGTTTTATATTATTATGCTCGGAAGCGCTCTAAGTGAGCAATTAGATGTAAAGAAAGGGGAAAAATTGCATCGTGTGACAGACAATAATGACAAAGTTTAGGCTTAAGTGACTGTCAAGGGCACGAATACTCGGTCAGAAGACACACTTAGGCCATGCATAAGCCCATTGTGATGAACGGCAGAGATTAAGAGTGGATAAAGATGGAACTGTGGACTACTATGGTAAACTCTAAATGCAGAGACTCATTATCAAAGCATTGCTGGTGTTTATTCACTGCTTGAATCAATCGAGTGAATCCTTTTTTTCCGGAGGGAGGGGAAATCTTCAAAAAGTACACGATGGGATACGCACCACCCAAGAGTGTGAGATTTTACTCGCTAAACCGACCTCCCCCCCTAACCTAACAGTTACGCTAAACCTGAAAGGCCTGATATCGATTTAGGAAGGGTATTAAACAGATATAGAAAGATATACAAAGAGAACTACTCGCGATTACTACTCCCAAGGACTACTCAAAAGATATACAAAGAGATCTACTTCAATGCTTTTCATTCATATTCAACTAGAATAGGAAAACACTCAATAACACTCTCATCTTTTCCAGCAAAGAGTGCGTTTTTTCCCCTGAACACTAATTGTGGAGTCGTGAGAGAAATCAATTACTCAAGTTGAGTCAATGATCTGAAATGACAGTAGTGCTAGGAACACTCAAAACATTTAGTTGATAATTTCCACTCACTCTATTACTTGAGAGTAGAGTACCCGCTTTTGGTTTGAGGAGTTTCGACTCCGAGTTTTTAGCTATTGAATATAAAGACGACGAACAAAACATTCAAAACTTTTCAGTGATTATTTTCACTCACTATATAAACTTGTATATAGGCAACCGATTTTATTGCTACCGCTTACAGTGAGTTATTAGAAGAGATCATAGTTTGGAATTCTCATATTATTGGAATTCTCGTCTCGTATTACTGCAATTCTCGCATGATTGGGGTTGGTACTATTCAAAACTTGTATCAGGGTTTACACTTCATCATGCTGGCCCACCAATTTACGTGAGTGTAGGGAACCCGGTACAACTGCTTGCAGTGAGTCAGAGGAAGAGTCCTTATTATTGAAATACAGAGCCAAGAAGTCTTTGCATTTATCATTCTTGCTCATACTTTTAAATGAGAATAGAGCACCCGGTTCTTATCTTTCACCCACATAATCTGATGTATTGGACGCATTCTTATGATTGAAATTCAGAGCAAGGATGTATTCAAAACTGTTCATATATCATTCTTGCTCATAACTTTAAATAAGAGTAAAGTACCTGATATTATTCTTATCTTGAAATCCCACAAACTGAGTGATAGAAAGCATTCTTATAACTGGAATTGGACACTTTGATTTAATCATTCTCACTCACTGTTCTTGCTAAAGGAATTATTTCCCTACCACGAGCAAAACTGACTTAGAGACGGGGGTGTTTAAGAGTACCCTTTCTATCCAAAAGAATGCAGGAAACCATTCAATATATTTGTTCCATTATTATCACTTACCCTTTTAGCGTCCGAGCAAAGGAGTGTATAAGAATCCTAAAACCGCAAACAATAAAATCACTCATAATACTAGGATTGAACGCCAAGAATCATCAGAAACATTGAATTTATCATGCCCCCTTTCATTGTTGAGAATAAAAAGGATTTGCTTACTTTCTTGTAAAAGTTTCAATGATGATGAATCAATAAATGAGTATTTTATTAAACATTTTCACTCACTACCTTTTGAAGGTAGAATAAGCGGCCTTGCCACCGCTTGGAATGGGTTATTGGAGGCATTCCTACCGGAAACATTTGCGAGTAAGCATTATACTTCATTAAAAGGAACCACTCTTTCTCAAGTCCTTAGAGTAACTATTCATTATAAGGAACCACTCTTACTCATGTCCTTGGAGTAATTATTCATTATAATGAACCACTCTTCCGCAAGTCCTTGTAGTAACTTTTCATTATAGGGAACCACTCTTTCTCAAGCCCTTGGAGTAACTATTCATTACAAAGAACCACTCTTTATCATATCTTTGAAGTAACTATTCATTATAAGAAAACACTCTTCCTCATATCCTTGGAGTAACTATTCATATAAGGAACCACTCTTTGTCATGTTCTTGGAGTAACTATTTATTAGAAGGAACCACTCTTTTTCATATCTTTGGAGTAACTATTGATTATAAAGAACCACTCTTTCACATATCCTTGGAGTAACTATTCATTTTGAAATTACTTTAAGAAACATAAACATGGTCTCCGGAAGATATATGATCACCATAACACATTACCCCCTACTTTTATGTTATGCCATTATTCCATTATTGCCTGTTAGAAGATTCTTTTGTTCTTTTCCTTTCATACAATGATGGCCTTAACCTAAGTCAGGCTGGAAATTTATAATTTTTAAAGCACTTTTAGTGCAACGTAACGGGGTGGGCACTGGTATCAAGCCGAGCGGCAGCGGACCGTGGGAAAGTCGTTGACTTTTCTTTTACAGCCAACTCCATTCGAAACTCCACTTCCACCACTCCCTGCAACAAGCTACCCACACTGCAACTGGCGCACACACGTTCCTATTTTTGAATTAAGACACCGCACTGTGGCCACTTGACATGCTCACACACAGTCAGTGACACTTTTCTCAGTCTCAGCAAAACATCGGCGTCGAAATTCCGCATACTTGAGCATGAGCATTTCCTCTGGCAACTGCGGCCGTGAAGTGCAGCCCGCTTGTGAGCCCACAAATCAGAACATTGTCTTGTGTCATTTTCCACTGCGACTCACTTCCCTGGCCATGCGGTAAATGCCACTTGCGCCAATCGAGCGCTTACGCCCCTGCGTGCGAAAATTCCGCAATGACAAGAAATTTTTGCCAAGGCGGTGGCAGGGATGGCAGCGGTAGCGGCGGTGGCGACGGCGTTGTCAGCTCTTTTGCATCATGTGCATCATTGTCTTTTGTGGCCGTTGTTGTCAATTTTTTTTGTGTGTGTTTTATTTGTTGTTGCTTTCCTTCTTCACCAACATTTTTAGCTGCAAATAAATTGTTCGCTGTGTTGTTGTTAATTACTTTTTGTTGCTGCTGTTTTTTCGCAAGCGCGCGTATTCACTTTTTCCCTGACTGAGTAACTTTGCATCTGACTTTGAGCGCTGGCGCGGAAGTGGCGATACACCTGCCGCTCCGGCCGGTTAGCGTAGCGTGGCTGGGGCAGGAAGGCAGCGCTGTCGACGGCGGCGTCTGCGTCTGCGCGTGCGTATTCACGGGCATTTTATTGGAGTTTTTGTCTTGAGCGCGGCGCTGTTGGGAATATTTGCTTGGCTTGGCTTGCTTTGGCTCGGCTCGGCTTGTCTGGTGGTTAAATGACAAGGTGCACTGGGTTTGGTTTTATGAGGCTTGGCTCCCTAAATTTGTGGCAATCTTGCTGCAGAAGAAGCAGTAAAAAAGTACCCGAAAAAATACAAGTATGTATTTTAAGTTAGCAGGGGTTTTAAGACGTGTAACTATGTATTTGAAATATTTAAAACTATAAAAGGAATATTTTTGAAATTTATAGAAAGGAAGTAGTATGGGGAGACTACTTCATGATTGTCATCCTCACCTCTTAAACGATATGCCAAAGGACAAATATGATAGTTGACAGACATGACTAGACTCAAACCTGACAAGAGTTAAAGATAATAAGTAGGACAACACATAAAAGTGATTGATATGACAAGTTTCTCAGACTACAAATATAGCAATAGTTAAATGGATAAGTGCCAAATATGACAACGTATAAAACTAACTTCAATCATACTTTTCAAGATTCTAATTATACAAACCTGGCAGGAGTCTAATAAATAAGTGTCAAATACGATAGGAATGACTGCAGTCATATATGACAAGTTTATTATATGATTATATGAATAATCAACCTTGACAGAACTTATGTATGAATCATAAGTATATGACAAGAATTTCAAATTAGTAGTTATATATGACAAGATTCTAATATGACTAGAAATAGAGAGACCATAGAATCATAAAAGATCAAAGTAAAATGTGACTAGAGTCAAACATGACCAAATTCAAATATGACTAGTCAAATATATCAACCAAAACACTAAACAAGAGTCATATACCACAATAGTCTCACATAACAAGAGGCACATATAAAAAGAGAGACATATAACAAGAGTCAGATATGACAAACTACACAAGATACTCAAATATGACAAAAATGAATTGTGACAACAGTCAAATACCACAAGAATCTAGTATGACATAAATAAAACATATCAAAGACAAAGCTGACAAATGAAACAATAATCAGATATGACAAATTTTAAAAATGCTTTCGTTATATATGACAAAAGCCAAATATGACAAAGTGAAACAAGACAAATGGCATACATGACAACTGACAAATATGACAAAAGCCAACTATGACAATGATTTCCTTTCAGAAAACTGAAACATTACCACCGACAAATAAGGAAATAAGGAGGAAACTTAAAAAAAAAACAGAGTCAATCAAACAAAGCCAGTGACTAACTTGATAAAGTTCAAATATGACAAGAATCGAACATGACAAAAGTCAAACATGACAAGAATCAAAGATGACAAAAGTCAAACATGATAACTGCCAACATAATAACACCCAATATGACAAGACCTGAAAAGCATTAGTCATATACGACAACAGTCAAACATAAGAAGAGCAAACAAGAGTCAAATATCACAAGAGTCAACATGACAAGAGTCAACATGACAAGAGTTAATATGACAAGAGTTAATATGACAAGAGTCAAATATGACAAGAGTCAAATAGCACTAGATTCAATATGACAAGAGTTAAATATGACAAGAGTCAAATAGCACTAGAGTCAATATGACAAGAGTCAAATATGACAAGAGTCAAATAGCACTGGAGTCAATATGACAAGAGTCAATATGACAAGAGTCAAATATGACAAGAGTCAAATATGACAAGAGTCAAATAGCACTAGAGTCAATATGACAAGAGTCAAATATGACAAGAGTCAAATAGCACTAGAGGCAATATGACAAGAGTCAAATATGACAAGAATCAAATATGACAAGAATCAAATAGCACTAGAGTCAATATGACAAGAGTCAAATATAACAAGAGTCAAATAGCACTAGAGTCAATATGACAAGAGTCAAATATGACAAGAGTCAAATAGCACTAGACTCAATATGACAAGAGTCAAATAGCACTAGAGTCAATATGACAAGAGTTAAATATGACAAGAGTCAAATAGCACTAGAGTCAAATAGCACTAGAGTCAATATGACAAGAGTCAAATATGACAAGAGTCAAATAGCACTAGAGTCAATATGACAAGAGTCAATATGACAAGAGTCAAATATCACAAGAGTCAAATAGCACTAGAGTCAATATGACAAGAGTCAAATAGCACTAGAGTCAATATGACAAGAGTCAAATATGACAAGAATCAAATATGACAAGAGTCAAATAGCACTAGAGTCAATATGACAAGAGTCAAATATGACAAGAGTCAAATAGCACTAGAGTCAATATGACAAGAGTCAAATAGCACTAGCGTCAATATGACAAGAGTCAAATACGACAAGAGTCAAATAGCACTAGAGTCAATATGACAAGAGTCAATACGACAAGAGTCACGACAAGAGTCAAATATGACAAGAGTCAAATATGACAAGAGTCAAATAGCACTAGACTCAATATGACAAGAGTCAAATAGCACTAGCGTCAATATGACAAGAGTCAAATACGACAAGAGTCAAATAGCACTAGAGTCAATATGACAAGAGTCAAATACGACAAGAGTCAAATACGACAAGAGTCAAATATGACAAGAGTCAATATGACAAGAGTCAAATATGACAAGAGTCGAATATGACAAGAGTCAAATAGCACTAGACTCAATATGACAAGAGTCAAATAGCACTAGCGTCAATATGACAAGAGTCAAATACGACAAGAGTCAAATAGCACTAGAGTCAATATGACAAGAGTCAAATATGACAAAAGTCAAATAGCACTAGACTCAATATGACAAGAGTCAATATGACAAGAGTCAAATATGACAAGAGTAAAATAGCACTAGAGTCAATATGACAAGAGTCAAATATGACAAGAGTCAAATATGACAAGAGTCAAATAGCACTAGAGTCAATATGACAAGAGTCAAATATGACAAGAGTCAAATAGCACTAGAGTCAATATGACAAGAGTCAAATATGACAAGAGTCAAATAGCACTAGAGTCAATATGACAAGAGTCGAATATGACAAGAGTCAAATAGCACTAGACTCAATATGACAAGAGTCAAATAGCACTAGCGTCAATATGACAAGAGTCAAATATGACAAGAGTCAAATAGCACTAGATTCAATATGACAAGAATCAAATACGACAAGAGTCAAATATGACAAGAGTCAATATGACAAGAGTCAAATATGACAAGAGTCGAATATGACAAGAGTCAAATAGCACTAGACTCAATATGACAAGAGTCAAATATGACAAGAGTCAAATATGACAAGAGTCAAATAGCACTAGAGTCAATATGACAAGAGTCAAATATGACAAGAGTCAAATACGACAAGAGTCAAATACGACAAGAGTCAAATATGACAAGAGTCAATATGACAAGAGTCAAATATGACAAGAGTCAAATATGACAAGAGTCAAATAGCACTAGACTCAATATGACAAGAGTCAAATAGCACTAGCGTCAATATGACAAGAGTCAAATACGACAAGAGTCAAATAGCACTAGAGTCAATATGACAAGAGTCAAATACGACAAGAGTCAAATATGACAAGAGTCAATATGACAAGAGTCAAATATGACAAGAGTCGAATATGACAAGAGTCAAATAGCACTAGACTCAATATGACAAGAGTCAAATAGCACTAGCGTCAATATGACAAGAGTCAAATACGACAAGAGTCAAATACGACAAGAGTCAAATATGACAAGAGTCAATATGACAAGAGTCAAATATGCCAAGAGTCAAATATGAAAAAATCGAAGGTGAGCATTACAACAAGCAAATTGACCAGAGTCTTTTATGGCAAGAGGCAAAGGAGGCAAGAGTCGAATCTGACAAACTTAAAAATCATTATAGTCATTAAAATCATTATTATTATATATGACCGAGACATCAGCAGTGGTTGAGGTTTGGGTCTAAAAGGTCTAAGTCATGATAGAATTCAGAATATGTTCAAAGATTTTGGCTATAGAGAAGAGAGAGGCAAAAAGTGAGATACACATAGAGACTAGGAGAAATATGGAAAGAGACCGACAGAGAGAGGCAGATAAAGATAAAGAAAGAGATATATAGAAAGATACAGATAAATAAAGATTGAAAAGGAAAGAGAGAGCAGATATAGAGATGCAGAGAAAGAGAGAACTAAAAAGAGACCGATACAGAGAGACAGAGACAGATGAAGTAGGAGTGTTGGAGAGAGGTAGTTCGACAGACAGAAGCAGAGAGAGATAAAGAGAGAGTTAAAGAGGGCGGGAAAGAGACAGAGAGAGATATAGAAATAGGCAGATAAAGACAGATTGAAAAAAGAGAAAGGTAGAGATGCAGATACATAGGTAGCGGAAGAGAGAAAGAGAGAGAGAGAGACCGACAGAAACCTACAGAGAGAGGTAGACAGAGTTAAAAAGAGGGATATAGATGGAGATATAATGGCAGATAAGGAAAGATTGAGAAATAGAGAAAGGCAGATACGAAAGCAGAGAAAGACATTTTGAGAAAGAGAGGCACCTATAGAGAGTGACGTGTAGAGAAGTATGGAGAAAGAGAGATTGAAGGAAAAAGAGACAGACAGAGAGGGGCAAAGAGAGATAAAGAGAGAAATATAGACACATACATATATAGAGGCAGATAAAGATGTTGAAAAAGAGATAGTGCAACAGGTAGATGTAGAGGCAGAGAAAAAGTGATTGAGAGAGGGACCGACAGAGAGGGGTAGTGGGAGATAGAAAGAGAAATATAGAGGCAGATACAGAGGGAGATAAAAAGAGATTGCAGATAAAGGGCCGGAAAAATAGGAAGAGTAAGATAGAAAGGCAGACATAGAGACAGAGAAAGAGAGATTGAGAGAGAAACCAAATGAGAGAGGCAGAGGGAGATAAAAGAGAGATATAGAGGAAGATACAGAGGCAGATACAGAGGCAGATAAAGAGAGATAGAAGATAAAGAGAGATAGAAGATAAAGATACAGAAAAGTAGAGTGAGATAGAAAGCAGATATAAAGGCAGAAAAGGAGCAATTGAGGAAGATACCGACAGAGAGAGCCTGAGAGAGCCTGAGAGGGCCAGAGAGATCCAGAGAGAGCCAGAGAGAGATGGAGTGAGAGATGAAGAGAAATGGAGAGAGAGAGAGCTAGATATATATATGGAGAGAATTAGAGAGAAATTCATATAGATCGATATATATAAAGAGATATACGAGTATATAGAGATAGATAAAGAGCGATATATAAAGAGAGATGGAGAGAAAGACATTTATATATATATAGAGGGAGGAGATTAGAGAAAGAAAGAGAAAACTGAGTATGAGATTGAGAGAGTGAGTGACTGAGTGAGTGAGAGAGATGAATAGAGATGGAGAGATCGAGAGAGAGAGAGAGAGCTAGATATACATATAAAGAGAATTAGAGAGAAATTCATATAGATGGACACTTACTCTTCTCTTTGTCTCTCTATTCTCCTTCCACTATCTTTATATCTATATGACTTAGTATCTCTCTCTCTCTCTCATTTACTCTTCTTAGTATCTCTTAGTATCTCTCTCTCTCTCTCATTTACTCTTCTCCTTGTCTCTCTATTCTCCTTCCTCTATCTTTATATCTATATGACTTTGTATGTCTCTCTCTCTCTCTCTCTCTCTTTATACATCGCTCTTTATCCCTCTATATATATATAAAGAGATATATATATAGAGGGATAAAGAGCGATGTATAAAAAGAGAGAGAGAGAGAGATACAAAGTCATATAGATATAAAGATAGAGGAAGGAGAATAGAGAGACAAAGAGAAGAGTAAGTGAGAGTATAAGAGTTAGTGAGTGAGTGAGTGAGTGAGATGAAGAGAGATAGAGAGAAATAGATGGAGAGGTAGATATACATGGTACATATAGAGAGAGTAAGAAAGAAATTCATATAGATGGATATATATAAAGAGATATATATAGAGAGACAGATAGAGAGTGATATATAAAGAGAGAGAGAGAGAGAGAGAGCCATATAGATATAGAGATAGAGGGAGGTGAATAAAGAGAAGAGTAAGTGAGAGTATGAGAGTGAAAGAGTGGGTGAATAGGTGAGTGGCTGAGTGAATGATTGAGTGAGAGACTGAGAGAGATATAGAGAGATAAACAGTTTTATATATTAAATTTATTATATTTATAGCTTTGAATAGTGTTCGAGTCCTACCTCCCAAGCATCTGCTTTGCTCATAGAGTAATACAGTCACCGTAAACGTATAAACTTTGCGCATATTATTTTTGGAAACACTTCCTCCAAATCCTGCCCTTCATACCGCCTAGCTCCAGGTACATTTCTTTCACACTCTTTTGTACAAGTAGTGAAACAAAAAAACCCACCAAAACGGAATCTCAACTGCTGCGGTCACGTTGCGCGAAATTTATTTGTACGCCACTTTGACTTTTAGTACGTAGTTTTGACAAAGCGTACGTGCTGATGATGCATTTGCATACGCTGGCTTGAGAAATGTTTGCACCAGCGAAATTTCCGCAGAAAAACGCAACAAATGCGGGCCTCAAAGCATATCAAATTTCCGGCCAAATCATATAAGAAATAATTTCTTTCTTTTATGCACTTTTCCTACCCACACACATGCACACACTCCCATAAGCACACGCACATACGAACACACACACTTGCACACTTCCATCGAGTGATTTAAAGCACAATGTTAACAAGCACCCTGTATAGAATAAAGCACAGAACAAATAATTGCACAAATCAAACAAGTAAAAAATTTGAAAAATTGAACAAAAATTTTAAACAAATTTAAAAAATTTTAAAAATTTATTTGCAAATTATTATTAAGCAACAAGAATATTTTGAAATGTTTTCTTGTTGTTGTTGTGAGTGACGCTGCCACTGCGCAGCAGCAGCGGCCGCCCTGTTGCAAGTTCGTTGCTTGAGTCTTTTGTTTGCTCAGCTCTTCAATGCCCTCCAATCCCAATCAAAGCTGGCATTTGGCCAACTGCCTCGGCGCGTACGCGTATGCGCATGGAAATTAACCAAACACCAACAGAATTCTCAATGCTGGCAGCCTTGGCAGTGCGGTGGTGGTGGCCTACAGCACTCAACCATAGTCGCCGCCGCCGCCGTCGCCGCTGTCGTCGTCTTTGAGGCAGTTGTCAACGTTGCCCGTCGCCCGTTGTCTTGGCAATTGCTTGCCAGGCACCTACAGCATCCTCAGCAGCGTCAGAATTGGCCTGTCTGTAGGCATTTATTTTATTTTCGGGTGACAGTTTCTTCTGCCGGCCTCTGACGACTGCCTCCGACTTCAACCGCCGTTTATTGTTGTTGCCTTCATTTCCTTTTATTTCCCTTTTGTGCCATCGTGGGTTGTTTTATCGTTTTAACTACCAAAAAATTGTCTGACTTTATTGAGCAGATTTTGAGTTCTCTGCCTGCTTTGTTTTTAATTTTTTCCTTTTTTTCCAAATAAATTTTTTTGTTTTGCTTTGTTTGCCTCCATCAACCAACTGAACAACCAAACAACCAAACAACCAAACAACCAACCAACCCGCCGCCACGCATTCGATTTTGTTATCGTTTTGCGATAAGTTCTTAGGCGCAAGAACATGTGTTGCTGCTGCAGTTGCAGTTCCAGAGATACATTTGTGAGATACTCGTACTTTTATACTTGCAGCGTGTGGCTTGGGAGCTGAAGCTGATCTGCTTGTATACTGTTCGTGCAGTTTTGTTGTGGTTGTTGCTTTTTATAATTGTATTAAGCAGCCACGGTTTAGCGCAGTCACAGCCACCACAGTCACAGCCAAGAAATAAGGTAGTGGAATTGATTGGCCTGCATTGGGCCGCTTGTCAGGTGAAAATAAAAAATGTTGTGAATGAGCAGCTTAAGTAATTGATATGGGTATGGGTATGGCGGGGGCATGGTTTTACGCCGCTGATGCCCATTGTTTTGTAGACTTTTGACAGTTAAGAATGCGCTTAAAAGGGCGCTTGCCATTTCGCATTACGGTAGACACATTTTGCCGTTTGTGGGGGCCCTCAACGATACTTTCTTTATATTTTTTTCTGTTTCTTTCGTTGTTTCGTTGTTTTTCTTGTTATTGATTTCCACAAAAATTTTTTATTTGAACAAAAAAATATGTTTTGCATGAATTTCTGTATTTTTCTTACACGTTTTGTTCAGTTCGTTTTTATTTATGTACAAAAAAATAAATATATTTACTCACATCATGTGTCTTTTGTCTTGTTCACCAGCAAAACACTGTGTTCTTGTGTCTAATGTGTACATAAATTGTAAATTTATATAGAAAAACTAACCAACTTTTTACATAGCTTCATGCAAACGAGTCACACACGCAATAATTGACCCCTCGTATACGAGTAAAGGGCGACATTTAACAACAAAACGCTTAGAACAATGTTGCTAATGAAAATTGTTCACTTGAGCTAACTTTTTACTTTGGCTGTAATTGAAGCATCCGTTTAAAAAGTTTCTGTCATACTTTTGCATGCACTAAACAAGGATCAAGGTAAAAGAGAATATCTTTGGTGCTGTAATTGATGCTGGGAAATTTTACCAACACAGAGGGAAAGGGGGAAATTACCCTCCAAGGTGATGTAACTCCTTCTACTCCCTGTCTAAATTTTTTGATACCTCATTCCTCCTATATAAATCATCAGTATTCTTCCCTTAAATAAGACCTACAAACAAATAAATTGTGATGGGAGGTGTGAGCAGAGTCTTTGTAGTGTTGAAATATCTACTTTTGCTTCTGCCGTACTCTGCTATTCCATCACCATGTGAACGATTACTTTAGAACTCAAATCCCTAAAAATAGGTGCTGAAAATCCGCGCTTAGAATAAGCAGAAAGTGAATACAATGATAAATCTGGTTTTCATTGTAAATTGCAGGAAGTAAAGGCTGAGTTTTAAAGTGAGTGGGAATGGATGCTTCCATTCCTGCGGCTGCTCTGGAGAACTTACCAGAGTGATATTTAAAACACTCATAATTAGATACCAATCCCCCAATTTAAGGTCTTGCTGACCTTTTTGTTGTTCTCAAATCTCAGTTTGGTCATTCAACACTTCAGAAGATTAACAGTGCTGGAATAAAGTGTCTGGAGTGAAACTCCTGGGAACCGGGATCCCGTTTCTGAAAACCTTACAAACGTAGTCTTAAGCGTAAATATCCAAATTTTGCTTTACTAGTCCTGTTGAAGTAGCGTTTCTATCAGAAATTTCCACTGTACATAAACGAAGTCTCACCTATGAAGAGCTCTGCAGCTACTCCTGTTGTACCCCAAGGTTATTTACAGTATTTGGGATGCTTTATAAGCAGTTCTAATAATCCAAATAATATTCTGTACAACTCTGTCTTAGCCGTGATGTCGCGAGCTAGAATCCTGCTCAAGGCATGGCCTCTAGAAGTATCTTTCTAAATCTTTTTCTCTTCGAATCCTTAGTCCTTAGTTTTCCATGCTCAATTCCACAAGCTCTTGAAGATATAATTAATTATGATAAAGGATATAATAATAATAAATTATGTTCTACATTAAGGCATTTATAATACCCTTATTTGGTATAAACTTATTTGAAAACTGGAAAAAAATATTTGTAATCCCATACTTCATAAGTCTTCAGCAGCTTTATAGACCCTTCCACTTGAGAGAATATAAAAATGTTAATCGTCGAGCGGTTGTTGAAGAAGTTTCTAAAAAGAAGTTCAGATTATTAAATACTCGAATATATTTGTGGGGGAAACATTATTATACCAAGTTCCCCTAAGTATGATAAAAGGAGATTAAGCCCTTGGACCACATTACTCCATGAAGTGTGTGAGATTGGATGATATTACTCTATAAAGGGTGTGAGAAAAAACCCTTGGATGATATTACTCTATAAAGGGTGTGAGAAAAAACCCTTGGATGATATTACTCTATAAAGAGTGTGAGATAAAACCTTTGGATGATATTAGGTGTGATATAGGGTGTGAGATAAAACACTTGGATGATATTATTCTATGAATAGTGTGAGATAGAATAGATTTCTACTAAGTTTATAGTTCGTGAAGCAAATTAGATTAAGATCATGAACGAGATTTCTCTAATAGATTGGTGTGAAATTGCCCATAACAACCTTCAACACCATGATAGTGAAAACACCTGAGAATGAAGGATTTCAAAACTATAAATAAATCTATATAAAACATTATAACAAATCGGAAGAGATTAAAATGGATCGCATTTTATATCTAAATAAAGCAAGTTCCAAAGTTTGACTCCAAAATCTTATGGAAAATATATCTTCCAAAAGAATTCCATTAATTTTTAGCCTTTATCTGAAGACTTTTCATAGTTAGAAAGATAACGCAAAGGAAGCCAAAACAAACCGCAGAAATATCAAAATAAATCCTTTAAAATGGATGGGATGGACAACGATATATCCCTTATTTGGTTGCTTTCAATCTTCTAATATACAAACAACACTTCGATTCGGTTACAAATCATGTGCGAATAGTTCGTAGCCAAAGTAAACATACGTTATGAGACTACAATTTAGACAAACTATGTTCGAAAAGAAGATGGAAAGATACCGTAGACGACGACACAATCGGTTTTAAAAACATGACAATGACAATGACAAACAGATCGCGATGTCTGGAGGCAACAATTGTGGGAGGTCAAGGTTCACTAGGACCGTCAAGACATCAACGATGATGATAATGTTCGAAAAAGGGGGGTTCAGTAGACTGAGCAAAGAATATACACAAATCTCCACCTACGTGAAACTGTGTTCGAAGAGTTCGCAGACAAAAGAAAGAGTCTACATTAACTTAAGTCATGTTGAAAAACTTCATAGACAAAGGAAATATTCTACATACATCTCCAAAGAAGTCCCTACTATGTACGAAAAATTGGCAGACCAAAGAAAGGCTCTACTTAAATCTCCTCCTAATTTAAATCATGGTCGAAAAGTTTATAGACAAAGGAATGGTTCTATATAAACTTCCACCTAAGATTAGTTATGTTCGAAAAGTTTGTAGACAACGGAAAAGTTCTACATAAATCTCCACTAAAGTCAAATCATGTTCAAAAAGTTTGTAGACAAATGAAAGGTTCCGAATAAACCCCCACTTAAAAAGTTTGTAGACAAAGGAAAAGTTCCACACAAATCTCCACCTGAGTTAAATCATGTTCGAAAAGTCTATAGACAAAGGATAGATTGTACATAAATATCCACTTAAAAACTTCGCAGACAAAGAAAAAGCTCCACATAAAACTCCACCTAAGTTGAATTCTGTTCGAAAACTCCGTAGACAAAAGAAAGATTCTACAGAAATCTCCAAGAAAGACCCAACTATGTTTTAAAAGTTCGCAGGCTACGGAAAAGTTCCACATAAACCTCCCCCTAAGTCACTTGGTCCACTTCGGTAAGCAATATTATAGACTCCTTCGTTGATTCACATAGCTATGTAGACTATACTGCCCAAGCTATTCCGGTAGTCATGAGGCCCAGGATTCCAATCACCAAAAGTGTTCACCAATTTTGTTATACATTTCGACAAAAATATTGCGCTATTCCTTCCCCTTGTCTCCCTGCTCTTTTCATACTGACTCTGTAATTCGAAGGTAATTAAAAACGTCGGGGAATGTCACAAATTCTTACCAACTGCAACAGAGAAATGTGAAGAAAAAACCGTTCCCAGCATAACTTATCTGGAAATGAAACTGATAAGCTCATAAATTGTTATCAGTTATACCTGCAGACGCCAAATGTCAAATCAAAATGAGACACAGTCGCGTATAAAAAACTGCCAAATACACTGAACGGGGACGCCAGAGACGGTGACCCTTAAACAGGTTCATGGGTTTCAATGTCACAGATAAAGAGAAGGCGAGCGAGGGAAGGCGAGCGAGGGAAGGCGAGTGAGGAAAGGCGAGCGTGGAAAGACAAGCGAGGAAAGGCGAGCGTGGAAAGACAAGCGAGGGAAGACAAGCGAGGAAAGGCGAGCGAGGGAAGACACACATTAAAATACCACATGTGGAAGGCAGCATACCAAAGTGTGCACAAATTTCTAGGAAATTACACAGCAATGGACCATAATCAAGAAAACAGTTATAACTACTAAATCATAGACCAGAAACGTACACAACATTACGTATAAGAGATCGAGAACAACAACAACAACAGCCACAACAACACGACAGTAAACCTGCTACGAAGAAAAGTAAAAACTGTCATAGTGCAGCCACACTGCAAGGCAACAGAGTGGAGTGTCCAATGCCCAGGGCTCAGTGCCCAGTGCCCAGTGTCGCCGTCTGCATATGAACACCAAAACTAACAGCAACAACAACAACAACAACCAGAGCATCGATATCAACAGCAGCAGTAATGGCAACAACAACCATAAAGACGACAATAACAAAACCAGGCAAATTGAAATCAAAACAAAAGAAATAAAACAAAAACCCAACGAAAAAGAAGCGTATAAAAAACCCTTAATGGTCATAAAACACACACAAATACAAAAGAGCAACAAAGGATCATAGCACACGGTACCCAGCCATGCCATGCCATGCCATACTATCACATCTCTTACACCAGAAAAAAAGGTCAACTCTGAGGCAACGTGCTCGGCAAACGCGCGTGTTTCTACAAAATTCTTTATAAATTCTTTTCTCTCGAAATCTCATGCGCCGTGCTACTCGCAGTGTGTAGGAAACTACTACGATGACGACGACGACGACGACGACGAAGGTACGAGTGTATAAACATCATTAACTCACTGATTTATTAGCGGTCGGTCCACGCAGCCAGCCGCCGCACAGTTCGGTGGAACTCCGTGCTCTCCAATGACACAAAATTGTCTGTGCGTTGGCTCCCACTGGCCGGCTCCCAGAGGCCGTGTGCCAAGAGATAAATTGTCAGCTTGTTAACTACAAACAAATATTGCTTAATTTTTATTATTCGCGCCTCTCTTTTATACCTTATGACTTTTATATGACCATGACAATGGGCCACTGGGGTCCAACAACAACACCAAAGAATAACTGCGAAGCACTCAGTCTGCTGATGTGATGCTTCACTCACTCACGCACGTCATAAAGCAGAGATTATTCAATTGCATGTGTTCCCCGTGTCACAAGAAGATGGGGCTCATTTAAGGTTCCTTATAGAGATCAGCGAGTGGTGTTATGAGTTCCAGCCAGTCACCCAAAGCTCTTTAAGCGCTCGTACTACATAAGTGAGCCACAAGTGAGAGTAATCCCAGCCGCAGTAGTAGTTGCTTTGCAGTGTTATGGTCAAGCCCGACACATGTCAGCAGAGTCGGAAGCGAAGGAAGTTCTTTTAAAGTTGTTCCATAAAGTTTGAGGAGTTAAGAATTCTAATCTTTCACTATGAAGCGACAGATTCTAATATAGCTCAGGTCATGATCTTCTAAAGTTTCCAACTTATCTCGTCTTTCTGTTCCAATCGAAGGCCTTAGTTTATTTCAGGTCAATGCTTCCTTCAATCGCTTATTGCTCTTCTAAGCAACAGCCTTAGTTTCTCTCAGCCCCATCTTTCATCGATCGCTTATTTTTCTTCTAATCGACAGCCTTAGTTTCTCAAAGGTCATGTGTTCCTAATCTTTTCAGCGATCTCATATTTCAGAAAGCGAAGGCCTTTCTAATATTCCCTCCGATCTCGTATTTTTCTTCGATTTGAAGTCCTTACTGTCCTCAGCTCAATGTTTCCGTCGATTGCTTATTTATCTTTGAATTGAAGACCGTAGTTTCTTTCAGGTCATGTGTTCCAAATCTATCGATCTCATATTTCAAAAAGCGAAGGCCAATGTTTCCATCGATCCCTTATTTATCATTTGAATCTAAGACCATAGTTTCTTTCAGGTCAGTGTTTCCTCTGATCTCGTACTTCTCTTCTAATCGAAGAACTGAGTTTCTTTTAAGTCAATGTTTCCATCGATCGCTTATTTCTCTTCTAATCGATAGTCTTCGTTTCTCAAAGGCCATGTGTTCCTAATCTTTCCACCGATCTCGTATTTCAAAAATCGAAGGCTTATCTAATATTCCCTCCGATCTCGTATTTATATTCGTATTGAAGTCCTTACTGTCCTCAGGTCAATGTTTCAATGGATCGCTTGTTTATCTTTCAATCGAAGACCGTAGTTTCTTTCAGGTCATGTGTTCCTGATGTTTCCATCGACTTCGTATTTCAAAAAGCGAAAGCTTACCTAGTGTTTGCTCCGATCTCGTATTTCTACTCAAATCCAAGGCCAATGCTTCCATCGATCGCTTATTTATCTTTGAATCGAAGACCATAGCTTCTTTCAGGTCAATGTTTCCTCTTATCTCGTATTTATCTTCTAATAGAAGGCTTTGGTTCCTTCCGATCAATGATTCCATGGATCGCTTATTTCTTATCTTAATTTAGTTTCTTTCAGGTCATGTGTTCCAAATCTTTCCACCGATCTCGTATTTCTATTCGAATCGGAGGCCTTAGTATAATCAGACCAATGTTTCCATCGATCGCTTGGTTATCTTTGAATCGAATACCGTAGTTACTTTCACGTTATGTGTTCCTAATGGTTCCATCGATGTCGTATATCAAAGAACGTAGGGCTTAGTTCCTCTCAGCTCGTGCTTACCTAATGCTTCCTCTGATCTTCTACTTCAATTCGAATCGAACGTTTTAGTTTCCTCAGGTCTGTGTTTCCATCGATTGCTTCTTTCTACTCAAATTTAAGACTTTACTGTCCTTAGGTCTTTGTTTCCATCGTTCGCTTAATTCTCTTCGAATCGAAGAACTTATTTCTAGTCTTAATTTAGTTTCTTTCAGGACATGCCCATCTATAAATTTACTTCTTGAATAGTATCAGGCTGAGAGCAAAATAATAACAACCTCATTCACCTCATTTCCATCTTGAAGGTATTCAGGTGTTTGAAGGAAATCTATGAACTTCACTGATACCACATTGGACCGTAGTAATCAAGCTTCATAGATTTAAAAAAACATTGTTAAATGATACTAAAATGCGAATCAAGACAACAATTTGACACGTAAATTTACGCCTCATAAACAGATTGTGAACATCACACCCTACATGGTGGTCTAGGCGTCCAGTTCAACCTAATTTTACCTTATCTATCGTGACCTATTAATCCATTTAACGCTTCGCTCTATGCTGGAAAATATTAGTTCCCTATGTTCAGTTGCTCGAAGCTGCTCCTGCCTCGGGCATAGTCTCAAAAATGCTTCTTTCTAAATCTTTTTCTATTCAATTCGAAGGTCTGAGATTTACACATGGTATGAGGCAAATGGACATCCGGTTAACCCTGCTCAAACATATTTATTTATTTTTACCAGAAAGAGGAAAGTCGAAGGTTTTGTTCAGCCAACACTAAAGGGGGTCACTATTCAGTTATCCATATCTTAGCGTTGTTCTTGACAGTAAGCTTCTCTGGAAATCATACGTTGAACTAAGGGTAGCTAAAGCACTGTCAACTTTTTGGCAGTGCAAGATAATCTTTGGCAAGACGTAGGATCTAGGTTCTTCGAAGGTCCGTTGTATTTATAAGGCAATTATCCTACGCTTTTGTGGTCTGAAAGAAAAGATTGCCTCTCAAGGGAGTTAAATCTGCTATATCTAGACTACAGAGAACTGTGGCTGTTTGGAGCCTTTCCGACAACTTCTGGCCCTTCTCTTGATGCGCTGTTTAATCTTCCGGCCCTAGTGCTCATTCCACCGAACCCCTTGGGGACATAATTAATATGCTGCAAGGTATAATAATACTTGAAGCTGAGTACTTAGCTTTAGAGACTGATCCTAACCCATTATTCTGAATTCACTGATCTCAAATCAACTGACTCAAATGTTTCGTAAGTTCTTGGGACATTGTTCTATATTAGAACCTTCACACTGAACCAAATTTATAAATAACTCTGGTTGGTTGCAATTCATATCATAGTATAGAACCATCTTTAGTCTCGTGAGGATATGATATCAAAACGTCACTAATAGTAATAGGGAACACCCGAGGGTTGGCAGACATTTCACTTACGAAACTAGAAACTGTGGCTTGAAATTTTTGGTATACTTTCCCTCGTTTGCTCGGTGAGAATTTCAAGCCTTACAAAAAGAAAGATAGTTGTAAAAATATGTCGCCTTCTTCCTCAGTTTATCTACAAATAACACGAGTACACTTCTTAGAAGTCGAACATAAATAATCCCTTTTGCATATGGGAACTTCAATACTGACCTCCTCGTATTCCTGGTACTCATACGCCCCACACGCTCCGCCCGACCTGTCACTTTCGTTTTCCATCAATGCTTTTATGATCACTTATAAATTCATAAAAATTTAATTTATTAAACAGCTTCTGTGCCAATAGAAATTAATGATAAGAACTGAAATAAACAAACAAGCAAACAAGAAAACATCGGAAGAGCGATAAAACCAAACGATTTTTTTTCTATACAAGACTCATAAAAAAAAATTATCCAAAAGTATCTCGGAAAACAAACAAACAAACAGAAAAGATCTAATAAAAAATGGTCTCCCATTAAAAGCTCTTAAAAGTGATCTGGTTTGTTTGGCGTTTGGCTGGGAGCACTGCGCTGCGGCACCGCAGAGGCCGAAGAGGCCGGCCTCCAGCGACCATATGTGGCGGATTGGATGCAGACGTCGCGTATGGAATTAAAATTTATGCATATTTAATATTTGGGGAGTTGCTTTTCCATTAGTGGGGCTATAATTTCCAAGCGTTTACCGTGTTGTTGTTGTTGGCCTTGTTGTTGGTGTCGCTATTGCTGCGATTATTTCTTGGCGCTGAGCTGAAGTTGTTTCGAAACTCGTAGATGCGAGTTGCTTTCTAAGCGCTTGTTTAATAGTTTGTTTAATTTGTACGCCATCGAAGGCACTTAATTGGTGGTATAAGGAATTTCTCACATACTTGCACTATATGTGTGTTTGGAAGTGTGTGTGCGTATGTGTAAGTGTGTGCGTGCGTGTGTTTATACGTGAGTGTTGATGGAGAAGTGTGATAATCTGCGTTTAGTTAATTTTATGTTTAATCAAGAAACACTAAACAGCATTTAAGAAAAATAATTAATGGGAATAGGTAAACGCTGGCAAGAATGCAGTTATAAAGACTTCCGGAGTATACACTACGGGGAGGTTTTATACCCGATATAATTACTATTACTGATTCCTGGTGAATGGAAACCTGCTGTCTGAAGTACTAAATTCAAAAGTTTGGTCTTTCACTACTTGATCAGTTCTATCATTATAACACTAGGTAATGGACTATCCTACTCCTATTATAGTGACAGTATAAACCTTGTTATTTGATTATTCCACTCCTATTATAGTGACAGTACAAGGCTTGATCTTTGCCTACTCCACTAGTCGTATAGAGATATTATAAAGTTAATAGTTTGACTACCGAACTAGTCTTATAGTGGCAGTACAAACCTTGATCTTTGACTAATCCAATAGTTATTCAATGACTGTAAACCATGGAATAAATCTATCCAATTTGTCCCATAGTTAGATTATATTTAGGAATGTTCCTACCCAACTAGTTCTATATTCAGATTACAAACCAAGGAATTGAACTACCCCACAATTCTTATAGTGACAGTATATATCTTGGTTGCTGACTACCCAATTATTATGTAATATATACATACCTTGGGTCATTGATAATGGAACTAGTCCTATAGGGACTGTACCAAGCTTGATTTCTTAATACCCAACTAGATCTATAAGTACCCAACTTGTCTATAAAAATCTTGATCTCTTTTTACCCAATGAGTTCTTTGCTGAGATTATCATCCTAAGAATTTGATTACGCAACTATTTCTATAATAAGATTATAAAACATGCAATTTTACTACTCAAGTAGTCAAACAGTGGTTTTTTAAGCCTTAGTCTTTGACAACGGAATTACTCCTATAGAGGCTTTATAAACCTAGGTCATTAAATACCTAACTACCTTTATAGTTCCGGTAGAAACCTTCATCTATAACCATTAAACTAGTTCTCTAGTGGGATTCTAAACCTAGGAAGTGCCCTGCTAGTCTTATAGTTCGTGATACTCCCAGGAATTTAACTACCCAACTAGTTCTATAATGAGATTATAATCCTAGGAATTTTACTACCCAACTAGTAATATAATGATAGTATAAAGCTGTATCTTCGACTATTCAAGTAGTCATATAGTGATATTATAAACTTTAGTCTTTGATAACGGAACTAGTCCTATAGTTACTGTATAAAGCTAGGTGATTAAATACCTAACTAACTCTATAGTTCCGGTAGAAACCTTCATCTATAACCATTAAACTAGTTCTCTAGTGGGATTCTAAACCTAGGAAGTGCCCTGCTAGTCTTATAGATCGTGATACTCCAAGGAATTTAACTACTTGACTAGTTTTATAATGGGATTATAAACCTAGGAAATACTAGTCTTATAGTTCCATGATAATCAAAGGAACTTAACTACCATACTGGTTCTATAATGGGATTATAAATCTAGGAAATTCCCTACTAGTTTTATAGTTCAATGATACTCCAAGAAATTTAACTACCTAACAAGTTCTATAATGAGATTATAATCATAGGAATTTGACTACCCAACTAGTCCTATAATGATAGTATAAACGTTTATCTTTGACTATCCTAGTAGTCATATAGTAATACTATCAACATTGGTCTTTGACAACGAAACTGGTCCATCACTGTACTATAGTGAGATTATAAACCATGGACTTTTAATGACCAACTAGTCATATCAGAAGGGTTTTTGACTTCTTAAGTTGTATAATAAACCTTAGTCTTCGCCAATGGAACTATTTCTATAGTGACAATACAAACCTTGGTTTATTGTACCTATCTAATTGAATCTTCACTGTACTAACCTTGGTTTTTTGTATCTAACTAATCGAAACTTCACTGTAGAAGCCTTGGTTTTTTGCACCCAACTAATGAAATCTTCGCTGTACTAACCTTGGTTTTTTGTGCCTAACTAATCCAATCTTCACTGTATAAACCTTGGTTTTTTGCAACCAACTAATCGAAGCTTCACTGTATTTACCTTAGTTTTTTGCGCCCAACTAATCAAATCTTCACTGTATTAACCTCGGTTTTTTGCACCCAACTAATCGAAGCTTCACTGTATTAACCTTAGTTTTTTGCGCCCAACTAATCAAATCTTCACTGTATTAACCTCGGTTTTTTGCATCCAACTAATCATATCTCCACTGTATAAACCCTGGTCTTTGACTACCCAACCAACTCTACAGTGAACCAACAAATTCCATGTATAGTGGTAAATATATAATGTAGTCCTTGACTATCTGCCTAGTCCTATAAAGAGAATTCCCTCGTATATTTTCCTCAAGATATGAGTAGGAATCAAATAACAATGGAATAATAGAATTCAAATAAACATTTCGATGGTGATCAAATCCGCGAGGCAGAAATTGCGACCAGAATTTATACAAAAATGTCATCGAATAAATATGATAAAAACTGAAGACACCAAATTTCCTACTGGGTTGCACTGAGGGCCTTTAAAAACCAACTCTAATAATATTCATAATGAGAGTGAAAAAAATCACAGCGACAGAAAACAAATAAAACTCGTAAAAATTTCTAAAAAATGGCATAACTAAAATTCTGCGTAATAAACTGAAACAAATTATGAAAACACTGAGCCAGTAAAATTTTATGGCTAACGAAAAAGAATGTTAAGTATCTATAAAGAAAAAAATCGGCGCATTTACATTTTTATATAATCAAAATCACGCAAGTAATTAAAATTGTTTCACTTACACGGCACATTGTAAAACATGACAGCCACAACTACAACGACAACGAAACCGACAGCGACAACAATGGCAATAACAACAAACACAATACAAATATCGCAGTTATCAACACAAAATTATCGCAGCGAAACAAATGGAAAATGTCACAGACACACTCGTTCAGAATGATAAAAGTGAAATGTGCGCAATTAAAAATGTCCAAAAATGCCAAAAATGCAAACGAAATGAACTGTTTATTTAATGATCCTTTTAAAAGTACAAAGAGCTCAGAACAACAACAAAAAAAGGACATGTGGGTACGCCACACACACGGACACACACACCTCTGAACTGCATAAACACGCATAACGTTTAAATTAATTTCTTTGAAAGCTCTGGGAAAAAAGGCAACCACAGGAATAGATAAACTAAATGAAAAAATAAATCGTAGCGCGAATGCGAAGGCGAGGAGGATGAATTAAATAAATGAAAAAAGAATTCCCAAATGTGCACATAAAACTAAATTGAAGATTTCCACGAAAATTTGTCGAAAACCCTGCCAAGCCGCCAGCGAAGCAGGAAGCAGCAATTTTTAACGGCTATGAAAATTGTAGTAAAAGTAGTGTTAATAGATAAGAGGGGGGCTCAGGTGAGTGTGAGTGTAGGTGAGAGTGTAGGTGAGAGTGTGAGTTCGTGTAGGTGAGAGTATGAGTTCGTATGTGTGTTTGAGCGCGTGAAGTAGGACGCATGGGTGCGAGTTGTAATAAAGGACATTGTGTCTGAATTCTGTCATAGCATAAAATGCGTAATGACTCTTGGTCAGGAAACAATTTCAGGCATTTGGCCATTATGCACACACAGAGAAGAAGGCAGATTTGCTCAAAGTCGTTGAACGGAAGCCAGGAATGTTGTAGTCAAAAATGGTGTTCAAGGCAGTGTGGTGGCAATGTGTCGGCGTAATTTTCAACTGAACTGCAATTGGCGAATATATAAAATAGAAAAAATATATGATGCGAAGATGTGGAATAATTAAACAGGTAAAGGAGAGGAGTCTAAGAAGACACTCTGTAAAACAGTGCAATATTCCTACCCCAAGCTGAGTACTTGGAAGGCAGTGGAAGCTGCTTTACTGTTCTAGTCTTGTAGACTAGATTAAAGTGACCATGGAGGGAAGCTTAATTAGACCAAAAAGGTTCATTGTGACGCCGCCTGAACTCAGTTATATCGTTTAATCGCCGTTCCAATTAATACTTGAGATAAAATAAAGAAGGCTGTTATTATAAGGAGATCTGCTGAAGCCATATGGAGCCTCCAATATGAGTCTACTAAGAGCAGAGGCGATTATGAATGATATATTTATACTTGCAATCCGAAAGGGAATCAAACAAATTGGGTGCAAACTTTATGAAGGGTCTGTAGAACTCCACATAGACTAATATATCAGCGTTTCAGAGTTCATGAGGAGACTCTTGGGGAGGAGTAGAATACTTTAATACATGAATTTGTCGAGTAACACTAATTTTCACTAAAAACAATGTGTCAGTTAGAGTGGCAGCCTTCTTCGGGAAACCTCACTTAGAGGCTCATTTTGATTAGAAGAATGTTTAAAGATATCAACACAATTACTTAAAGGCTCATTGTAATTAGATCAATGTTTAAAGATATCAACAAAATTTGATTGCAAGTAATCAAGAAAATGTATTCACTCGTAACATCGTAGAAAATCAGTGGAAATATATTTTCAGTTCCTAGTAGCAGTGGATCGCATCAATAGAAGCCCACACAAATAATATTGAAGAAGTCTAAAAAATATATATCAAAATGCGACTACATTATGACCAGTTCAATATAAAAAGACAACAACAGCAACTACAATAAAATTCCGAAACAACCACAATAAAATTCCCAAACCATTTCAATTATAACAATGCAAAGATTTGGGTTTAAAAATGTGTAATCCTCAAATCCTTGCTTGGATTAGAACCCCAAATCAGACCGCAAGTATTGAAAGGAAGGAGGAAATGGGGATGATGAATGTTCAAATACATAGTTTAAAGAGGGAGTTGAACGGCAGATATGACAAATCTCACCAAAAGTGGCCCACAATATAAGGATTGCTCTTGGTTATGGTGAATAGCTAAAGGGGTTGAAGGGTAAAGGGGAATGCATTGGAGTACCAAGCTAAAGGGTTTGCATTGGAGTACCAAGCTAAAGGGGTTGCATTGCAGTACCAAGCTAAAGGGGTTGCATTGGAGTACCAATTGCTTACATTACTGTCTGGATAGTGTGATCACTCATACGCCGCATATGTCCCAACCAGCTAATAAGCTGTGATGCTCTGCTGTGATGTTCTACTGTGATGTTTTGCTGTGATGTTCTGCTGTCATGTTCTGGTGGGATGTTCTGCTGTGATATTCTACTGTGATGTTTTGCTGTGATGTTCTGCTGTCATGTTCTGGTGTGATGTTCTGCTGTGATGTTCTTCTGTGATGTTATATTAAGATGAAGCATAGACATTACCATTGATGGTCAATAAAAAGATGGACCTTCTCCACTATGAGGGATAATCTGAATTGTTTAGCAGAATACTAGAATGCATCTGGTGTGATCACTTTGGATGGAAGTGAGGCTCTGTGAGTAAACCTAGGAGCTCAAATGAGGTGGTTTTAGTGAGCCAAAATCTCACACTCTTGGGTGGTACGGACCTCCTCGTGTCTTTTAAAAGATTTCCTCTCCCTCCGGCAACAAAAAAAAACCATTCTATAACTTTGAACATAACTAAATACAATGGTAGGCATATTTTGGCAGGACTTTAGTAGCTTTCCCAATATCTGAGCTGAAGTAGGACACACTTTCTTGAGTGTAACTAAGTGTTCCCATATCTTAGATAAAATCGAAGAGACTTCCTTGTGTTTAACTAACATAATGATCACAACTGGACGCAGCATTTCTGCCACTTCTAAAAACCAGTCGATATGACAACACTGTAAGGAGTGGTCTGGGAGTTGAATTACGGGTTTCCAAAACTCCTTCGCTTTAATTGCGAAACTGAATCTAGTTAAACGGAGTTTACCATAGGGAAAAAAACCAAAACAAACACTGAATCTAGTTAAACGGAGTTTACCATAGGGAAAAGTCCAAATCGCACGCTCACGCAAATCTGTATGAATGAATTTGTAACTCCGGAGCGACCAACAAATCAACGTAGCGGAAAAAAATGTAAATTGTTTATGACTAAATTATAAATGTTGTAATAAAAATTAACGAAATAATGAGGCAAACAAACAAAAAGTGGGGGTGGCCGGCAACATTAAAAACCGCAACGCAAATAGCCCAAACGAAGAGCCACAACATTAGCCGTAGAAATAGTAGGTACGCCGAGAGCAAGCGTTAATAGTGCGTTATACGAAGGCTCTTAAGTACGCAAAGGCATACACTAGCTAACACAAACACATACACACACAAGCACATATACAAAGATACCTAGACCTACCATATTCAAATGAGGTACAAACACTACGCAAACGCTTTAGAATAGCGCTGAAGCCTGACAACGGTTTTAATTGCTTGGCTTTTGTTGTTGCTGCTGCTGCTCTGGCTCTAAGTGTGGTTGTAGTTGCGGTTGTTATTGTTGTTGTTGTTGTTTGGCAAATGTGCTCGTGTAGCTGGCCACAATTTGTTGCAGCCGCAGCCCAACTGTTCATGGTGCTCGTCATACACACCAACGCAACCAACACCAAACGCACACCTCCCTCACTCATATACCCTCCCTCGCTCATATACCCTCCCTCGCCCACACACACAGCCTCGCACACACACAAACTCACACTCCTCTATACACTCAGCACACACACACACACACACTCTCCTCCGCACACATTTTTCTCCATTACTACGCGAATACTACTTTCGCATTTTAGGCGGCTTAATTAAAATGTGAAATAGTAGCGACCAAAAAAAAGGCATCCGAATCCATCATTTCCGCTTCCATGCGTATCAAAAAAGCAACAAAAAAAGAACGAACAAAAAATTTAACCAAAAAAAAAAACCATCTTCTGCCGTAGTAGTCAAAGTAGCAAGCAGCCAGCAGCGGCAACACCGGCAGCAGCCGCGGAGCCGGTGTACTCGCATGTGCAACATAAAAACAAGTTCCAACCGCATGGTGCAGCTTGACCAGGCGGTTAGCGGCTGCCCTTACTGGCCGCAATGCTGGACTTAGTTAGTGTTGCTCGTGTTGGTGTTGTTGTTGCTACTGTGGTTGTTGTTGTTGTTGTTGTTGTTGTGGTAGCTGAGCTCTGAATCAGCTGTATTCACATTTTGCATTTTTCCACAATTCATGCTGCGGAGCGCTCGTAAAAATATTAAAAAAGCCACTCTAAATATACTAAAACCATCGGGCCACACTGACTACGAGATACCCTATTATCTAAAATAGTATGACGAATTATTATAATTACTATATTTTATAATAAATAAGGAATTTTGGGCTTCCCAGTTTGAGGGAGTGAATTGGCCTCTGACACCTTTTTACAGCACATTAACGCAGGGCTCAATACAAATCAAGTCATTCGAGTACGAGATCATATATGAAATGTTTTCAGTAAGATGGATAAGAGACATAGATATATATATATATATATATATATATATATATATATATATATATATATATATATATATATATATATAATATATAGAGATATAGATATATATATATATATATATATATATATATATATATATATATATATATATAGAATATATAAGTATATATTTATATATAATTGTGCAATTGAGATATTTTACACAATACTTCTAACAAAGGTTCCTTCTGTTTCCATACACCATCTTGGAAAATTGTCTTCACAAATCTTACCTTGTCATGTTGCCAGTAGGAGTCCGAGTATAATGTGCATTGATCCCTGAGTACTTGGAGAGCTCCTTCTTAGGTGGTTCCCTGGCCTACCTCACACTTCTACCGGTATGAGTTGAGAGGCACAATGGAGCAATCCCATTGAATGGTGATATAGATACACATTCTGTTCGATCTACCCTTTTATAATACTCACAATTGAGAGATAAATGACAGTTGCACCAACTGAACACGCTCTTATTTCTGGATAATCCTCGAAATATCCCTTAATTATAATGATAATTGCAACAAATACACTTGAAATTACGATTGAATTGTTAATTCATTCAACAGAATAAATCGGCTTCGAGAACAATTCGATTTTCTCTCTTTCTGTTGATCCTCGCCAAGCCTCATATAAGATCCATGGAAATAGGACGTCTTATGTCCACATTCTGCTCAGTTGATGTTAGAGCTACGAGTTGGTTGATTGGTTAGTAGCTACGAGTACTATGATTCATCATAAACGTAGTATAGAACCCAGGGAATGGTTATATAATGTGAATTTACTCCTATCTGAGGTTAGAGAAGTTTTTCATAAGTGTCCACAATTGTGATACCACGACTACCGAAACAATTCAGCTGTCCTTTCTCTAGTATAGAAATCTTCTCAACATGATATGAACTGCAACTAACCATTGTCAGTAAATTGTGACTCAAACCAGTCTCTGTATAAGGAATAACCTGGTAGGTAGGTAGGTAGGAGTGGCCCCTAGTTTGCCAAAAGCCCATTGTGAACTAACCACTAATAACTGAAGATTGCTGGGCCAACCAAGTCTCTGTAGATGAACTGCATCTAACCACTATTGTCAGTAGATTGGTGGCTCACCCAAGATTCTTTATAAGAAATATCCTAACTGGGGTATTATAGTTAGTAAGAAAGTCACAACCAAATAGCTTAGAAAGTGAGGGACTGTTGCTCCATGCTCATGCTCCCTCATTGATTTGACTACTACATGCATATAGAGGAGGATACTCGAAAGTAACTGGTCAGGTGTTTCTGTCAGGCAGTGCTGTACCAATTCAAAGTGGATTCACTCAGCTACATTATAGTATACTATAATATCCTAGTACCACACCAGATCATAAGAAGAAATAGGTCATAAAGGAGTCTTAAGGAGAGCATTTTGAATTGCGAGTACAATCAAGAGTGAAATCCGATATTTTATTATTATTGTGTGTAGGGGATTTAAAGCACCGCGACCTTTCGATCTATTGTGCCCGTCATCAGAGGTTCAAAGTAAATCTTTGAGTTATATCCTCTGGATGAACGTGATCACAAGTTTTGGCTCCAGAGGTTTCACATCACTGGCAGAGCCCTGGAAGAATCCCAAGTATTTCCTGCGGTTGTGCATGAGAGCCGGACATTGTGTCAGCACATGCAAAGACGTCTCCTCTTCCTCCATACAGAATCTGCAAGGAGCCTTCCGAGGTGACCCCATCCTCACCATATGTGAATTCAGTTTACAGTGTCTTGTGAGTAGGCCTGTCATCATCCCAAGATTTTTCTTACAGAGGTTGATAGATATTTTATTATTCTTAGGTCATTGTTGTTCATATCATAAAAATATCCTAGAAGTGTGAAGTATGTAGTATGATTATGAGTCGGGGGTTTCATATCGAGATGGAATTCTAGGTAAATGTAAATGAGAAACATGTATGGGGGACCAGAGATCTCGACAGTAAGGGAGTGAGTGTAAGGGAGGTTGTTGTAAACTTGTCTTATTATTATTCAAACTTCCGTTTGATTCTCTTTATCGATATGGGATATCTTATTCTATCTTATCTATCTTATTATATCCTAAATATATAACCCACTGTTTGCACAAATCTGAATTGTGGACAGCTGCTCAATCTGACTAAATCAACTAAGGAAATGATCCAGCTTATGAACACTCGTATAATAGTCCATAAATATGCTAGACAACAGATTATTTTTCTAGGGATAATGATGTGATCCCTAGATTGACTCCTTTATTAATTTAAGATGAAGACTAAATGTAATCCTGCCATCAGTTAAGCACTTTTCGTTATTGGCATTCATTTTTGTCCCATTACTGATGATGGATGCTGATATATTTCTTCTTTGTTTGAAGACATTACCGTGGAAAGTGGCTTTTTCAGTGCACCCATCACGGATTTCCTAATAGAGTCCTTACAAACATGTTATGAAAGTTGGCTGTCCAGTCTACTTAAGTAAGAGTATGAGTGAATATATCCCTAGTATTTTGTACAGGATATTTTCAATCCTTGTGTATAAAAAAGGTTCGTCATCAACCGATTTGGGTCAACGTTAGTCTTCAATTTGTTTTTATACCCTACTCCCAACAGATTGAAAAGGATATTACTAATTTGTAATGAAAACAGTTTAAAGGGATCTAATTAAACAGTATTTTTAGAATGCCTGTAACAATGGCATATACACACGCCCCTTTTGGGAGTTGCAGACAATTATACAAAAAAATGGTATAAAGACTGAAGGGTATAAGAAGTGAAGGGTATAAGGAGTGAAGGGCATAAGGAATGAATGGTATACGGAAAGAAGCTTATAAGGAATGACGGGCTTAAGGAATGAAGGGTGTCAGGAAAGAGGAATATATGGAATGAAGGGTATAAGAAGTGAAGGGTATAAGGAACGAAAGGGTATAAGGAACGAAGGGTATAAGGAATGATGGGTGTAAGGAATGACAGATGTACGGCATGAAAAGTATAAGGAATGGCGTGCATAAGAAATGAAGGGTGTAAGGAATAAGGGGTATAAGCAAAGAAGGGTATAAGGAATGACGGGTGTAAGGTAAGAATCGTATTAGGAATGAAGAGTATAAGGAATGATGGGTATAAGAAATGAAGGGTGTAAGGAATAAGGCGTATAAGCAAAGAAGGGTATAAGGAATGACGGGGGTAAGGAAAGAATCGTATTAGGAATGATGAGTATAAGGAATGATGGGTATAAGAAATGAAGGGTATAATAAATGAAGGGTATAAGAAATGAAGGGTATAGCAAAGAAGGGTATAAGGAATGACGGGTGTAAGGAATGAAGGCTATAAGCTAAGAATGGTATAAGGAATGACGGATGTAAGGAATGAAGGGTGTAAGGAATAAAGGGCATAACAAATGAAGGGTATAAGAAATGAAGGGTGTAAGGAATAAGGGGTATAAGCAAAGAAGGGTATAAGGAATGACGGGTGTAAGGTAAGAATCGTATTAGGAATGAAGAGTATAAGGAATGATGGGTATAAGAAATGAAGGGTATAATAAATGAAGGGTATAAGAAATGAAGGGTGTAAGGAATAAGGGGTATAAGCAAAGAAGGGTATAAGGAATGACGGGTGTAAGGAAAGAATCGTATAAGGAATGAAGAGTGTAAGGAATGGTATAAGAAATGAAGCCAAGCAGGGTATAAGGAATGATGGGTGTAAGGAACGAAGAGTACATATAAGGAAAGAAGTGTATAACGAATGAAGGGTATAAGAAATGAAGGGTATTCCTATATCCTTCATTCATTATAATGAATGATAATAAATATTTTTAGTACCAATAAAATATGCCAAGAGCTGCCCCTTAATGCGAATGCTAGATTTGTTCTCAAACTCTCACTGAACTTATCTAATAACCAACTGAGCAACTAATAAACTAAATGGCAATGTGGCTGGTGTTCAGTACTAGTGTAGGGTGCCTTCAGTGAGTGTGTGTGTGTATGTGTGTGTGTGTGCTGGGCTTGAGCCACATACGATGAAATTTTGCGGGCGACGCATTCGCAGAAAGAAGGCATTCAACTTTTCTCTTCTTTCTCGAGCTCAGAAGTACAGCGAGCAGCAACAGAAGAGGAAGAAGTAGCAACAGCGACAGCAACAACAGCAGCAACAGCACCACCAACTACGACAGTGACCACAGCAGCAGAATATATTTTTGTGCATTTTACTTAATTATGATTATGAGCAGCTAATTTTTAATTTGCTTGTAAAATGAATGCAAATTAACTGAAATGTTGTACGAAATGGTGTTGTTCTGCCTCTTCTACAGCTACTGCTGCTGCTGCTGCTGCTGCTACTGCTGCTGCTGCTGCTTCTTCTTCTGCTTTGTACTCTTCTTGTTGTTGGTGTTAGTGTGGTTGTTGTTGTTGTTGTGCCGCACTACTCGTTATCCGCGTCATCAGCAGCGTCATTGGCAAAGTTGTTCTTGTCTTCATATGCAAATGAGGCAACAACAATTCGTTTTGGCCAAGAAACAAATGAAAACAACAACAAAACTGCGAAACAATAAAAGCAATAAACTTAAAAATATATGAAAAGAGAAACAAATTCAAAATAAATGAATTAATTTGCATTTGTTTCACTTTTCGCGCACACATTTCAATAAAACATTCTTTGATAGCGAGCAAATTAAAATGTTCGCAAAAAAAAGAACGAAGAATATATTTTTAATTAAATAATTAAAAATTTTATTTATTTAATTTTGTTATTGTTGTTGATTTTTTATGTGTTTTTTGTGTTCTCTTTTTTTTGTGTTTTGCAGAAGGCCGTGAATGCGTGAACTGCGGTGCCACATCAACGCCACTGTGGCGACGCGATGGCACCGGCCATTATCTGTGCAATGCCTGTGGTTTATACTATAAAATGAATGGTCAAAATCGACCGCTTATAAAGCCAAAGCGAAGACTGGTAAGTTTTTTTTCCTCTTTAATTCCACACTCTACATACAAATATTTAAAGCCTTGCGGCTCGGTATCGAGCAGAAAATCAACCCCCAAGTCGGTTACTAACCTTCTCAGCCGAAGGACCGACTCACCCTTAGTTTTGCTAGTTTAACACCTTGCATTTTTCTCCTTGACAGCGACCACCTTTACTGTGTATATTAAGTGGAAGGTTATGTATTTTGTCCAAAAGATGTTTTGGTGGAGTGAAAGGAAGCCATCAGACATCAGGAGTAAAATCCAAATTGAGTAAAAAGTGAAGTAGTCTGTGTATATATAGAAAAAAACCACCCAGCTTAATTTAAATAACTCATTTCTACACCTTCAAAATGTGTATAAAAGATTGATTGGTTGATTGTAATATTGTTGTAATAAAGGAAGTTCCTCCTAATCATGTTGATCGAAGTATTTTCATTTTGTTGTTTGGGCTTCAAATGCAAATGTCAATATTCCTATGGGCATGCAATTGAAATCCTATACAAAACTGAGAGGAAATATGGAAGGATGTTTTGAAATTAGAATTGATTTGTGAACTGTGAGCTTAAGTTGGGAAAAAACAACAGTTGAAGAGCGATTATAATGGTTCCAAATTTGATTGCTCATGTTAAACGGAGAATACTGCAATGAGTTCAGCTTTAAAGATGGCAGTCAAGTTGGAACTATGTCGAACTGTTAAGGAAGATATCCAACTGATACAATATTTTACCAGAGAAACCATTTAGATCGTACTTCTTGCTTGTTTTTTGTGTGATCCAGAGAAATATATGGTTGGTGCGATAATTCAGTGTCCAACCCCAGTCGAACACTGAGGGGAACTATAGAAGTCTATCATATCTAAGACAACCATACCTAAGAAAACGTCCTTTATGTGGAAACTACGAGTATATGGAAATTTCTGCTGTCGTAAATTTTCAACGTAGTTTTTTCAACGTAGTTAAATTTAGCATTGATCAATATATATTATCATTATTACTATACCCCGCACCATAATTAATTATGTCTGCAAGGAGTTGGTGGAAGAGTACTAGCAACTGAAGCCCTCGACTCGAAGAGAAAAAGATTTAGAAAGAAGCAATTTTGAGACCATTCTTTGGGCAGGATTCGAACCCACGAATATATAAACAGATGATGAATATGATATTTTATGTATAGTTCCTATATAGGTGAGGCTTTTATGGGCTTTCCTTTACTTCCTTATCTTCACCGCTTTTTCTATAAACCATCCTTCAAACCTATCCAACATTTCTCTCAACATTTTCCACTTTATACTGACTTTATATATTTCCTTTCTTTTATATATTTCCTTTCCTTTATTTTATATATTTCCTTTATATATTTCCTTTCCTTTATTTTATATATGTCCTTTATATATTTCCTTTATATATTTCCTTTCCTTTCTTTTATATATTTCCTTTATATATTTCCTTTCTTTTATATATTTCCTTTAAATGTTTATATTCCTTTCTTTTATATATTTCCTGTATATATTTCCTTTATATATTTCCTTTATATATTTCCTTTATATATTTCCTTTCCTTTCTTTTATATATTTCCTTTATATATTTCCTTTCTTTTATATATTTCCTTTAAATGTTTATATTCCTTTCTTTTATATATTTCCTGTATATATTTCCTTTATATATTTCCTTTATATATTTCCTTTTTATATTTCCTCTATATATTTCCTTTCTTTTATGTATTATCTTTATTATTTCCTTTCCTTTCTTTTATATATTTCCTTTATTATTTTCTTTCCTTTCTTTTATATATTTCCTTTCCTTACTTTTATATATTTCCTTTAAATGTTTATATTCCTTTCTTTTATATATTTCCTGTATATATTTCCTTTATATATTTCCTTTTTATATTTCCTTTATATATTTCCTTTCTTTTATGTATTATCTTTATTATTTCCTTTCCTTTATTTTATATATTTCCTTTATTATTTTCTTTCCTTTCTTTTATATATTTCCTTCCCTTACTTTTATATATTTCCTTTAAATGTTTATATTCCTTTCTTTTATATATTTCCTTTATATATTTCCTTTATATATTTCTTTTATATATTTCCTTTATATATTTCCTTTCTTTTATGTATTATCTTTATTATTTCCTTTCCTTTATTTTATATATTTCCTTTATATATTTCCTTTCTGTTATATATTTCCTTTATATATTTCCTTTCCTTACTTTTATATATTTCCTTTAAATGTTTATATTCCTTTCTTTTATATATTTCCTTTATATATTTCCTTTATATATTTCTTTTATATATTTCCTTTATGTATTCCCTTTATATATTTCCTTTCTTTTATATATTTCCTTTATTATTTTCTTTCCTCTCTTTTATATATTTCCTTTATATATTTCGTTTCCTTTTTCTATATTCTATCAAATTGTTTCAATTGCTTTTCCTGCATCCTGAATTTCTTGAAATTTAACTATTTCTGAACACTCTTTCCTCTGAGTCTTTTCCACATATATATTCTCTACTCAATTTATTCCTACGTTCTCCCACTAGTTTCCTCTTTATCCTTATTGCTTGCCTTCTCTTCATATATTCCTTATTGCCTTCTCTTTATTCCATACCGACATTTTGCTTACAACATATTTCCTACTCTCTATTCCACTCTGAAGCAGGAGTAATGTAAAGTATTTTGGACAATTGTCTCCCATCTACCAGATTCAAGACTTTGATCTCCCCTCTGTCCTGCATCGTCTGTAGTAATTGATTGCCTTTTTATAAGTTATGGACTGACAAAAGTTGTTGTTGTATTTCATAAATTTCAACCGAATTTGAAGAGGCGCTTAAAATTAACTAGACAGAACATTTAATTATAAGTATCCTAAGCAGACGACTTGAATCCCAACTACAAATTTAAATTTCCATAAACTCACATAAAATTGTCTCCCAATGACCATAAAACCCGCGTGAAAGTTCTCAAATGTCATAAAATTCTCAGAAATGTTTAAAATATTTAATTTTCTATTTTAAAAACAAAATGTATTGAGAGACAGAACAAATGATGGCCCAGCCACCACGGACCGTGCACCAGAGAACCACCACAAAAACGACACATGCACGCCCAATCGCCACAATCAGCAGCTGAGACCAGCAGCCAAGTTAGCTCTGAAGGTGAGCATGTGACTCAAATGTGTGGAAACTGTGTGAAGGGGGGCTCCTACACACACATACACACACACACACACACATACAACCATGCTCATCAAGGGCCCAGGATACACACACTCGCATATATATTAAGTTGCACTTGCAGAGGCCCCTACAACTTAACTGATCAGACCATATCTCGTGTAATCTATAATCTAGATACATATAAAACTGTTGCTCAGTTGCTCAGTGGCGCCAACAACGAAATTATAAACACACACAAACACACACAAACACGCATCAACACGCTCATACGCACTTGCAACGAAAGCAGCAGCTCCTTCACACAGTAAAATTGTGGTGACTGAATGGGAATTTGTGTGCCAAGCACAGAGATTTTTTTGGAGCTACTAAAAATGCACACAAATATTAGGCATGGCTGGTGGGTATTGGTCTATTAGTGGACCACTGCGTCTGCTGCTGCTGCTGCTGACGTTTCAGTCTACGCGCGTTATTCTTAACAGTTCTTTTTTGTTCATGATTTTTTATGGGTTTATGGGTATTTAAGGTGTATGCATTTGATTGCATAACATTAACATAAATATGCCATTATTAACTTTACACCCAACAACAACCAACCCAATAACAACAGCAACAATAACAACAAAGCAACACCAACAACGATAACAAGAACACCAGCAACAATGGCTGTGGTCCACACGCGTGCGCGTAGCTATGCTCGCACACATGGTTGTGCTGCAAGCATACAAAATGATGCTGCTTGCCTGATATGCTGATGAGGGAATTCCCAAGAAATTCACAGCTGGACAGCAGAACTCTTGATATTTGTTGACATTTTTAATGTTTGCTGACAAAACATGCAACAAATTAAAATTTATGCAGCGATTTTGATTGAAAAATAAAACCAAATAAAAGTTAATTTGAGCCTTAAGCTGGGCCAAAGCGTTCGTGAGTGACTGCAGGTGTGTGTGTGTGTGTTTCAATCAGTGTATATGTGTGTGTGTTTAGTGAATCTGCTCCTCGACTGCCCCTGATGCCACTACGAATCCCACAGCATATAACTAAACACGAAGCCGGATGGCTTGGCTGCTGCCTCATTAACATTTATGCAAGTATGTAGCTATATATATATATATGCATCTATATATATGTGTATATATGTATGTACGTATATATATGTATGCCTGCTACACACCTTTCACTACGCTGCGATTCGCTCCGCTCCGTGTGCCCACCATTCACACAAAACAGGATGCACCACATCAATGTCCAGTGGCCCTGCCAAGTTGTGAAGTCAATTTGAAATGCAATTCAATTGTTTCATATGCACGTGAACACACACACACACACACACACACACATACACCCAGGCAATCACTGTCGTGGCGGGCGCATTTATCAAGTAAGCGGTGGGGCGCGGCGTGGCGCAAATAGTCTGTCTGGGTGGCAATTGTATTGATTTAAATGTTTCATGCTCGTTTACATTTTTGCCGCCACTTTTTATACGCTTAACATGGCCGCGTGCATTGTCTTTGGTTTTATGTTATTTGTTTCTTATGCATTTGTATTTACGTTCAGCCTCACCAACCAGCGCTGAAAAGGAAGGTCCTGTCGGTCGGCACACAAACACTGGTGTGCAAAATATTAGCAGCAATTGGAGCTGCCAAATCTCATCGAGAGCTCCCTCTTTAGACTCTATTCTCTGCTGCAGTAATCGTTGACTTTGTTTTCATTATTTTTATGTTCGTTACATTGAATTCGTTGCATTGAATTCGTTACATTACCTTCGTTACATTGCATTCGTTACATTTGATTTGTTACATTTCATTCGTTACATTGTATCCCTTACATTGGATTCGTTACATTGTATCCCTTACATGACATTCGTTACATAGAATTCGTTACATTACACTCGTTACATTGTATTCGCTACATTTTATTCGTAACATTGTACTCCTTAAATTGCATTCGGAACATTGCATTCATTAAATTTCATTCGTTAAATTTCATTCTTTACATTTCATTCGTTACATTGTATTCCTTACATTGGATTCGTTACGTTGTATTCCTCACATTGCATTCGTTAGATTGCATTCGTTACATTTCATTCATTACATTGTATCCCTTACATTGTATTCGCTACATTTCATTCGTTACATTGAATTCGTCACATTGCATTCGCTACATTGTATTCGTTACATTGAATTCTTTACATTATATTCGTTACATAGAATTGACTACAGTGCATTCGTTGCATAGAATTGGATGAATTGAATTCGTTACATTGCATTCATTTTATTCAATTCGTTACATTATATTCGTTACATTATATTCGTTACATTATATTCGTTACATTATATTCGTTACATTATATTCGTTACATTATATTCGTTACAAGGCATTCGTTACATTGCATTCCCTACAATTCATTCCCCTACATTCCATTCGTTATATTACATTCCTTACATAACATTCTTTACATTGCATTCGCTACAATATATTCGTTACATTGCATTCGCTATATAACATTCCCTTCATTTGATTCGCTACATTTCATTCGCTACACTTCATTTGCTACATTGCAATCGTTACATTGAATTCGTCTCATTCGCTACATTGTATTCGTTACATTTCATTTGTTACATTGCATTCGTTTGCATTGTATTCGTTATATTGCATTCGCTACACTGTATTCGTTCCATCATAATCGTTACTTCTTACAGGTAATTTTGCATTTGTTCAGTTTTGTTTTTGCTTTGTATTAATTGCTTTCATTACTTTATGTCTATTCCTAACTATTCGTTAGTTTACATTTCAAAATTTCTATTCGTTACTTTGAAATCTTCATTTTGGATCTGTTAGCACTCGTTTGTTTGCAATCGTCACTTTTATTTGTTTCATTGCACTCAATATTCCACAATCGTCACTTTAAATTTGTTATTTAGTACTCGATCCTTTGTAATTGTCTCTTTGCATTTGTAATTTTATTCTCGTTACTTGGCACTCGATACTTTGTAATTGTCACTTTGCATATGTGACTTTATTCTCGTTACTTCGCACTCGATAGTTTGTAATGGTCACATTGAATTTGTAACTTTACTCTCGTTACTTGGCACTCGATAGTTTGTAATTGTCACTTTGTATTTGCAACTTTGTTCTCGTTACTGTAAACTCGATACTTTGTAATTGTCACTTTGTACTTGTAACTTTATTCTCGTTACTTGGCACTCGATAGTTTGTAATCGTCACTTTGTATTTGCAACTTTGTTCTCGTTACTGTAAACTCGATACTTTGTAATTGTCACTTTGTACTTGTAACTTTATTCTCGTTACTTCGCACTCGATAGTTTGTAATGGTCACATTGAATTTGTAACTTTACTCTCGTTACTTGGCACTCGATAGTCTGTAATCGTCACTTTGTATTTGCAACTTTGTTCTTGTTACTGTAAACTCGATACTTTGTAATTGTCACTTTGTACTTGTAACTTTATTCTCGTTACTTGGCACTCGATACTTTGTAATAGTCACTTTGCATTTGTAACTTTATTCTCGTTACTTGTCACTCGATAGTTTGTAATCGTCACATTGAATTTGTAACTTTACTCTCGTTACTTGGCACTCGATAGTTTGTAATCGTCACTTTGTATTTGCAACTTTGTTCTCGTTACTGTAAACTCGATACTTTGTAATTGTCACTTTGTACTTGTAACTTGATTCTCGTTACTTCGCACTCGATAGTTTGTAATCGTCACATTGAATTTGTAACTTTACTCTCGTTACTTGGCACTCGATAGTTTGTAATTGTCACTTTGTATTTGCAACTTTGTTCTCGTTACTGTAAACTCGATACTTTGTAATTGTCACTTTGTACTTGTAACTTTATTCTCGTTACTTGGCACTCGATAGTTTGTAATCGTCACTTTGTATTTGCAACTTTGTTCTCGTTACTGTAAACTCGATACTTTGTAATTGTCACTTTGTACTTGTAACTTTGTTCTCGTTACTTCGCACTCGATAGTTTGTAATGGTCACATTGAATTTGTAACTTTACTCTCGTTACTTGGCACTCGATAGTCTGTAATCGTCACTTTGTATTTGCAACTTTGTTCTCGTTACTGTAAACTCGATACTTTGTAATTGTCACTTTGTACTTGTAACTTTATTCTCGTTACTTGGCACTCGATGCTTTGTAATAGTCACTTTGCATTTGTAACTTTATTCTCGTTACTTGGCACTCGATGCTTTGTAATTGTCACTGCATTTGTAACTTTATACTCGTTACTTTGGGTTCTTTAGTTTGTGTTGTTTACTTTACCAGTTGGGCCTCTTTATTTGTGACTCTGGAGTTTCTGACTGAGTAGTGATAGGACAAATATCGTAATCACATGAACTACGATCGTTTCTAACACGACAATAACGGGTACTCTCAAGTAATGGTGTTACTTGATACTACTGAGCATCACTTAAGGTGGTTGTTAACGAGTAACGAGTTTGTAAACGTTACAAAGCGAAGCTGTTCATTTATTTCTTCCGATATGTTTCTTCTAATATATTTCTTCTAATATATTATTTCTTCTAATATATTATTCCTTCTTTCCTTCGCCTACCCTAGATTTTCAGTATGTAAGCATCACTTCGTCTCTCCGACATCCCGTTATTGTTATCATAGGTTGTTTTTTATACAGACAACTCTCTGGACCTTGGGAACATTGGCAAAGGTTTCTAACCTTTATCAAGACACATCGGCTCAAACACCAATTCAGAAATTCGTTCAAATGGTGAATGAAGTTCTATTATATTGTTATGGTTGGATTCTATTACACCAATTTGGTACCTTATCGTACTAACACTGTAGTGGATACAAGACCATAAGACCACCTGACCAACCAACTGAGACTTTGTAAGAAAACTGTTTACTCCCATTATCCCAATGACTACCATCCTGGTGCAGTTTTCCGCTTCTTCATAAACCAGAGCAAATACTGAGGAGATGAAGTGGGAGAGGATTTTTTTCTCCTTCTCAACCCCACAAAATCTACAAAAATCATTTGAATACGAGTAGGAATACTAAACAAATTCAACCTTTGCCATTACAAATTTTGTGCGACGGTATGCTAATGAAAGTGACATTTCTTTGTTGCTGTTGCTGCTGTTGTTGTGTTGTTGTGTTGTTGTTCTCCTACAATGGCACGGCGTTGAAAATAAGCACACAGAAAATTACAGCTTAGCCTCAAATTAAATGCGGAATGCCCCCAACACCCAGCGCCAACGCCAAGTCGCCGAATAAACTAACAGCAAAGTTATGGTTATGGGCCGTGCTTGCTGGTTGCTGGTTTAAGGCTAAAACACATAAATTACAAATTTTTCCATTGTTCTCTGGCTTTGTTGTTGTTGTTCGTGGTGTTCTTATTTTTATCATTGTTACTGTTGTTGTTGTCGTTGTTTTGGATAGTAGAATTATTCTGCATATGCAGTTTTTGTTGCCTTTTTTGCTGCTAGAGACGCGGCGGCAATCGTCGTCGCTGCCGGCAGTTCAATAATTGCGTTTAATTATAAAGTAAAAAACTTCAAAATGTGTTTGAAACAAACAAACAAACAAACACACACTATCAGACGCAAGCACACAGACACTCTCACACATACGGATACACACCCATTCATACACACAAAGAGCTACCACCACAGCCCCAATCGTTTAAAAGAAACTGCAAGAACGAAAATTGGCACAAACGTCCGGCAACGGAATCTGTTTGGCGGCCAGTCGGCGAACTGGCTGCAGTGCTCGTGGCAGGAGAGCAACTGGCATCGGGGAGGTTGGAGTGTGAACAATTGATTTCTGGCCTGACTTGGGTTCACCTTGACTTGGTTGCGGACCCACAATGGAGGTCTTGGTTCGTGCTTATGGTGTACGAGTACTTCAAATGACGCATTGCCTCTGATGATGATGATGATGATGAATGATACAATGATACTGAATGGTACACAATGGGCGAATTCAAATGCCCTTTCGGAGTATTTAAATGTTGTTTTTCATACTCGTAATTTAAGCTTTCATTTTTTAATTTTTTTTAAATAATTAAAAAAATATTTTATAGTTTTTTAAATGCTAAAAAAATGATAATTTCTTGACGAATTTATGAGAAACAAATTGCTAAGATTACGATCAGGAGTTTGCGAGTGGGTTTCCCTGACCTTGATTAGCTTGCACACCTCCGTGGAACTGTTCTCTTCTTTCCCTGATTATATGACATGTACTTTGATAGCTCAGTGCGCTTAGCTTGCTCCCCTATCAAGGAACATATCGGGAGATTGAAGCTAACATATATCATGAATAACTGTGTCCCTTTCCCCGATTGATTGACTTGGTTTTTGTGCGATATCCACAGAATATAATCTGAAACCCCTTGATAGTTTTATATATACCCAAACATCTGTTCAAATGACGCATAATAAGAAGCAGTAAGAACAAATTATTTGCGAAACATATTTTAAATATGTGTGTCAATGCTTCAGGTCTGAGTCCGCCCTTGATAATGAAGTTTATGTGCAAGATCAGGTGTTTCAAAACACTGAGAGATGCTACGAAGCTGTGGCCGGGCTCTGTGGACCACCTTGAATCTGGTATTGAGTCGCCCAAAGACTGTCTCAGTAGTCAATTATGGTGTATCAGATGAGTCTACCAAACTCTGCCAAGATAATCATATTAGGCCAGTAGAAAACGGTACTGATTTAAAGACCTATTTAGGAGGAAACTTTTGACCTTCGAGAGACGAAATAATGGCAAATTGCTGTGAAAATTTAGTTTCTAATGTAGACAATTGAGCACTTGCAATTTCCCCCAAGTCCCCCCAGCAAAAAAAACTGTTCAAAGTCACGGACCCGTTTGGATTTCAATGCTCCGAACACCACCACCTCCGCCGACCGATGACCTGCCGTTTAGTGCCAGGTTGACGGCACTGACTCTGCGCTGTATGCACAAGTATGAGAATGTGTACCCACCCAAATGACCTTGAAGAGCATTTTTAATTAAAATCCTCCTCCTCCCTTGTAGTTTGAACAAGTCGTCAATTTGTGGAATGTCGCGCAGCATCGTTTTCATGGGCACATCATTGAGCGATGAGCAGAGCGCGGCGTCCGTCTGCGATTAATTCGTGACTTATGCAAACGGGGAAGAGCAAAAAAAAAAGAAAAAGAGAAACGCTAAAAAGGCCAGCAAACAATTAGCCAAGAAAAAAGCGTTTCGCCATATACGAGAGTACGTAAAACAACATTTGTTAATATGCCGTAATTAATGCGAATGTTCTCACAATAAATTTTGCTTAAATGCGCGTTTAAACGCTTTTGCAGTCAGGGAGCGGGTGGCAACGTGCATCGTGCAGCCTGCCCCATCAAGTCAATGCAACGTTTGCTTCGTTTTGTTTTAATAAAACTTACCAATTTGCATACGAATAAACAAATAAATCAATGCTTGGCATTAAAATGCACTAGACACACTTTAAGCCTTATTTGGCGGGCGGTATGGGCGCTAACGGATCGCCCGTTGGAGTTCTAAGCGGCCGCTCTCCGCGACTGGGTTTGCGGCCGGCCTGACCGACTGATAAAGTTGTTAGCTTTGGCGTAAATGAAACACGCGCTCCAGCTGGGCACACAATGCAGGCGAACAGCCGCAAGACGGTCGGCCAAATTGAAATATCATTGAGGGCTGGGTGTGAGATTTAAAAGGCTTATTAAAGAGAACAAAACAAAACCTCATTTGCGCCTGCGCCGCTGCTCGTAGCACGGGCGGCAGCTACGCAATGGGGCAGCCGGGCAATCAATAATGACTTGAAAGAGCGCTGCCAAAGTGCAGCGTCATCATCGTCATCATCAGCAGGCAGTCAAGTGTTGGGGAAATGGTAACAAGCCAACAACAACAACAACAACAACAACACAGTAGAAAACAGTGCTGAGCAGGCATATTTTGAAAGAGTGTTTCCATTGTTTTGGTTGCTGGAATTTTTGGATCTTTTTACAAATACTTTGAACAGGTTTTAAACATTTTTTTAGATATTTACAATAAAAGTTAGATAGGAGTGAGTTCAGAAAAAATCATTTTTATAAGTTTAAAAATTATTTAAAAATTTTACATTTATAGTAAAATTCAAAATTTCTTCATTTAAAACAGAGTTCAAATATGAATAAATTTAGAAAAAAGCCTTAATAGGTTTAAAACTATATTTAAAAATTTCAATTTATTGTCAAGCAAAATTCAGATATGAGTGAATTGAGATAAAAAAGTGTATTTAAGTATTAAAAAATATTTAAAAATTTCAGTTTACTTAAAACAAAATTCAGATATGAGGAAATTGAGGAAAAAAATTGTTTATAGGTTCAAAAACAAAATGTTAATTTTTTAAAACTAAATTCCGATATAAGAAATGTTTGAAAACTTTGTGGTGGCTATTTTTAAGCCTAATGATCTTGGGGTCTATATCTTAAACAAAAGCTACCCATGTTATTACCATTTAAGGAATATTCATTTCAAAATTCGATTCGTTGATATTAGACAAGGAAAACATTTCGTTCCAGCTTTCGATCCTCGTACTTCACTTTTGAGAGCTTTTTTCCCTTTTCTCAGACTTCATCTCAGACAAAGTATAACAGATATTATCCTAATACAACTCCACAGTTTCCCGATAGTTGGCATACACGTCTCATTTCTAGTAATCTCCCAATATGTAGTCATATTGCCAAATCATCATTTCACGATCATGGAGGAAAAATTAAAGTTTAAAGGAATAACACTGTAGAACCAATACTTCTCCCATATTCAGAGTTCTTTTGAAATCACATATCTTCCAAATGAATATCTTCCAAATGAATACCTGCCAAATGAAAATCTTCCAAATGAATACCTTCCAAATGAATATCTTCCAACTCAAAATCTTCCAAATGAATATCTTCCAAATGAATATCTTCCAAATGAATATCTTCCAAATGAATATCTTCCAAATGAATATCTTCCAAATGAATACCTTCCAAATGAATATCTTCCAACTCAAAATCTTCCAAATGAATATCTTCCAACTCAAAATCTTCCAAATGAATATCTTCCAAATGAATATCTTCCAAATGAATATCTTCCAAATGAAAATCTTCCAAATGAAAATCTTCCAATGTCGCTTACAGCAGAGTCTGTTCTGATCTCCCGTTTATCATGTTTGAAGAAGTACAAATACAAATTATTGACGCCTACAGTGCTAAAACCTTATCAAACAATAACTTTTCCGGGATCTAACGAACTCTCTCAGTTCATTTGGGGATGTTCTTCCACTTAAAACAATTTCATAAGGTCAGTCAGGGAACTGATAATATTATCACATTAGCCGCATCAAGTTGTTCATTTATGGATTTGCCACACTACAAAATAAGACCATAAAGTCATTCATTGAACTGATAGTTTTGTCATCACTGAAGATGATGACGACTTCCTCGAAAAGTCATCACTGAATATGATGACGACTTCCTTGAAAACTTCCTTGAAAAGTCAGCATTTCATAGCACTCTTTGACCCATTCTGCGAAGTTGCTATTCTTGATTACAATTTTGGTGAGCTGACAGTTCTCATAGAATTTTTCACAGCGAGCAGCGAGTGTTAAATATAAAGAGTGTTCTTTATGAATTTTAACTCATTAGTTTTGTCCCGGCAGCAGGGAGAGAACATTCTTCATACCCAGCTTGTCCATAGTCATCTGAGAAATCAAGCAAAGTAACCATTTTCTCCTCATAGAATTTCCAAAGGAATCAAGCAGTGAGCATTTCCGTATCCTAGAGATTCCAGAGAAATCAAGCAAAGTAAGCATTTTCTTTTTAGAGCGGTTCCAAAGGAATCAAGGAGAGTAAGCATGTTATCTCATGGAAGTTCCAAAAGTGAGCATTTCCGTCTCCTCGAGGTTCCTAAGGAATCAAGCATGCTAAGAATTTTCCTCCCATAGAATTTCCAAAGGAATCAAGCAAAGTACGCATTTCTCTCATAGAAGTTCCAAAAGGAAGCATTTCCTTCTAATAAAAGTACGAAAGGAATCAAGCATAGTTGGCATTTTCTTCTCTTAGAATTTCAAGAGGAATCAAGAAGATTGGGCATTTTCTTCTCAATCCACTCGTTGCACAACTCCCATTACTTCAAACAGAATTATGATTCTGTTCCATTCGCTTCTTTAAAATGTAGCGTGTAAAAATTTATGAGCGAACTACATTATCTTTGTACAAGGAACATTTACTCGTTGTAACGAGTCGTGAGAAGAGGAATACCGTTGATCTTCTTGGAATCAATGATTTTGGTTCTTTGGTAAGAGTCCTACATCAAGCAGAAATCTTTTCGCCTGAACGGACTTGAAGAAGTGATGATAAACACTACCGGGCCCTTTAAATATTTTTGCTTGAACTGACTTAAAGCAGACCCAAAGGTGTACAAGTGATGATAAAGACTACCGGGCTCTCCAAATGATTTCACCTGAACGATCTTAGAGAAGACCCAAAGGTGTACAAGTATTAACAAACACTACCGGGGTCTCCAAATGTTTTTGCCTGAAGGGACTTAAAGTAGACCCAAAGGAGTACAAGTGATGATAAACATTACCGGGCTCTCCAAATGTTTTCGCCTAAACTGACTTGAAGAAGACCCACAGGTGTAGATTGAAAAGCCTGCTGGTATTCGATTTACCACGCTCTCCAAATGTTTTTAAATCAGCTCGGGACTACAGGCTGCAGTTGGTAACACTCTGGCAGTATATTTCACAGTATGACCATCGGAAATTTAACAGTTTCGTTGAATGATAGAACTATTTTTATGTAACAAAAGACGATCCAATGTTTCAAATTATATAAGTTAATTATCAGTCAGACTTTGTCGTAGTCTTATACCATGTCTCTCTCCGAGGTCTCCCGCCATTTTACCTACCTATACCATCTCACGAAAAAATTGAGGCTCACAAGCAATGATGGGTGTAGGAAATAGGAGGAAACAGCCTCCAAGGAAACCTTGAAATATAACCTATGATTCTGTCCATCAATCGCTGGAGCACGCTTATAAAGACTTGAGGTCTTCCAGGTCTGGTTTGCGCGACTAAAAGGGGTATTAACCCTGAGAATCGCTCCACTTATACGGCTAGCAAAAAACGCCTGTCTATTATTCAATTACTCTCTAATTCTGCGAGTCCTAAATAGGCGCTAAGCTGGTATCACTAAGGACCTAATAGGTCGCCTCCTTATTCAATAACTCTCTATCACCGCGGGTCCTAAATAGGCGCTAAGCTGGTGTCGCTAAGGATCTAACAGGTCGCCTCTCTATTCAGTGACTCTCACCACCGCGAGTCCTAAATAGGCGCTAATCTGGTCTCGCTAAGTACATAACAAGTCTATGCGTGGCCTATTCGGTCAGTGAGTCTAACCTAGCCTATACCTATGCTTGATATATGCCTCTATAATCAATCCTTTGCTCCAGAGCTGTTCTACTCTAACTTTTTAACGGTTCCTATTGTGTTTTTACACCTGTTCTATTGTGCCAAGTTCCTTAAGAAAACTGAATTGGTGATGGAGCAAAAGTTGTTGCGTTCTAAGTAGAAATGTTTACTTGAAGGTCAACTTCTTAAACTCTTTTGAAAGAGGGGATGAAAGGACTCAAGAAACCGGAGAGAATGAAGAAACCAGTGTGAAAATTTTTGCAGATTTTGGAGTCAGCGTCATTTTCCACAACAATCAAATATGTAGAAAGTGACTCTAGAAGCATTTCAAGCTACTTCTTAAGCGGCTTTTCAAGCGACTTCTTTAGCGGCTTTTCAAGCGACTTCTTTAGCGGCTTTTCAAGCGACTTCTTAAGCGGCTTTTCAAGCGGCATCTCTATGCCTTCAAATGAGTGGGGTGTATTTTTCTTGAGCGCCGGCGTGATTTTAATAATCAGTTTGTTTGATTGATTTTTAAATACAAGCAAATATATATACAAAAATATAAGATTCCTTATATTCGAGTAAATCAATAGTCGTCAAATTCTTTTTTATATGAAGGTATTTCTATCCGAATGTGTTAATAAGTGCACGCTGTTAGAGTCCACTCTCCATCTAAGAATTATTATAGTGGCACAACCAAATTGCACCTACAGTGAGCACTTGTCAACAAATTCGAATAGAGATTCCGTCAATTTTTATATGGTTTATTAAGATTTAATAAATTTACTAAAAGCATTGAAAATGATTGGAATTTTTGGATTTCTTATCAGTTAATTGTGTGTTTACTCTCACTTTGAGGTCCCTGATGAGCAGCGAATACACATGTTTGCCTCATTTTATATTTACTTATTTATTTATATATATTTTTGTTGCTGTTGTTGTACATTTTCTAACCTACGCCATATGCTCTCTAGACTGGTGCACTTTTTAAATTATAAAAGTCGTGGGAATATTGAACTAAAAACTCGATCAAAATAACAAAATCACAAAATTAGTATGCCAAAGTGAGCGCTGGAAGCTCGAAACGGCAGCAAGCAAAAAGTCCAGACTGCTTTTAAGCATGTGGGCCGTAACTTCAAAATTAACTGCGCCAAATCGAAAAGTGAACAAAAGGCAAAAAGAACAAAAGGGCCTGCAAGCGGCACAGGCAGTGGAGCAAAAATATCACAAAATCGAACTGGCGATCAATACTTTGAGGTATAGAAGAAGCGTATAAAAGAGGGCTTCCCCACCCAACTCCAAACGCATATAAATCAAAAATTCACTCGCTTCACAGCTACTATGCCAGCAGGTTTGAAACTGCAAACGAAACTTGCCAAAAACAAAATAAAACAATAACAAAAAAGACACCAAAAAAATGAACGCAAAAAAAAGAAAGAGTTATAGAAATCAGATCAAAATAAAATCAAAATCCCGCTGCAAAGGCGATATTAAAAAGGGTTCATTGTACGATCAACCACAAGCAGCCCCACGAGCGCGAGTATCGAACTGAACTCTGAGGCGGCTCTGGCTCTGTGGCCCGACGCTGGTTATGGTCGGGCTGCTGGCTGGCTGGCTGACTGGCACATACCCGACCTGTACCCGTGCCCGTATGTGGGGCGTTATTGCGCCAAAAATGTTGATGATGTCGATGACGCTGATGGGGCTGATGGCTGTTCTGATGATGTTCAGAGCTCTGTGATCGCTGCTCAACGGTGATGCTGAAGCTAGATCTTGTTAAGACAACATTTCGTCAAAAAGCCTCGACAAGCAGACAACATTTTATTAAAATGCACTTCTCTGCTATGCGCACCCAACGTGCAGCAATAGCAACAACGCTCCACGCTAAATGTACAACGCTCTACCTCAGGGGGAAAATATTGCAAATAAAAGGCCAGCAAAGTAAAGCAAAGCAAATGCAAGGCAAGATCAGGCCAACCGGGGTATGGCGAGGCGGCGAGGCAATACGTAAGAAACGAGGTTAATGCTGCAGCAAAAATGAGCTGGAAGATCAATTAAAAATTAACGATATGAAGCGCTGCACAATCTGCTGCCTTCATTTCGCTTCACTCTGGTATTGACTTTTTTTCTTTTCTTCTCATCCATTTTTTTTTCCTCCTTACAATTGGGCGTACCCACAACATAATGAAACATGAAGCCATACGAGCAGCTACTTTGGTACTTAAGGGGGGATGAAAGGAAGCAATAAAAAATTCTGGCAGTTATGAGCAACGGCAATGCAAAGTGTAGCAATCGAGGAGCAGCGGAACATCAGCATAAGTGCTCGCTGTATCCATGGAGTAAGTGGAGCCGCTGACCACGCGGAAGGCCTCCAGCTATGTGAGACACACTTAAGACAACAATGGCCAACCAATGCAGTCGCATTAGAATAACGTGTCACAAGTCGCCTGTCAACGGCTCCGGACATTTTAATGCGTTGGAATTAGTAATAAAGCAAGGAAGCGCCACAAGAAGAGCAACAGGCCAGAGCTGCTGCAACTCAGTGCTCTTAGAAATGCTTTGGCCAGTTGGAATCTTGGTCTCTTGGCATTTCGCAGTTCAACCTTCATCAAAGAAGGAGGAAACATTCTTGGCTATTATTATATGTAGATTGTACAGAGAGCGGGGACTAGTCACCAAGTCACTGCGGCCAAATAGACCTATTGTGACACTAGATTGTAGATTGTACTATTACTATATGTGGAAGAGGTGCTGATTTATGTACTCCTCTATAAACCAATTATTCCTATCATGGGGTTCTTCAAACATCTTAGAAGCTGTGTTGTATACCAATAATTTATCGGAAGCAGGCCCATTCAACCCTTAACTGTTCTATATCCTCTTAACTGGTCTAAGGCGGAATATATAATAACCAAAACACAGTTATAGGTTGGGAAATTGACCCGAGCCAAGGTTCAGCTATAAGCATAGTTCCAGAAGCATTAGCAAAGCCTTTTAATTATACCTTGATATGGACACATAGTTTGCTCTGCGAATGTGCTACAAACTGAAGAATAGGATTCAGAAGAATTGTGCGTAGGATCATGTGGGATACGTTGGGGCATATTAAGGGTCTGAGCAGCAGCACTTAGAATACTCAAATCTCCTACTTAAATATTTGTTTGGTTTTAAATTTGGATTGTATATTGTTCGCGCCAATTATGTTCGCTATTTTTTTACCTTTGCCCTCCCTCTGCTTCTATATATGAACTTGGAAACTTCCAAGTGAATGTGGGCTTATTCCCTTCTGAAGTAATATGAATGCTACAAATCAGGAATGCACTCCCTTCTGTTCCTACTTTGTATATTCTATGCAAGCAAGTCTTGAGAAAAATGTTAGGATAAACTTCAGCGATTATGAGCGAGATATACCTCAGACTCCTGTTACTATGACGTATCTATTGTTGTGTTGTATCAACCATGGGACTTAGTTGTGAAACCAAAGAGTTAGTTCGACCACAAAGTCGATCAGATGTTATTAAGTATATGGAAGACTTCTTAGAGAACAGTTCCACTACTCGATATCTGTACGCAGAAATTTCTGTGTCTCAGAACATATGAAATTCTGAATATCCTGCGATGGGAATGATCTGTAGAACCGATGGGATGGGAATGTTCTGTAGAACTAAATCATAGGATTTAGTTGTGGAACCAAAGAGTTAGTTTGAATAAAAAGCCGATCAGATATGAATAAACTCTGTGAAAGACTTCCTCAGAGAACGGTTACACAGTTCTGTGTCTGTTGTCAGACATTTCTGTACCTCCTAATATATGAAATTCTGAATATCCTGCGATTGAAATGTTCTCTACAAACTTGATTTCTGGGTTATGAAATAAAGGCAAAAAGAGCCAAGATTGAAAAGCTTGGTGAACAATTTTATACTGTTTTTTTTACTGAAATATTTTATTTAATTGTGAAAATGCCATTTAAGTATCCTTTCAAATTGAAGCTATGGAAGCATCATGATTGCCCCTCAAAAATGCAGTCTAAGAACATAATCGATTGCTAATATGAAAGGACAAAAGTAAATACTTAAGGGATTTCTTAAATAATATGTCTTGAAGGGATTCTATTGAACCTCTATATGAGTTTTTTTGTCAAGAATTTATTAAAGGATATCCTGTTGAGATATTCCACTAGTCCCGAATATGAACACTTTGTAAAGGATTTACTATAGGATATGTGTTTAAAAGATTCTATTTTACCCCTATATGAGGTCTTTCTAAAGGATTTATTAAAGGGTATCCTGTTAAGAGATTCTACTTCACCCGAATATGACCCCTTTGTAAAGGATTTACTATAGGATATGTGCTTAAAAGGTTCCATTGGACCTCAATATGAACTCTTTGTAAAGGATTTATTAAGGAATATGTTGATGAGAGATTCTACTGGCGCTTACTATAGGATATGTGTTTAAATGGTTCCATTGGACCTCAATATGAACTCTTTCTAAAGGATTTATTAAGGGATATGTTGATGAGAGATTCTACTGGCGCTCAGTATGTTATCTATGCAATGGATTTAGTAAAGGATATGTTGTTGAGAGACCTTAGTGGAACCCAATATGCTCCTTTAATAAAAGATTTATTACAGGATATGTGTTGAAAAGATTCTATTAGACCCCAACATGAAATCTTTCCAAAGGATTTATTAAGGGATATGTTGCTGAGAGATTCTACTAGAGTAAGCTATCTATGCTAGAGAATATTAAATATGGAAATATGTTATTTATTGATGCATATATTGTTGAGAGACCCTAGTGGAGTCCATTAAGATCCTTTTATAAAGAATTTATTAAAGGCTATGTCTTTAAGAGATTATATTGGACCCTAACATAAGCTCTTTGTGAAGGATTTATAAACGAATATGTTGTTGAGGGATCCTACTTAACCTCACTATCATCCTTTTATAAACAATTTCTTAAAGGAGATATTTTAAGTCGATTATTGGACCCCAACATAAGCTCTTTGCAGAGGATTTTTAACGGATATGTTGTTGAGAGATCCTATTGTACCCCAATATGAGCTCTTTGTGAAGGATTTCTTAAATATATGTTGTTGAGAGATCCTACTGTACCCCAAAATGAGGTCTTTGTGAAGGATTTCTTAAATATATGTTGTTGAGAGATCCTACTGGACCCCAATATGAGCTCTTTGTGAAGGATTTCTTAAATATCTGTTGTTGAGAGATCCTACTGGACCCCAATATGAGCTCTTTGTAAAGGATTTCTTAAATATATGTTGTTGAGAGATCCTACTGGACCCCAATATGAGCTCTTTGTGAAGGATTTCTTAAATATCTGTTGTTGAGAGATCCTACTGGACCCCAATATGAGCTCTTTGTAAAGGATTTCTTAAATATATGTTGTTGAGAGATCCTACTGGACCCCAATATGAGCCTTTTATAAAGGATTCATTAAATTTTGCGTCTTTAAGAGCTTCTTGTGGACTCCAATATGAGCTCTTTGCAAAAGATGTCTTAAAGGATATGTTGTTAAGAAGCCCCCATATGTGCCCATAATGAAAAATTTGCATTATTCAAAAACCAGGCTGCCTACTCAATTAGCGGCCAATTTTCTCACTTACTTTCTTAGCGTCTTACGTGCACGGACTTGAGCCACAGACTAAGTATTGTGTCCTTCTGGCTTGAAAACAAAAACCACTCACAGGATGCATAAAATGCACTGAAAGCCGAGCATTTCTCGGTGAACGTATGCAAATAAAAATGAACGACCCTCATGAAATTTATGAAGCTCAAACTAATTAACATGCAAAGGCACATAATTTTTTTGCACACGTCACCAGAAGACAACACGCACACACACATATATACAGGCACACATATATATACAGGACACTCATATATACAGGAACACATATATAAAGGCAACACACATACATATACACGCACACATATGCATACTCGTAGGCACAATCGCACGCAGTATAGAATCCCTTGGCCAAAGGGTTGTTGCACCACCCCAAACTCTGACCAACAATTTTCCGACTGCTGCAAGACAATGCGAGTACATAAAAATTATTGCAACTACATTAAAAACAAACCCAAAAAGAGTCCACGGTGAGCGTGTTTAGTGGACATTCATTTCGTAGCACCAGCACACCAGACCAAGAGGAAAGCACTCCACTACTAGACCAGTCCAGAGCACCAGAAATCGTAGCGGAGTAGAGGAGAAGTAGTAGAAAAATAGTAGGTAGCAAATTTATTTAGTGGCAAGTGATTTGTGTGTGCGTGTGTGTGTGCGGAGAGTGTCCAGTGACAAATATTAATGACGATTTTCATGCCTGCCTACCCACTGCCTCCGCCTTCGCCTGGGCTGATGTCGGTGTTGCCGTTGCCGTTGCCATTGCCGGTGCTGTGTCTCCAACTGCCTCGACCTCAGTCCCTGTCCCAGCTCTAGCTATGGCCACATTTGGTATGTCTGTGGCGTCGTTGCATGTTTTGGCTACTGTTGAAAAATTGTCAACGAGTGTGGTTTGAGTTGCTGTTGTGGTTGTTGTTGGTGCTGTGGTTGTTGTTGCTGTTGTTGCTGTTGTTGCTGTTGTTGCTGTTGTTGTTGTTGCTGTTGTTGTTGTTCGTAGGTACTCCTGCACATATATGGGCGATTTTATTATAAAGCCACATCAAATGCTCCAAACTTTTGGCGCACTTCTGTTTAAAATTTATAATACGCCCGCTCGGGTCCGGCCTGGCTCCAGTGGCCGCAGTCGGTTCGGTCCGTTCCCTGGTTCCATTGTGAGCGCGCTCACCCATAAAATTCATTGAACACAGTTAATGAGTGACATTTATTTTATTGATTTGGCTTTTTTCCTTCAAATTGTTGTTGTTTCCATTTGACTTTTGCAGGATTTGTTTTGGCCGTAAAAGAAGGTAGTAAAAATCATAAAAAATAGTGAAAATCACTCACGGAGCTCTTTATTAGCGGCAGTAGTCAGTGTTAGAAACTGATTTATTGCTATTTTTGTGTGGCTTTAATGACGTATTAAAAATCAAAACAATAACAACGATAGGAATTGAATCGAGGAGACTGAAGGCGAGTGGAGTGGAGTGGCGAGGAGTGCAGTGGAGTAGCGTGGTGTGGCGAGTAGCGGCGAGAAGTGCAGTGGAGTGGCGAGGAGTGCAGTGGTGGGACGTACAGCGGTGTGTTGTGGCGCACTGTGTAAGTTTGAGGCATTTACAAATTAACACATTAAAAAGGCCGTAATTCAAATTGAAATCAGAAATTTAATGTCTCAGCAATAAAAACAATTTTGAATAAAGTTGTAAATGCTTTCTTAAAAAGCAGTTAAACATTTTTCTCAGACTTGTTCGAAGAAGGAGGAGGAGTGGAAAAGGAAGGTAGGTGATTGAGCGTTGATAGTTGGCCTTGGACTTCTAGTCAGTTATTGATATTTGTACTTGGAATTGCTCTCTTATGTTTTATTCTCACTAATGAAGAGAGATGTGAAAAGACTATTTTCTTTATTTAAGTTTTTTTTATTGTTTTTGAACGATGACCTTTAAATTTGCCCTTCACATGTAATTCAGAAGACTTCCATCACCCAAAAGCAATTTACGAAGAATACTATATAAGCAAAGCGCCCCGTTTGTGGCAGTTCAATCTTCGGATTGGTCCAATTATCGAGGTTTTTCAATAAGGACATGACAACTTTGTATTAAAAATAAACCCAGAATAATTGAGATATTGGGCTGAATGTACACAAGAATCCAGGTATAATACACAAGTTAAGCAGACATGTTAACGACCAGGTTAATGTGGCCGTATCTTAATATGAGAAAATCTATAAACTTGCTTGCCCTGTCGAGAGAAGATATCTCTAAGGCCGTGGCTTGTATAACTGGTCATTGGCTATTCGGCAGGCATGCTCTCAGGCTGGTAGTATTCTCTCATGAATACTGCAGAAGCAGTGGGGATGAGGAAGAGACTGTGGAACATCTCTTCTGTAGGTGCCCCGCTCAAGCTAGAAACAGGCTCTTTAGGCAAGTACGCTTTTAATGCTCTTATAGAAGTGTCTGGCACTAAGGTCAAACAAATCCTGCGCTTTACTAGGGCTTCGAAATGGTTTGATGAGTAAATCAGAGGTACGCTGTTACGCGGTGGTATCACAATGAACCCATGGTGATCTGAGTGAATTGGTCTGTATACCGGCTACCACGAGAACCTAACCTAACCTACCTACTAACTAAGGAGTTCGAACTCGTGCATATGACCACGAGGAGTACGTTTCCAATGATCGATTATTTGGAGCTAATTTTCCAACTCTCCAACGCTTCCACAAGTTATATCACTTACGTAGTTATGCTCGACACATTCAATCAGCTGCTCTTCGATACTCACTAATTCACTTACTGATTATCTATATCTAAATCTGTCTTTCTCAATCATCTCTCTCTATCCTTCTCTATCTTCTCTACCCTCCTCTAACCTCCTCCACCCTCTCCTAACCCTCCTCTACCCTCCTCTACCATCCTCTACTCCGCTACCCTCCTCTAACCTCCTCTAACCTCCTCTACCTTTCTCTACCACTCTCTACCACTCTCTACCACTCTCTACTTCTCTGTAACACTCTCTACCTCTCCTCTATCCCTCCTCTATCCCTCCTCTACCTCTCTCTACCTCTCTCTACCTCTCTCTACCTCTCTCTACCACTCTCTACCACTCTCTACCACTGTCTACCACTCTCTACGCCTCTCTACCACTCTCTACGCCTCTCTACCTATCTCTGTACCTCTCTGTACCTCTCTCTACCTCTCTCTACCTCTATCTACCTCTCTCTACATCCTTCTCTATCTCCTCTATCCTCCTTTACCTCATTTTAACTCTCTGTACCTCTCTCTACTTCTCTGTACCACTCTATACGACTCTCTACCTCTCCTCTATCCCTTCTCTACCTCTCTCACTAACACTCTCTACCACTCTCTACAACTTTATACCTATCTCTGTACCTCTCTGTACCTCTCTCTACCTCTCTGAAGCTCTCTCCACCTCTCTGTACCTCTGTATATCTCTTTATTAAATTTATCTTGACACCCAATACTTTATATACGCAAGGATTTGTGGCATTCAATAGCAAGAGACAGAATGTACCCTGTGAATTATTGGAGTCCCACGTTTACTGGACTAACATTCATATCAGTACACCAGAGAAGTGCCCTCAGAACATTTTTTAGGAATGAAGACCTAATCCAACGAACCATTTGATTCCAGAAAAACGTTGCTTCGTACGAATTTACCCAGAAAAATAAAATGTTTAAGTCAAGGATTCTGATACACTGAAGTCAAAAACCAGAAGAAAGAAATTCATGAGGTGGTGTAAGGAGAGAGGGCGAAAAATTGTGGTATACTGTGTCTGTTGAAAAAGATTTCTGTTGAAAGAGATTTCTGTTGAAAAATATTTCTGTTGAAAAAGATTTCTGTTGAAAAGGATTTCTGTTGAAAAAGATTTCTGTTGGGAAAAGGCTATTCAATGTGGCTTCTTTTCGTTGTTAATAATCATTCTGGGATACTTAATTGATATATAAAGAGACTTCAAGTAAAATGGGAGCTTTAAACATGAGTAAATGGATTATGGAACAGGGAATTATAGTTAATAGGGACTTGTCTATATAATTTTAGTATATATATAGTACAAATAACTATATAGTTTATAGTTATTTGTACTATATAGTTTATAGTTATTTCTACTATCTCCAACTTGTATACATTTAGACCATTCGAATCTCACAAAGTTTCTCTGTCTTATTTGATAATGTTCCCATTTGTACGATCCTCCATAAAAGCACTCACAACGCCCCTTTGAACATCTTTCCAACTCAGAAAATATTCATTTTACTTAACATCCTTGCACCAATGACTTCACACACTATTCGTCCTAGTTTCTTGCTTCCCAGCGTTGAAAAAGGATGAGCGTCTTTTCAATCCCTTTTTCCTCACGGCTGTCCTCTGGCATCCATACTTCAGGCGATTATTTTTAAAGTAAACTGCATGTATTGGAACATATTTCAAATACCCACCAATCATTAACGCAACCGACATTTCTATAAACAACAACAACAACGCTAACTGCCACGGCTGCCACGAACACTCATGCAACTATGAATTGTGTAATTGCGCGCAGCAAGGAAGGAAGCAACCAACCCCTTGCAAAGGCACAAATAGCAAAAAAGGGGCAGCAAACTAGCTGCGAAACAAAACAAAAACAAAAACACAACAAAGCGAAAATAAAAACGGAACTGATAGAGCATAAAAGCCACGCCCCACTTGCATAAATATGCTGAGGAAGAACAGCAAAAATTATGCATTAAAAGTGCAGAGCAATTTTCTTATGCAATTTTTAAGAGCTCAGGAAAAGTGGGTTAAGTATATTCACGGGTGGGCAGGGCAGGGCAGGGCGTACTTTGTAGAGAAATTTAGTTTGAAAAAGAAATATATTTACAGATATTTTCACTATTTCTCTTTAAATCAAGAGCATAATTTAATTATTTATTTTTTTTATTAAGATATTTATTTTATTTATTTATCAATAGTTTATTATTTATTTTAAATATTTATTAATAGTTAATTATTCAGTTTAATTATTTATTAATAGTTAGTCATTTAAATTACTTATTAATAATAGTCAGCTATTTTTTTTCCGGGTAGAGAGGGTAAAAATGCCTGTCGCATCATCAAAACTGTCGTCACAGATTTTGTATGTGAGGATTGCACTCACTAAAACATCCCCTTTCCTCACTGAGAACATCTCCCCACCCTGGAACCCTTTTTCTACTTCCTTCAAGGTGGAGATTCTCACTTCGTCCCTATTGGACTCTCAACATTATTCCTGCGTCCAGGTCCCGCTTTTTCCGCCGGAGCACATTTTCCACATATTTATCTACGTGGTCCCAGTTTTCTTTGCTGCTTAGTATAACCTCCACAATTTTTCGGTGGCTAAGATTTCCCCGATTTCCATTCCAAACGTGGTGCGCTCTGTTTGCCACCTTGTGCATTCGAAAAAGGGGGCTCTGCATCATCCCTATTGCTGTCGCCGTATAAACACTCAGGCGCTCCAATTCCGAATCGGTGTAGATACTTGCAGACGTATCCGTGACCAGACAGTAACTGGGTGCGGTAGAAATTGACGGTTCCGGCTGTTCCTCCTATCCAGCTCGCTATGTCGGTATGAGCCTTGCTGTCCAACTTCCGCGACCCTCGGCGGCCCATCAGTCTTACCAATAGAGCACGGTTTGTTGCTTTATATCCTGTGCGGTTACTCTGGTATTTTTACTCATTTTGGCTTCTCGTAGGTGTTTTGACTTCGAGGGCCAAGAGATCGATAGGGGTTAAGCCGCCAATTACCAGAATTGACGGCTCCAATACAGTGTGGTACGCTGAAGCTACTCGCAGTACTGCGGTTCGTTGCACGGAGGATAAAACTTTTCTTCGCTCGTGCACCTTCAGCTTGTCGGCCCACAATTCGCTACCATACAGCAGAATAGAGAGCGTTGCCATCATCAGCAGCTTCCTCTTACTGGATGTGGGCCCTCCAATGTTTGCCATTAGTCTGCTGAGAGAAGCCCTTACTCGTGCTGCCTTCGCTGCCGCATTTTGTATTTGCGCCCAGTAGGTGAGTGTGTAGTCAAGCTGAATTCCCAACTACTTTATCACCTTTTGTGACCTGATGGTCTCGGAGCAAACTTCAGTTAATTTCGCTTGGAATGTGCTTTCTCGTGAGGAGTAGCAGTTCCGTCTTTTCTGTGGCCAACTTCAAACCGTGTGAATCGAGCCACCTCGGCGTTCTGATCATGAACTGGTTCAGCTTTCTTTGGGCGTCTTCCGAGTCGCATGCGGTAATGACAGCCGCAATGTCGTCTGCGTATCCAACTAAATGAGTGTCATCTGGCATCTCCATGCGCAAAATGCCGTCTTAGCTTATATTCCAAAGGTCCGGTCCGAGGATGGACCCTTGCTCTGCCCCTGATGTGATGGTTTTGCTTCGGGTGCCATTATTGGTGTCGTATATCAACATTCGGTCTTTAAGGTAGCTCCGGATTATCTTCTTCAGATAAGCTGGTATCTGAAAACGATTTTCGAGTGCCTCGATTATATCCACCCACCTAGCGCTGTCATTTATTAATAACATTTATTTACTGTTTATAATTATTCACTTTTAGCATATATTATAATTATATTATTATATATTTATATTTATTTATTTTAATATTTATATACTATTAATATTTATTTATTATTAATATTAAATTATTAATATTATTTATATAATAATATTTATTTTTGTTAATATATATTTACTATTAATATTTTTTATTAATATTATTCATTTATTGCTATTTATTTATTATAAATATTTATTTTTTATTAATATTTATTTATTATAAACAATTATTTATTATAAATAATTATTTATTACTATTTATTTATTATAAATATTTATTTTCTATTAATATTTATTTGTTATAAACAATTATTAATTATAAATATTTATTTTTTATTGATACTTATTTATTATAAATAATTAGTTATTACCATTTATTTATTATAAATATTTATTTTCTATTTATATATATTTATTATAAACAATTATTTATTATAAATATTTATTTTCTATTTATATATATTTTTTATAAACAATTATTTATTATAAATATTATTTTTTATTAATATTTATTTATTATAAATAATTTTTAATTATGTATATTTATTTATTACTATTTTTTATTATTAACATTTATTTATTATGAATATTTAATTAATAATACTATTTATTTATAAATAATATTATTACTATTTATTTATTATATTTCAATTTTTATACCGCTTAAAAACTTCACAAAGCAATTGAAAAATTTCAGCAAAATTTCATCCATTTACAGTTAAAATTAGGTTTAATTTTGTTCTATCTTTGCTTCACTCTTATTGTCTGTTTGGCTTGGCTCTGCAAATAAAAACATAACAACAACAAAAATATAAATAAAGATAAAGTAAATAAAAACAAAAACAACTGCAAAAAGAATGCCCCTTCAATTAAGCCGCAGCACCCAGCCACCCACTACCCGCCCACTTCACAGGCGGTACATAATATACCAACCAGCCAAGCAAACACACACACATTGAATACACACAAACACACACACACACACACACACAGATTTATACACATACCAAAACATGCTCGTTTATCTATCTGCCTTTTGTGCCCACAATCGCACCCACACACACCACTGCAACTTTGTATCTTATCTCTCTGTGCGCGCCTTTAGCATCTGATATCGAACATTTTTGCGCTAGATTTTCGTGCGCTGCTTGTCTCTCTCCGGCTTGTCAGGGGAGTACCCCCCTCGCCACACACCCGCATCCTACCACCTCTTCATGATAGAGTGGAGGACCGTGCCATGGTGGACCGTGCCACTGGGGGGTGTTGTTCCCTTCCTGCAGATTGTTTGTGGCAGCACCCCTGTTAACTGCTGCTGCTGCTACTGTTGGAGACAGCCCCCAGCAGCAGCAGCGCCCCAACAAGCAGCAGGAATACTCATTTTTATTATAACGCCACAATTGCTGCTAAAATGACTTTTCACAAAAAGTAATGTGAATGAATGCTTTGTTCGTTCAAAGGCAACATGAAAGCAGCGAAAATTCAACAACAACAACAACAAAAGGCGTCCTTTTGTACGAGTGGGTACATGGTATATACATCTGGAGAGGTTGTGCCAGCAGTGTGGCAACAACAACAACCACACCGATTATTATGTAAAAGGGTGGCGCAGTTGAAAGTGGATGATAGTGGGTGGTAGTGGGTGGCAGTGCTGCGGCGCTTGGAGTCTGCGTTACTCCTGTGTAACGAGCTTTGGGTTTACTACTGTTCTATAGAGATGTGCTAGGTAGATACTTACTGACGTCTGTGTGCGTGTACAAGAGGATGTACGTTTGCGTGGGTGTTTTTGCGAGTGTATGTGTTTGTGTGCTTGAGCGGGTGGTGGGTATCTTGAAATTTGTATCTGCGCATTATCTTAGATGGAAAAGGACATTGCCATTCGTGCTGCTTTCCTTTTTATTTAGTTTTCCTTTTTTTCTTGTATTTGAATTTGAAGAAAACGTTTTACAAACATACTTACATGCATAAGTACGTGTATGAGGGAGTGTGTGTGTATGTTTATGGTAGTATTAGTACAGCTCTTACCCAGTTGGAAATCAAAGTCAACAAAGATTATTCGTTGATACGAATACTATCGAGCACTACTAACAAATCTATGTTATATATACATATATGTGTGTATATGTATATGTATATGTATATAATTTATATAGACCTTGTGCCAATTTGTGTGTGTAACACCCCAAAGGAAGCAAGTATACGAGTATACTGGTATATTCTTACAATCTTTAACAGACTCAATTCATGAGTCATTTTAGTCTTATTGACGGTCTTCTTGGCGGTCCTCTTGGCATATCTGAAAACCGCATCTTCACATCGTATGCAATTTTTTAAGTAGTCGGCGTGGACACTTTCAACCTCTGTTCATATTCTACTTTCTGACAACATTTCATATAAGAATTATTGATATTCATTGAACTGAATATAATATGCTGATCTGTATACGACTGTGAGGTAATCGCATTCAATTTTCACTGCCTTTTCCTACTGGGCAGTTTCCTCTATATGTGCTTGTAGTAAATATGCCGTCGGTACATAAACTTTATATACAAAATGTTTCAGTACTAAGAAATATTTCAACGTTATTGCAGCATCAATTTAATTTAGATTAAGCAAGGATGGAGGTAATGATCTATTGAGCCTAGTACTCAGGAATGACAACAGGCCTTTCGCTGTGTTATGTAAGCGTAGCTAGGGTGTCCTTTGGGTTGGACAAGTTTTCAAAACTCTATATTTGAATTTAGGACTAAATGTGTCTAGATTCATTCACTGATAGAAGGCCCACAAGTTGTCTATTAGATGAGGGTACTCTTTTCCTAACTCAGTGTACATACTCGTAGTTTTAACAACCGCATAAATTGTGTCTAGAGTCATAGGTCTACAACTTGGCAGAAGGCCCAAAAGCTTCCTATTAGATGAGCGCCTTCCCTGCCCATTTTAGTGTATATAATCGTAGTTTTAAAAACATTATAAATTGTATATAGATTCATAGGTGTACTAACTGGCAGAAGGCCCACAAGTTGTCTATTAGATCAGGGTATTCCTTTCCTGATTCAGTGTGCTTAGTTTTAGCAACCGCATTGTTTTGGGGGATACTCATATACAAATATATTTTTAGTTTCACTTACGGAAGTGAATCATAACTTATTTCAAACTACTGCTGATATAAGATTGTGTAATCCCTTTGATTGCATAACCAAATTTGGTTTCCTTTTCCTAATTTCTAATCTGATATTTATTTTATTGTCTGCAATTCTGTAGGGAATATTTATGATAAAACCCAACTTAAGTTCTACAGATAGAAGATAGAGTAAACTTGATGATTACAAAAGCATATCGAAGCCACTTGTTTGGTAATAGTATTCAAAGATTGGCTGGTAATAGTATTCAAAGATGCATTGGTTGGTAATAGTATTCAAAGATGCAATGGGTGGTAATAGTATTCAAAGATTGGTTGGTAATAGTATTCAAAGATGCAATGGTTGGTAATAGTATTCAAAGATGCAATGGTTGGTAATAGTATTCAAAGATGCAATGGTTGGTAATAGTATTCAAAGATTGGTTGGTAATAGTATTCAAAGATGCAATGGTTGGTAATTGTATTCAAAGATGCAATGGTTGGTAATAGTATTCAAAGAGTCTTGATTGGTAATAGTATTCAAAGATGCAATGGTTGGTAATAGTATTCAAAGATGCAATGGTTGGTAATAGTATTCAAAGATTGGTTGGTAATAGTATTCAAAGATGCAATGGTTGGTAATAGTATTCAAAGATGCAATGGTTGGTAATAGTATTCAAAGAGTCTTGATTGGTAATAGTATTCAAAGATGCAATGGTTGGTAATAGTATTCAAAGAGTCTTGATTGGTCTTCACTTTTAATATAATTCAGTTGCAAAGAGCATCGAATTGTCACCTGCTTCCTGAAATTTTGTAGAGAAAAAATGCATTATTCAGACTGTCATTGTTTTATACCCACTTCTCTCACAGTATATGGGGTCCTTAGCTGCATTTTCACTTTAATCACTCATTGCGTTTCTGGTGAATACTCACTCCCATTCATATTACGAGGGAACTCTCTATTATTACTGGCCTATCGCCCTTCAATTGTGATATAAGGTATCTTAAAGTCCCTCACTAAGTTTGATGTGTGTTTAGCTAGATTTGCTCAGCATCCTTTTTACTGTCACACTCGAAAGTTTACCAAATTTTTAACAATCTTGAATAATTCCTAGTTTTCTTTATATTTATTACCGTATATTTATTACGAACCGTATTTGTCCCTTCTTCATTTGAAGCTGATTTTCTGATAAAACTCTGAATAATTGCCTGTGATACTATAAATATCTCTTGGGACTGATACGAAACTTTGAATTGGAGAATTTATCAACATACTCAAATGTTATTAGATAATAAATATATGGAAAAACAAATCAATGATCACCTAAAAAAGCAGCCAACTAATATTTGTATAGTATTTTAAATAATATTTTGGTGGCAATTTGATACAATTTGAGTTTCTTATCAGGCTCATCAAACAGATAACAAATAAACATAAAATATTAAATTTCAATTTAAAAAAAACCAACAAAATTAATCTTATCATAGAAAGTCAATTTATACAACAACAAAATAAGTTTGTACAGATATATTTGAGAGTAGACAATTTGCCCGGTCGCCACAAGCACAGCAGTTAAAAATATAAAAACTATATAGATAAATATACTTATATATGTGTGTGGATGTGTGTATTTACACCTGTATACCCATGCAGTTTATGAGTTTAAAAGCCAAATAAATTTGAAGGTATTTTTCGCTTGAACGCTTGGATATTTATGTGATTTTTGTTGGTTTTTTTTTTGTGGTATACTTATTTATTTAGTTTATTTTATTTAATTTTTTGTTTGTATTGTTTGTATGCAGATTGACAATAAGAGATTAAATTTTGTTTAGTTACGATTTAAACGAATTTAAATTCAAATTAAATATTTAAATGTCGTTTGCGGATTTATGAGTCTTTCATTGCGGTGAGAAGTGCACTAAAAGTGAACGAATTGCAAAAAAAGTATAAAATAATTTTGCAAAAATTAAATAAAATAAGAAAAATTTAAAAAAATACAAGAAAATAAAATAAAATAAAGTAACAAAAATTCAATAAAGATATAATAAATAAATTCAATTAAGAGTGATTTGAAATTTGAAAATTTCTTAATATGAGTTTTAACAACATGGCACTACAGTGGTGTGCAAATCCTTACAACCAAACAAAATTTTATATAACCAACCAGGTATATTAAATTTCAGTCCAATAGCTGAATAATCTTTCTATTATTTCTATTATTCTCTGTTTTATTTAAATACAAAATTGCTATGTCCTTATTGAAAACCCCTTTACAACCATTCCGCAATTAACTAAGGATTTGGGTTAAAACAGACAGTAGCAGTACTACAGCATGTTAAAGCTATTTCCCTATGGTATGCAACAATAACATCTGCCCTCACTTTTCTCAGCATTGTGTGTGTGTTTCCCATATAATAAACCTCACACAACCCATCTACAGACTAGCATGTGCCAAACCCCCCTGGCAGAGAGAGCTAAGATAAAGCATGAATTAAAATTTTAGCAATTTAAAGCTTTGCAACAACCAATCACATACACATGTGAGTACCTACTCATCAACGGCGAAAGAGAGCAAGCGAGCAGCTTCAATCAAATACTCTATAGAGAGCAGTGCTTGCTGCTGCTGTGTTACTGTTTGTGAACATCTCCGCTGCCATCGCCGCCATTTTCTTTCTACGGCACTCAAACTTGACGTCAATGAGTTTCGGCGGCTTATGACATTATACACCATTGCTCCCATACAAATGAATGCTCGTAAAATTTGAAAGCACACAAAAAATGGTTGCGGTTGCTACTGCCGCCTCCCTCAACTACTCGGGTAACAAACAACACTACAAACAGAAACAACAACAGCAACAATAACGACGACGACGACTGCGACGACAGCGCCATGCACTTTGCAATGACCTCATGTTCAGTCAGGCTCATGCCAAGTCATAAATTCTTCTTTCTGAAACGTTTTGTTTTGCACTCTTTTTTTGTTTGTTTGCTTTTTTGTTTTGTGAAACGCTCTGCAGCTACACCAAAAACAACAATAAGCACAACAACAACAACACGAACAACAACGGGAATGAAATTTTGTATTGATATTTTATTTGTGTGCTGTCAGCGCATAAATAAATCTTAAAGGTGTGAATTTTAAATCTTAACGCACACACACCCGCACATATCCAAGCATACGCATGTATACTGCCGTCGGACAATGGTGCAACCCTCGCAACGCACACAACAGCAGCTCCGAGTGTGGCGCACACTCGCCCAAGTGAAAGTGTGGGACTTTTGCTGGAATGGTGGCTCAGGCGGCCCCTGCAGACAAATACATAATTCTTTCCTTTTTTCTGTTTTATTTATTAATATTTTGTTGGCCTTTTTTTAATTTAAGCATTATAATATTATGGTATTATTTAAAATCGCATATCACACGCCATCTTGTTTTTTTTTTTTGTGCCCAAAAGGAGGCGTTTTGTATTTGTATTTTTAGGTTTTTTATTTACTTCTTTGGGGCTTTCGCGCTTGCAATTTCAATTAATCTTTGCAATACACTTTGACAGTTTGTCATTTTTGTATTGCTGACAGTGATTTACGTCGTCCGTCTGAGGTGGGAGAATGAAACATTTGGTATTGCCCGCATTTTGAAGGTTTCTGTATTTATATATAATTTTTTTGTATTGTTTATATTCGACGTGTGCAATATAACAACTCAAGTTTGCGGTGAGAGACTAATTAAGTGATATTGTCTGGGATAGAGACACTTAAAAGTACTTGCCAATGACAAAACAGCTCAAAGTTTACTTTTTATTTGGGTATTGCTTAACACAATATGCGCAGAATGGCATGAAATGATAGTAAACAGTTGTTCTGGAGATGTCTACGGGCTATCAGAGATTGTGCGGTCCACTAATGTAACCTAGATTAATCGTAACTGCTTAAAATTTGGAAGCCTATCTTTAATATAGAATTTCTTTGATTAAGTGTTCGATCTTAATTATTAAAAATACCTTCAAAGAGAAATTTATGATCAAAATTGTTGATCTCCAGTGATTGAACTATTAGCAAACAATTAATTTTCCCAATAATATAGTAAAAACAGAAGAAACTTATGGTACATGAAGCTATAATGTGTCCTATTAGCGCTTGCTCGATCCACTAGTGTGGTCTAAATCAACTGTACGATCCTAATTTATGAATATCTGGAAATCTATCTTCAAATTTAACTTTTCTGATCAAAATTAATGAAGTCCAGTGATCGAACTATTAGCAAAGGACTTATTTTCGCAGCAATATATTAAGAGCACAACAAACCTGTGATATATACAAAAATATAGCCGAGTATAAGCGATTGTGCGATCAACTAATGTACTCTAGATCAATTGTTGAATCCCAATTCTCAAATATCTGGAAATGTATCTTCAAAGAGAACTTCTATGACAAAAATTGATGAACTCCAGTGATCGAACTATTAGTAAAGCAATTAATTTTGTCAATAATAGAGTAAAAACAGATAAAACTTATGGTACATAAAGTTATAAAGTCGACTATCAGCGATTGGGCGATCAACTAATGTAGTATCGATCAAGAGTGGAATATCTGAAAATTTACCTTCAAACTTTTCTGATCAAAATTAATGAAGTCCAGTGATCGAACTATTAGCAAGGGCTTATTTACGCAGCAATATAGGAAGAACACAAGAAACTTATGATACATAAAGTAATATAGCCGAGTATCAGCGATTGGGCGATCAACTAATGTACTCTCGATCTAGTGTTGAATCCTAATTCTCGAATGTCTCAAAAGCTATCTTCAAATTTAACTTTTCTGATTAAAATTAATGAACTCCAGTGATCGAACTATTAGCAAAGCACTTGTTTTCGCAGCTATATAGGAAGAACACAAGAAACTTGTGATATATAAAGAAATATAGCCGAATATCAGATATGGGGCGATCAACTAATGTACTCTGTTGAATCCCAATTCCTAAATAATTTGGAACTCTACCTTAAAATCCAACTTCTATGATTAAAATCGTTCATCTCCAGTGATCGAACTATTAGTGAAGCAACTAATTTCCGCAACAATATGGTAAAAACAGAGGAAACTTTTGATATAAAAAGTCACCCTCACAAAGTTACTGTTCATTAATTCAATGAATCACGTTCATACCACGTTTGGTTGAGTACATACTGAGTATGTGAAATATATTAGGTAAAATTCTGATACTCTTAATCCACATCGGAATCTAGAAAAATATAAATTACCCATTGCCATTCATAAACAACTCTACTTTCTGTTGGTCCATATTTCCTGTGTCACTCCTTATCACCTCGTTTTGATAGCAGTTTAAGTGGAGTGTACCTAACTACATAATTAGTAGCTTTGAAGCAGCAACTTCACCGTGTCCACCGGTTCAATAGTACGAAATTCTTGAACTCAGGGAAATTTCAGCTCGTGCAACCTTCTAATCTCGGTCTATATATAAATGCTGTACACTTCAGTGAAGTGGACGATGTCTAAGTTTTTCGCAAATTGAGGGGCTACCAAATCAATTTCCTTATCTTGGAGATTAGATCTGGTGGGAACAGGAAATCTATTTCGGTTCTTATATAAAAGCACATTTAGTGGATAAGTTGGCTGCTCAAACTTTGCCATAAATTTAACACTAAAAACTAATGCAACTATAAATTAACATTTAAAATATTGATTCTCTTAATTCAGATATTTCTTGCAGTCATAATTAATTATGGTGTAAGATTTAAAATAATAATAATATTTCTATTTCCTGCCTTATTTTTTCTACTTTAATTTTATTTGATGAAAATTTTACAATTTTTTTATATTATTTAGTATTTTATGTTATTTATTATTATATTATTTTACAATATTTATTATTATATTATTTTATATTATTTATTATTTATATTACTTATAATTTATTCTATATTTTGTATACTTATTTTTTATTATTATATTATTTATTATTATTTTATTTTATATTACATATTTTTATAGTATTTTCTATTATTTTTTATTATCTTATTTTATATTACATATTATTATATTATTTTATATAATTTATTATTCTATTATTTTATAATATTTATTAATATATATTTATACTAATTATATATATTATATTATTTCATATTTTTTCTATTATCTGTATATTTTCAATATTTCTATTTATTAATATTTGGTTTTTGTTTCAATATTTTCCGTTTTCTCTTTATTCATATTTTTTTTGTTGCTTTTATTAAAATTTTATAATAATTTCCTTGTTGTTTATTACTTAATTTTGTATAAAATTTTGTTCGGTCTCAATTTATTTATACATTGATATTTTTTATATAATATATATATTTAATTATATATTTATATATATATTATTTTTTATTTTTAATAATTAATTTTAAAAATTTGTTTTCTTAATATTTATTTAATATTCTCTATAAAAAAAACTTTTTATTTCTTTCTTACTCATGTGTTTGCCAATTTTTTAAAAAGAATTTCTAACAAAATAAAAAATATTTTAATTAAGTAATTTTAAATTTCTTTTATTTAGTTATTTTTTAAAAATTATATTAAACTTTTTTTCATTTTTATGATGTTAATTTATTAAAAAAAAATATTCTTTTTCATTTTTATTATTTTAATTTAATAAAAAAAATATATTTTTCATTTTTGATGCTTTAATTTAGTAAAAAATATTTTTTTTTTGTATTTTGTATAGTTTTAATTTAGTAAAAAATATGTTTTTTATGTTTTATGGCTTGAATTTAGTAAAAAATATGTTTTTTAATTTTTAATTTTTTTAATTTAGTAAAAATGTTTTTGTTTTCATGGTTTTAATTCAGTAAAGAATATGTTTTGTTTATTTTTATGGTTTTAATTTAGTAGAAATTATTTTTTTAGTTTTTTTTGCTTTAATTTAGTATAAAAAAATGTTTTGTTTACTTTTATGGTTTTAATTGAGTAAAAAATATTTTTTTTTATTTTTTTATGGTTTTAATTTAGATAAAAATATGTTTTGTTTATTTTTATGCTTTTTATTTAGTAAAAAAATATGTTTTTCATTTTTTATGGTTTTAATTTATAAAAAAAATATCTTTTGTTTACTTTTTTTATTTATTTTATTTAAGTTACTTCAGCGATGAAGAATTATTTGGCCAAACTTGGACAGTTATAACGCCACCACCATTTGTTTACTTTTATGCTTTTGAAAAAAAATTGTTTTTTTTTAATTTTTATTGTTTAAATTTATTTAAAAATATGTTTTGTTTATTTTTATAATTTTATTTTAGTAAAAATAAATTATTTTATTATTTTGCTTTAATTTAGTATAAAAATATTTTTATATTTATTTTTATATTAATTTAATAGAAAAAAATTTTTTTTTTATTTCTGTTTTCATTTTTAACATTTTGGTTTGAAAATTATTTAAAAAAATGTGTTCTCAGCCTGATTTTCTACTTATAGACTATAATACTACCTATTATTATATCTGTACCATCACTAAAAATAGCTCTGTGTATTCTGAATCTCTCTACCCAAAGTCCTATAAACCATAGAGGACATTCCTATGTGTACCAGTGCGTCACCACACTCCTTCTTTGTAATTGCTTCTATTAAATTTGAACTACAATTATTACCACTCCTTCTCGCTTTCACTTCTACTCCCACCTCCAATACATCTTAATTCTTGTCTCCCCACCACCTTTGTTATCTCATATCTCTATAGTTGTATCACTATAAAACATGGTGCTCCCTCTGCGATGGCAAGTCTACACACCTTCAGCCCACTACGCCACAAATCGTGGCCTACTCTATTAATTCTGCTACTCTCATCAGTCGTCTTTTAAAAGAAAAGAAAGCAGTCCCCAAAGTCACACCAACTCTCACATTCCCACCGCATGCATATGAAGAAACCCTGTATTCTCTTATGCTCACCCTAATTGATCAGTGACAAAAGCAATCTCAGAAAGTTTTAACAAACTGACAACATTTTTAAATGCGCCTCGACCACGCTCATATCTTATCCCCAAATTCTGCTTAAATAAAAACTACAAACCGAAAACCCAAAAAAAGAAGCGAACAGAACAGAAAAAGGAGTAAGCAAGTTGGTTAACAGCAGCATCAATTCATTAAAATGACAATTTTACAAAACTCCACGCCACTAAACAGAGACCCGAACAGCGTTCCAGCAAAAAGAACCAAGTAAATAAAACAAAAGCACAAACACAAAAACAAAAACAAAGGCAAGAACAAAAACAAAACACTTTTAAATATCCAGCGATACATTATTTCTGTGTTTCGATGTGGTTGTTGCTTTTTGTTCTGAAATTTCCACGAATTGGCCACAACGTACGTGTCTGCATCTGCAGCAGGCTTTGGTGAGCGTACGTACCAGAAACCCTTTGGCAGCTACGCTTTTAACTTATTTTGTACGAGCATTCTTTTTTCTTCGGGTTTTTTTGCCTTCGATGCTCGTAGCTTTTTCTTCAGCCTCGGCCAGTACCAAAAATATTTCACGCAATTGCCCAGCTGAGCAGTGCCGAGCAGTGCTTATGGCCTGAGAGCCGCCGTTCCACCATAAACAAGGCCCATAACTATGTGGAGCTGCGCGTTCGTTCCAATACTCGCATTCGTATCGACTGAGATGTTTTTCGTTTGGCTTTTGGGCCATGCTGATCATGCTCGTACAACACGCTCAGGCTGGCAGGCAGGCAGGCAGCCTGGCTGGCCCGTTGGCTGGCGGGCAGGCAGGCGCGATCTGGCGTTGATCATGTTTGACGTTGATTTTTAATTGATGTTTTTTCTTTCAATCGTTGCCATTTTTTTCCTCTTTCTTTTGGTGGACTCTTTTTGCCAAACTATTCATACTCAGTCAAGGCAGCTCGCTCACCTGTTGCCAGTAGTTGTTGGTGTTGTTGGTGGTGCTGGTGCTGATGGTGCTGATGGTGGTGCTGGTGTTGAGGTGGTTGCTCTTTGCTACGAGCATCAATGCAAGCAGCACACATTCCTGAATTTCTGCAACTGTGCGATTAACATAAGTTTGAGGTGGAGGTCGATCAGAGCCGCACTAGCAACTGCAGCGCCGCAGCAGCTGAGCCGCAGCGTCACTTGCAGAATAAGACATTAGCATTGGCACAGAACTGCTGCTGCTCTTTTCCTCATTTCTGAGGCTCTCTTTTTCGGTGGGTTTTTTTCCTGTTTGTGTTAACGATCTTGTAACAATTTTCAGAACATTTCAGAGGTGGTTGTTTAAACGTTTTACTGTTCAGCTCAAATTGGTGATTTATATTTAAGGCTTCGATTTAACACCAGCCAACATTGCAAAAGTGTACGCTGCGTTGTTGTTGTTGTGGTTGTGGTTGGGTTGTGTTTGCGGGTTGGAGTTAGCATTTTCATTGCAAACGAAACGCACAACGAAATGTGTGAAATCGAAATTAATTTCAACGCCCACAATCAGCAATACACGAAAAAAAACTGTTGCTGTCCACTTAAGACAACTCCAGCTCCAACGCCAGCTCCAACGCCAGCTCCAACTCCAGTCGCCGAAGGTGAGTCCTGTTCAGCTCGATCTGCTCAATTCGGCCCCGGAACGCATTGGAACATGCCCCATTTTGTCGCTGGTACTCGTACTCGTACTTGTTATAAGTGTTTTGTTGCTGGTTTGTGCTTTTTGTTGGTGTTGTTGCTTCAGTTTAAAAACAGCGTATCGCATTTTTAGTAATTATGTGACGACCTGGTTAAAACACCACGCACCACGCACCACAAGCCAAATCCAGCTCCAAGCCCAGAGCCAGAGCCACACTTAGGTAAAGGCAGATATACAAAGAGACAACCAGACAGACACTCGGACAGACAGACAGACAGACAAACCGTGTACGCCAGTTAAGTGTTCAAGTCGGAATTGAAATTGTGCCTTTTGCTGCATGCCAACATGCCTAACGTATATAAATTAAGTTGTTAACATGACAATTCGACAAAACTGGCTTGGCTGATGATGCTGAGTACTGGCTGCGTCTGTCTGCCCGTCTCTCTGTCGCAGTTGGGGCTGGGCAAAAGCGAACAAAACTCATTTAAATGAATTCCTTCATTTACAGTGTCAAATTAAGTACCCCTAGTTTAGATCAGGTTGGTGGTGCCACTGTCTCGCCACAGCCCAATTAGCACCTGACCCAGTTGGTAGCTTGTAGTTGGTGGGGGTGAATGCTTTGTGTGACATATCAGCTGATGTAGGTCACTTCAAGGCTCATGATATTTATTTGTGATGAAAATGAGTTGATGAGATGAGGTGAGAAGAGTGATGAGAGGGAGGGCAACTCTTTTAAAAACGAGGGGGTACGTACCACCCAAGAGTGTGAGATTTTTACTCACTAAAACCACCTTCCTAAGCTAACAATTACGCTAAGCCAACAATGGCTAGATAGCCACTTAGGAAGGATAATAAACAGATATCTTAAGAAACTAATCACAGTTTGAAAGGTCATTTCGTACCAATTTAGTTTTTGAGTTAGCTCAGGGAAATATCTTTTGATAGATATACTCACTACTACCAGGAGATGGATTATACAAGCTCGATCTGGAGTCTAGTCAACGTTTTATGAATAAGTAGTCATGTTGATTTGAATAACTAGGTACTGAAACATGTTTTGTACCAGCTCTGAATTACAGAGGTTTAGTTGCCGTACTATTCCTGTCAGCTTCACTGCATTTCGCTATACCGATATAATCCGTGGACACAATCAGATCAATACACATACGAGTATAGTCGCTTTAGCAGTTCTGGTGGAACCTACTCAAATCTGTGCAGATATAGATGCTTCATCAGTTGTGGTAGAAAGTTGAAACATCGTATGGCTACTTAAGACATTAAAAAGCAGAAGTTTTCATTGTTGCCGATCTATCAATACAGTTCCTGAAGAAACTTTTATGGTATTGGTTTACTTTACTGTGTGGATCACTTCTCCTTCTGCTTGACAGAGTGGCGTATTATATATACCTATATAACTAATCGACAAAACATCCTAAGCAACGCCTTCTGCTTAAAGGAGGCTGCAGTAGTGTGGCAAACTGAACAATTGTATTATTTATATTTATATACCAATATCGAGCAACTTATCGACAAAACATCGTACGCAACTTATTAGAATTAAGTTACATGTGACAATTCAATATGAAGGCAGATTATCGATCAGGCTTTCGAAGAATTGTATCTACTTACATCAGATATATCAGATATCAATATCAGACATTAAAGAGACACACAATCGCTCTCCCGGATTAAAGTATACAAAGCTTTGAGGAGAGCAACATTTGATGTTGCTTCACTTTCTTAGCAACATTTGCCATCATCAACATGTTTACAGTAATTTAACTGATACATTTTTGTGGCTTTTCTTCCCGCTTTTTAGTGCATATTAACAGAAAGTTCACACAAAATTCAATGAACATAACTTTAGTATATATATGCAGATGTATTCCTATATCATCCACATATATACTTAAGTTGCATTAATCCAATTCCAAACGATATTTTGATAAATATTGGTAAATTATTGGCACCTGCTCATAGCAACATGTTTCCTTCTTTCATTTTTTTTCATTTCCCACAATGAGTTAATATTGAATATAATCAGTTTTGAATTAGAAGTAACATAGCCAGGTTCTAAGGTTGGAATCACAAAGGTTCTCCAGGCAGTATATGGAGAAGATGCGCCGCTTTCTTATGGTATCCCAATGAGTCTTTAAATGCTTAAATGAGCTTTTCCAAAGAAGGCTGCCACTCTAACCTAAATGTCCTTATCCATAATCTAGTGTTCGTATGGAGTATTTTTTTTTCTGGAGAAAGAGTAATGGAGCGTATTCATATTTGTCTGTAAAAAAAGTTTCTAGTCAAATACTCTGTCCAATACTCTGTCAAATACTCCGTCAAATACTCCGTCAAATACTCCATCAAATACGCTGTTAAATACTCCGTCAAATACTCTATCAAATACTCCGTCAAATGCTCCATCAAATACTCTGTTAAATACTCCGTCAAATGATCCATCAAATACTCCATCAAATACTCTGTCAAATGCTCCACCAAATACTCCGTCAAATACTGCGTCAATTACTCTGTCAAATACTCCGTCAAATGCTCCATCAAATGCTCCGTCAAATACTCCGTCAAATACTGCGTTAAATACTCCGTCAAATACTGCGTTAAATACTCCGTCAAATACTGCGTCAATTACTCTGTCAAATGATCCATCAAATACTCCATCAAATACTCTGTCCAATACTCTGTCAAATACTCCGTCAAATACTCCGTCAAATACTCCATCAAATACGCTGTTAAATACTCCGTCAAATACTCTATCAAATACTCCGTCAAATGCTCCATCAAATACTCTGTTAAATACTCCGTCAAATGATCCATCAACTACTCCATCAAATACTCTGTCAAATGCTCCACCAAATACTCCGTCAAATACTGCGTCAATTACTCTGTCAAATACTCCGTCAAATGCTCCATCAAATGCTCCGTCAAATACTCCGTCAAATACTGCATCAAATTCTCTGTCAAACACTCCGTCATATACTGCATTTGATGCTCATAGAAAACTTGCCTAAAATCTCTTCCATATAACTTTGTCCTTTGTACCTACGCTGTCATTGGAGAAATTTGCCGCTACTTCTTCCTATCACTTATATTAATTCCTTTATTATCATATACCTTTATTATACACGTCACACTGAAAGCAGTACAACTAAATTGGTTGATACTCCTCCCACATAAATATCTCACTTACTTATACTAAACTTTCTTATCCTTAAAACATATCATTGTCGAAATTAGCCCTATCAAGTGCATCCTGTAATCTCGGCTAATTCATTTGACTTGAAATATTAACATAATCGATTTAAAAATATACTCCATTCTGTTCTTTCCGCCAATTACAGACGCTGCAGTCACTACAAAGTGCCGCCAAACGTGCGGGGACATCGTGTGCGAACTGCAAAACCACAACAACAACCCTTTGGCGGCGAAACGCCAGCGGTGAACCAGTGTGTAATGCCTGTGGGCTGTACTATAAACTGCACAACGTAAGTATCAGAACAACACACATTTTTACACATACGTATATAAATATATTTAAAAAAAACAAACTGCTAGTCTTGATAATTAAGTTCAACTACAAGTATAAGGAAAATCCTTGAAGAATGAGCCTCAGTGGGCGGTCGAGGGAAATTTGCGTTCAACATAATAAATGCTATTTTTGGGCAAATAAACAACTTCCGTTGAGAACTTGGGCGGGCATAAATCACACACAAATACACAGTACAACACAGTAGCATATGGTAAAGCAGAGTCATACACAGTCAAACATAGTCAGATACAGTAAAACAGAGTCTCACACAGTCAAACATAGTTTAACATAGTTACAGAGAGTCACACACATTCACACCCAGTCCCTCTGATGATTTACATGAGCTGGCGACACAGTTTCCCTCCGCGGAAAGTCAACTGAACCCACGGGGCTAAGCCAATTGCATATGCTTGACGCTGGAGTAATAAAACAGCGGATATATTAGCCTCATAATCCTGTCGATCCTTGAAAGAGAAAGGACGTTACACCCATAGAGAAAGTTATAATTTACTTACACCCTGTTTATTTTTCTGATTTCCTTATAATGTTGTTTTTTTTTTGTTCTTTTGCTGTGAGTGAAATCCGCTGATGATAGTTTAATGATATAATGTTTAAAGCGTTTATAAATACCTACAACAACAACAACAGAGGCAGCAATAGCAGCGATAGCAGGAAGAGTAGCAGAGCGGTAATAAACACAACAACAACAACAACATTGAGAGCGGTGGGTAAAAATCCATGCTCTTAACCCTCGTTAAGTGCTTAAGCGATTTCACACACCATTTACCACGTGCTCAGTCGAGCGCTCTCAATGAGTTTTTGGGGATTTCCCACATGGAAAGCGTTTAGTTCGAGCAGTGTTCGCATTTGCAGCGATTTCTGATTCATCATCATACACAAACATACACAGGAACAGGCACAAACCACCCTGCCTGATCTAGAGCAGCCCTCACACACACACACAGACACATATTTGCTCAGACACAATCAGACACAAATGTGACTACTTGAGCGTGTGCGTGTGTATTGCGAGTATCAATGGCAGCGGAAATCAAGCACGGGGTGGCGGAAATGCGCTGAGATTAAAAATGACATTCACAAGAAAAAAAACAGAAGAAAAAAGAAATCACCAAAGCAAGGAAGCAGTGCAAGTCAGCGCAGCAGGGCCACCGGATTCAGGCGGGCGTTATGTCCTGCAACCACGACAAAGGGGGCTCTGACACCACCGCTCTTAGACGCATTACTCTCCTGTTTAGTTAACGTTTTGATGAATTGCTGATGATTATTTAAAGATGAGGATATTGTTGTTGTAACGCTGCTGCCACCAGTGTTGTTGTTGTTGTTGGTGTGGCTGGTGTCGCTGTTGCTGTGTCGGGCGATAAGATAAACGCATACCACGCTTTGGTCGCCTGTGAAAATGCGATAAGCTTGATGGTTGTTGCAGATTGTTGTAAATTGTTGTTTTTGTAGAGTGTTGTTGTTGTTGTATATTGTTGTTGTTGTTGCATTTTACAGCTTTATAAATGGGGTTGGAATCGTTTAAATTGAGTTAATTTATGTAATAAACTCGTTGATAGATGTGGCAACTCTGTTTGCTGCCATGCCACGACGCTTTAATGTGACTGCTGCACTGATGTGGAAGCTGAATTCAATTTTGGCGCGAACGGCAACTTTAACTACACTGCACCACGGAACTGTCCCAAGGGGGAGAGCAATGTCAGTAGAGGAAGGGGGTTGAGGGGGGAGTAAATGTTGCCTCATAAAAATGCGTACGCGTGCCGCCGGCCGACGGCATTTCAACCCAACCCAACAACAGTGGTGCACATTAAATATTCATTAGCAGAGGCGTAGGCATAGTGGGGGGTTGAGGAGGAGGAGGTTGATATTTCACAGTTACAGTTACCATACAAAAAAAAATTACATTTTTTTTAAATTGTTACAAAAAAAACTGTAAGGAAAAGTGGCCGTAAACATTTCAGCAACCAAAACTTTGCCACCTTTTCCTTGATGCACAGTCAACAGCCCCGCTCGGAGTGGCTCGAGTGGTTGGAGTTGGACAGGCGCTGCTGGCAGTTTACTTTAATGAGCTTGCTGGCAAAAGTTTTTTAATGAGTCTGCCATTTACATGTCAGTGAGCATGTGATTCAGGCAGACTTGGATGAAAAGTTTGGAATGAATGAGACACCTGTGGTAAATGAGGGTGAGGGATGGTACAGAAATGGAAGTGGGGAAAAAATAGCAGAGGAAGAATAGAGCAGGACTGTAACAAAATACTCCAAGCTCTGGGCAGAAAGTACATTAATTTCCAGAGAGTTTGACTCCATCAAGGAGCAATTATTTCCTTTGTCTTTAAATGGAGCAACTTTAACTGCCCCAGGACTAGAAACGTATAAGAAGTTTGATGTGGGGTTCCCACATAGATTGATTATAGATTTGAACTATTATACCATATAAGAAGGTTATTAGGAATAAGAAGGTTATAAGCCAGCTAATAGATTTACTCTCATCCCACTGGTGCCTCCATCACCTCACAACCAACCATCAGAACCGTAGGGACCTCCTCCTTGACTATTTTTAGTAATTATGAACACCTCAAGCGATGTGATGCAGACATCTTTAAGAGTTAATTCTATTGAACCTACTTCCTTTCTTGAGAAGCTGCTCTTGAGGAGCCACTCAAATCTGGGAATGTGGTTTTGAGACAAAGATTGAGTGAGGACAATCACTCAAAAGTTGTGAGTGGTTCTTCAAAATCATTTTCAATAGTTACAATATTTCCTTAACTAAATAAAAGTGTGTGTGGTTGAAAGCTTCTCACATAACTCGGCGTAAGTCTGCATTCCCAAAGAAAGGAATCAGTGATAGTTTCGGTTAGGTTAGACTGGCCGGCCGTGAAGGTCCTTTGCGGTGCCAGATGGATATCCATTTAAGAGATCTAGTATGAATCATTAAACAGAGAGACACTCTTACCAAATCTTAAGAGCGAAACTATCGCTAGTTGCGCGACCTCTCCTAGTCCTACAAACCAGGGGCTCCCAGATGTTATAAGCGCGTTTTCGATATTGCAGAGAATAGGTATAGTAGATGCTCCAAAGTTTCACTTGTGCCTTGCTCCCCACATTTCCTGCATTCATTGTTGTGTGTGAGTCCCATCCTTTTAGCGTGTACCGCCATTAGAATGGGACCTGTCAGTATTCCTACTACCATTCTGCAATCCTTCCTCGGAAGTGCCAGTATCGATTGATATCAGTGATACTCAGTCAAATACTGCGTCAAATACTCCGTTAAAAACTCCGTCAAATACTCCGTCAAATACTGCGTCAAATACTCTGTCAAATACTGCGTCAAATACTCTGTCAAATACTACATCAAATACTCTATCAAATACTCCATCAAATATTGCGTCAAATACTCTGTCAAATACTGCGTCAAATACTCCGTCAAAAACTGCGTCAAATACTGCATCAAATACTGAAGAATCATAAGAATCATAAGAAACTATTGATTGGTTCCATGTACTCCTCTCAAATGGAAACAAAGCTGACAATAACTGGCAATGGTCTTTGAGTAGGAACGAAGCTGGTTTCCCATAATGAGTTCATATTTAATATAATAAGTATTGCATTAGAAGGAACATAGCCAGGTTCTAGGCTCGAAATCACATTGGTTCTCCTCGCGGTAGATGGGGAAGTCGCGCCGCTTTCTTATGGTTTCACAATGAGTCTTTATGTACTTAACTGAACTTTTCGAAAGAAGGTTGCCACTCTCACCTAAATGTCCTTATCCATAGTCTTGTGTTCACTTGGTATCCCTGCAACTAATGTTTGCAATTTCTCTCCTGAATCCAATCTACACAGTTCCTCAACAATTCTTGGATGTGTCCTTTTGGTAGTTCACAGAATGGTTCAGGGTCTATTAGGGGGATTATTGCTCATTTTTTGGTTAGTTAGTCGGCGTTTTCATTCTCCATGTATCCTTCAGGCCCTGGGATCCAGTGTAATGCTATAGTAGTGTGATATCTCAGTTCATTTAAAAGGTTTCGGCAATCCTTCACTACTCTTGATGATACCACATACGCCTGCAGTGCCTTTAAAGCCACCTGACTGTTGGATATATAAGGATCAGAGATTTACCTGTGTCAGCATTCAATTGTACATTCCTCAATGGCATAGGTTTCAGGCTGGAATAATGTTTGTGGCCGGAAGGGATGGCTAAATGCCAACTTCTACACTACCGTCGTTTAGTATGCATCCATCCCTGCACCATGCTGAGCCTGGTTCAGGAATGAAGTTCGGTGTTCTCCAAAATGTCTCTGTCTGAGGTACATATTTTATACCACCGTGGAGGGAATTTGTCAGGGACTTTCAGGATTGGATAATTTTCGACCTTTTTAATTATATAGAGAATATCCGGGCATCAAGAGCTCTTTTTTCTTTTGTTATATAATAATTGTATTCTTATTATTCACTTATACAGCAGGTCAGTATAATAAAGTCAGTAATAAATAAATAAATAATGTATTTTGAGAGAAAGAGAACGTGAAACACAGAGAAAAAGGCCGTAATGGAATACCATAAATACTTTCGAGCCTTATTACTGAGAGTTAAATCACTTAATACACGGGGCAATATAAAAACCACAAAGTGGAGGTCAATTATCGCTCATACGCCACGTGGTGTTGCATAGAAATTAACTCTAGTGCAGCAGAGGCCTACCTAGTAACGTTGTGAATTGATGTCAAATTTGTTACTAATTAAAAAGAGAAGGGGTTCTAAAACTTAACTCCTTATTAAGTAGCCACCATAAAAGCCACAAAAGTGGGCACGAATTTTTTAGCCACAGTTCTTGGGAAAAAAAACAGTGCCAAAGCCTTCATAGACCAGAGCTCTACTCGCAGTTGCAAGCCTGGTACGCCAAGAAACGGCAAGAAACGCTCTCCACCAAAGCCAAAGCCGCACATTTAAATGAGTGTTTTTAATTTACGTGCCTCGGCAACTGTTTTGCTGCAGCTTTTAAATTTATTTCATTTTCTCTATTTATATATTTGGAATTTTGTCGATAAAAATCAGAAAAACGCGTGCAACAACTTCAAAATAAAAATAGTGACAAAATTTTCTTCACTAATTAAGAATTTGCATTTTTCATCGATGTGCGCGCGTACACAGAGGCTCCTCGTACTGCAGCTCTGCCCCTGTGCCTATACACCTCTCTGACCCCCCCCCTCTCCCCCCTCAGGCTATTTAGTCTGGCGTAAAGTGATTAAAATCAATTTTGAAGCAGCTCCGAAGCGCACGCGGTGCCGACAAAGTTGTCAGCTCGTAGCGCTTTTTTTTCTTAATTGAGCGTTGAAATGCGCTGCGAAAACAGTGGCAGGGGAAATTGTTAACTGCACTGGACGCTGTGATGGCTGTGAACTTTGCGGCGCGGGCTCAGGGGGAAAATAGTTTTGGGAAAAACATGAGCTCCAACCAGACACAGCCAGTCGAGCAACCAAACACACAACAAGTGCTCACATGGGTGCCTGCGCGTATCTGATTGAAAATTGATTTGCCACATTTTGAAAACTCTGTGTACGAGTATATGCGAGAGTGTGCATAAGTGTGTGTGTTTGTGTGTGTATGTGTGAGACACTCGCTTTGCCGGTTTGCATATTTCCCTCCGCTAATGATGTGCCATTCAGTGGATTTTTGCGTTTTCGTCATTTCGTACTTTATTAGAAATTGCACTCACAAATGCCAAATGCGAACATTTTTCTCTACATTTGCAAATTTTTTTCAATTGGACTCAGTCCCATCTTGATAAGATGCCAATCAGCGCGCACTGCACCAGAGCACCAGAGCACCAATGCGCCAGTCAAATCGTTTCTATGTGAGTTGGCTACATTACCACCACCCGGTAGCAGCACCAGCACCAGCAGCAGCACCAGCATGAGGCAAGTCGCTCGCGGACTGTCGTCTATAAATCGTCAGTCATGTGTGTGGGCTGTTCGCTCAACGACTGCGGCGCAATCTGATTGGGAACTTATGGAAATTCTGTTCTGACTCAACTTTTACATATTGACTACGCGTCCCAACAACACTCTGCGTGCTCGGTCGTGCTCTCACACAGGCGACTGTGCAATTCTTCCGACACGGTACATTTACAGCCGTGTGCCCCTGGTGCATAAAATTGTTGGAGAAATTCTTGATAATCCATCGAAGTGCCAAACAAATTGTATGAATGGCGTAGTCAGTGAGTTCAGCTGGGACTGAGCTTGAGCTTGAAGCTGGCCCTATTCAGACACAATCTACTGGTGGAGCCATGAGTGTAGTTTTCTCTGCTAGTTGGGTTTTTGCTGGTTATAGCTCCTTAACCATTTAGTAGGTCCTGCCGTGACACAGTTTGAAGGTCACACAACAACAATATTGAGATCCGGACTACTTGGGACAGTTCAGTTGATGTTTGTGTGAAAAAATGTGGCCAGGTTTAAGCAACATTCTCACAACTGGACTTGCGAGCATCGTTTTAAAGACTTCAAAACACTTCAGTTAAAGGAAATAAGTATGGAATTAAGTATTGGGAAAGAGTTTGTAAAACATTTCAGTTAAGGAAATATGTCTGGACTTAAGTATTATGAGTTATATCTATCGCTGGACATGAAAATGATTCAACTAGAGATGATGTAGATATATCCGAGTTCCCAGATAAATGAAATGAGTCTGGAATTGAGTATTTTGATATTATATCTTTTGTGACACAAGAAAAGGATTCATTTAAAGATTATGTAGATATATCCCAGTTCCCAGATAAGTCTGGAATTGAATATTTTGATATTATATCTTTTGTGACACAAGAAAAGGATTCATTTAAAGATGATGTAGATATATCCCAATACCCAGATAAATGAAATAAGTCTGTATTTTGGTTTATATCTTTCGTCACACATGAAAAGGATTAATTTAAAGATGATGTAGATAATATCCCAGTTCCCAGATAAGTCGGGAATTTAGTATTTTGATTTTTATCTTTCGTGACACAAGAAAAGGATTCATTTAAAGATGATGTAGATATATCCCAATACCCAGATAAATGAAATAAGTCTGGAGTCGAGTTGTTTGATTTGTGTCTTTCGTTACACATGAAAAGGATTCATTTAATGATGATGTAGATATATCCTAGTTGCTCTAGGAAGTTTCTATTCTCAGCCACTTGGTACCAATTTCATTTGAAATGCTTGCTTCAAGCATGGATTGGAGCAAACACTTTTAAAGGGATGGATACCAAGTGGCTGAGAATAGAACCTTGGTTTATCCTTCTCGAATCTTAATGGGAATTAGCTGTGTATATTTTAGTTTTGTTAACTTCCTCCTCTTGTCTCTAAATTCCCATTTATTAATAACAGGATTCTAGCTACGTATACTATAATTTTGTTATCTCTGTTTGTGTCTCTAAACTCTCCATAAAATTGTGTGATTGTGAACTACATTTATTAAAAACAACTGTAGTCAAGAACCCTGGGTTACTTCAAGATTAGTTTGTCCTTATTTCAAGCTTCTTCGTCTCATATTCATTTCATAGACAAAAGTGTTGTTTGGAATCGTAGTCAACATATAAAAGTTGAGTCAGAACATAATTTCCATAACTTCCCAATCAGATTACTTGACATGGCTTCTGATATTAACTACGCTCTTCTTACCTTTATGTTTTATGAGTTCTGACTGTAAACAGTATCCTGCTTTCCCTAAGGGAACTCCAAAACTGTCCTTTGCAATTAACCCATTGGAAACTACTTTTATATACAAATCCAATGCTTGCAGATTCTTGTAACTAAGCTTGTCAGAGGCATAACATCATGAATTTAAAACTTCATATCCAACGCTCACCATCACTTTCATATAAAAAGTCCTACAAGGATAACAATTCGCCGTCCATTGGAGACACCACTCATCTAGTCGCAGATCAGGTGCATACATAAAAACTGTGTTACACTTTTGGCTTGCATCTGCAGCTACGATCTTCACACAGCACGCATAGGAATAGGTTTATATCGTTCCTAAGACTGTCATCAGGACCTCTACGAGCCTATCACAATTTATTAAAAAATTTCAACACTGCCAATTATCATTATCTCTGTTATTATCTCTGACAATAACGCTTATCTTTATGGAACTACTCATGGAAATCATGTCCTTTGTTCCCACTTCAAACATATCCTAGAAATGTGAGCACTAAAATGAAACGTCAACTTTTATTGTAAAACTAAGAACTGAAAATACCATAAAAAATGTAGTTACCGTCTGCACTATCACAACACCCGCCTTTAAATTGATGTCCTGCTGGGTACTTGTCTCATCGACACTTGGCCCGCTTATCCAGCCTTATCCAGCCCATACATGTGTAGTTTACCTGCGCTGGCCGATGTCCTGCGGCGAGAGCGAGTGTCTCACTCAGCTAAATGGCGTCACAGTGATAAATGATTATTATTGTGCTCGGCCAGACAAACAAAAGCGGGCTAATCATAATACTCGTCAGCACCGTTATGCGGACACAAAGGCAGGGCCAGCACAGTGTGACAGCAGACAGGTAAGAATCCTCTAAGGATTTTAGTGCTGCGAGTATTTATTAAGGAAATATTTTTAAAGTAGGAAATTTATTGGAAGAAATGGTTAAGAAAATATTCAAACCGAGACTGGCGCCAGCAGCAGCAGCTCAAGCAAAATTTAGTAATGAACTTAAAAACAATTGCGCAATATTTGTGAATCTAATGTGAATTTCATTGAGGCGTGGCAAGCAAAATTTAGCAAAACAAAAATGTAATAAAATTGGGTATAAAAATTGTATATTTATAAAAATTAAATTTGTATCATTGAAATGTTTGAAACACCCTCCCATTCATAGCCGGGCTTATAAAGGGTGTTTTTTATAGCTTCTTAGAAGAGTTTTCATTGTACAAACACTTTGCTTGATAGGCATTATTTGAAGAATTATTTTATGTTTGTCATATATAAATAGAATTTAAGAAAATTCTGGATAGTTTGTATGGTTCCCTTATAAAGGGGGTTTTTTATAGAGTCATGAAACGTATAATATTAGACTGTCGTTCATTGGATCAAAATGGAAATTGCTGAGGTCACTAAATATTTGAGTGGTTTCATTTCTCCTAAGTGCACTGGAACCAGACACTCACACCTCTTCCTCAAAATGATTGTTCCACTAATAATCAGTTGACTTGTGACTACTACAATCACGTAGATCTGTTGTACACTCTTTGGTTTATGTTCTGTAGTCAAGAAAGTGCTGAGTTCCTTACAGGTCATTAAAAAATTGGATAGTATACTTCCTCTAAAGTCCGCTGGCCCCAGACATTCACCCTACTTCCTCTATAAGCATGTCAAGTAGCTTGTTCCACTAATAGTCAGTTGACTTGTGACTGCTACAATCACGTAGATCTGTTGTACACTCTTTGGTTTATGTTCTGTAGTCAAGAAATTGCTGAGTTCCTTACAGGTCAGTAAAAAATTGGATAGTATACTTCCTCTAAAGTCCGCTGGCCCCAGACACTCACCCTACTTCCTCTATAAGCATGTCAAGTAGCTTGTTCCACGAATAATCAGCTGCTACAAACCATGTAGGTCTGTTGTACTCTCTTTGGTTTATGTCAAGAAATTGCTTATTTCCTTACAGATCACTAACAATTTGGGTTGTTTACTTCCTCTAAAGTCCACTGGCCCCAGGCACTCACCCTACTTCCTCTATAAGCATGTCAAGTAGCTTGTTCCACGAATAATCAGCTGCTACAAACCATGTACTCTCTTTGGTTTATGTCAAGAAATTGCTAATTTCCTTACAAGTCACTAACAAATTGGGTAGTTTACTTTCTCTAAAGTCCACTGGCCTCAAACACTCACTTCTTCCTGAAGAAACCACGTTAAGTAGCTTATTCCACGAATAATCATCTAACTGATCCCTCTCGGGAGCTTTTAGAACACACACAAAAAAGTCACCCTATTAAATACAACAGCCCCGCACATGCTCTCAATTGACCCGCCAGTTTTTTAGTGAAATTTGCAGAAGGTTACGCTCAATTAGCTTATGACAGGCAAAACGCTTCTTACGCTTAAATGGCAGCACAAATGAATGCCACCCACCAGACAACAACATCATCATCATCAGCAGCAGCAGCAGCAGCAGCAGCAGCAGTAGCGGCCGCAGCAACTCTTCCATATGCCGCATGTGCGTTATAGTGGCAACCAGTAACTGGAGTCGCGTGCAGGCTTATCAAACTTTAACTTGACAGCCCAAGCAGAGGCAGTAGCAGGAGCCAGCAGCCAGCAGGCAGCAGGCAGCATCATCACCATTACTGCATGGAACGGCTGGCAGCGCAGGGATGCGCTCGATTTAATGCATGCATAAATCTTTCTGACGGCAAACTTAGCGCGCCTACCACCACACACTTTGACTGAGCTGTTGGCGTTTGGCTGCTGTACGTCTGTCTGTCTTCTTGTGTGTTGTCTTTCTATCTGCCACTCTCCCCTCTGCCGAAGAATAATTCTGTTTAATTTATTAATGAGCATGCATGCAGATCGCAGCAGTTTTGTTTAATATGCAAGCATGCAAAAAAAAATGCATACATGTAAATAGCGGCAAGCAAGCGGCACGACACTAAATGAAGTATGCAACTAACTCTTCTGACACATAATGTTCAACAAATTAACGCTTTATGCTTGGCTACAATAACAACACAGAGCAAACGTACAACTAGCTAGCAAATTCCATACTTGCCACTTAGACGCATGGCAAGCAGAAAAAAATATAAATAAGTAATCGCGTGTTAATTATGTACAAACTGCTTAAAAGCGATAATAACACCGTGTGCAGAGTGAGCCAAGCAAGCGAGTAGAGCAAAAAAAAAAAAAAACAAAACAAAAATATGTTCATACAAAAAACGCTGCTTTAAAAGAGCTCAATTAAACATAAACGGCAGCTGCTGGTTTAAGACGCTCCGGCTACGACGCTGGCTCCGACTCCGACTCCGACTCTGGCTCTGACTGACGCTCTGCTCGGCGCCCACTTGATCTCTCGCTGAACAAGCTTAGAGAACAAGCAACAACAACAACGGCTGACAGTGTAAATTTCACTTTTACTCGCAATTCTACTTGGCTGCATTTGTCAAATGTGGCAATTTCCACTGTCAGCACAAACAACAACAAAAATCACAAAAAAGAAAAAACTAATTGAAACGAAAATTACCGCTTCCCGCTCCACACAGAAACACACACAGTCGTTCCATACAAAAGTATCAATTACCGGAACAATTATTTACCTTTTAGTTAATCCCAGGCCCATTGTGCTGCGCTAATAATAATTGTGTCAACGCAGCCCCTATCAAAAGGATGTGAGCACATGCACTTGAAAGGGAAACCCGCTTGGCAGAGGCATAGCCTACTTTTCTGCCCATGTAAATGATACATTTGCGAGTATGCTGTGCATGTGGATAGAAGAGTGTGCTACATTGCACAATAGCCGTCGGATGCTTCCTTCCCCTTGTCGCTAGGATAAAAGGAAGAATTTGTTGGTGCCTTCAGAAAATTGCATAAAACTTTGCCAAACAATTTACTGTATACGAGTATGTAGCCATGGTCTTGTTGTTTTTGGATTCGCTACTGGTGTGTTTGTTGTTTTTGTATTCGTTATTGGTGTGTTTTTGTTGTTTTTGTTGCCTGGCTCACTCATACTCCTGCCACTCTCATCACTCTCTAAGTGCTTAAGTGCACTACTTTTCGTTACTGTTGTTGTCAGTTCTCGGCGTCTTCGTTCTCGTTGTTGTTGTTATTACTATTGTAGTTACCGTTGTTGTTGCTGCTGCTGCTGTTCTTATTCTGCATGGCACTGCACAGTCATACAGCGACGTAATTCACGCCCAGGTACATTGTAATATGTTTTTATTCCTGTTACTGTTGTTGTTTTTTCTGCTTTGCGGCTGATGCTGTTATTGAGCTGCCTGCATACAAACATGCACAGTAGTTTACATTGCAGAGAGCCTGCCAGTCCCGGGGTAGGTAATTTAATAGTGTAATTGTTACTCTGTGTATATGAGTGAGTGTGTGTGTTGAGTGTGTGCGTGTAGCCCAATGAAGCGAGCGCATTTTCTAACATCATCGCGTAGATTTTGCGCCAGTGATAAGCGAGGCCGAGTCGAAGCGATACGAGCGCACTGCATATGCAGCAGCAGCAGCAGCAGTACATAGTAGTGCCGTGCCTACTCGCCTAGCATGGGCTGGCTGACCTGGTATGGTAAGTAAGCCAATAAAGTACCTTGTGGGGAGGCGAAAGAGCACAGCCAGCGAGCGAGTAGCAGTCCTCTTATACAGCGTTATGGGTTATCTGGGCAAAATAATCGCTTTCGCAGCGACCTTATCTGATCTTGTAAAAGGATAAAAGTAAAAAAAAACAAAAAAATTATTTAAATTGTAAAAAATTATTGCAAATGGTGCAAACAAATTTCTTTTGAATTTCTTTTTTAAATTTATTTTTTGTTTGCCAACTGGGCAAATTATTTTTTGTTCAACGCAGGAAACAAAAAATTGCTTTTTTTAGTTTTTGTTTATTGGAAATTATTTTATGTTGTTTTTTTAATATTTTTCTTTATTTGAAATTATTTATGCAAACAGTATATTTTATTTATTTAAAAAAAAAACAATTATTTGTTCTATGGAGGACGTAAAAATTATGTATTTTATTTTTGGAAATTGGATATTCTTTTATGATAAACCAAAAATTTTGGTTAACTATTTTTATTAAAATTGTTTTTAATAGAGGAATACAAATATTTTTGTTTACTTATGTTTATTCTGGGACCATTTATTTATTATACAAATTCATTATTAATTGTTAATTATAATTGTTAATTTAAATTTTTCATTAAATATTTTATTTTTAAAATTTTTTTTTTTTTATTTTCCATATAAACAAGTTTTATTATAAATAATTTTTATTTTTAAAATTTTTTTATAAATAATTTTTGGTATTTAATTTTTTCATAAAAACAAATAATTTTTGGTATTTAAATTTTCATAAAAACAAATTATCTTGTAAATAATTTTATTATTTAATAATTTCAAATAAATAATGTTTCATAGAAATAATTTTTAGTTTTAAATTTTTTTATATAAATAAATTTTATTATCAATATAATTTCTGGTATTTAATTTTTTCATATAAAAAAATTTTATTATAAATAATTTTTATTTTTTAATTTTTTTATAAATAATTTTTGATTTTTAATTTTTTCAAATAAACAAATTTTCTTATAAGTAATTTTTGGTATTTCATTTTTTAATATAACCCAATTTTCTTATAAAGAATTTTTGGTATTTAATTTTTTCATATAAATAAATTTTTCTTACAAATAATTTTTAGTATTAAATTTTTTCATATAAATAAATTTTATTATAAATAATTTTTTTTTCTTTTTTTATTTGAAGAAATAAATAATTTTTAGTATTGAATTATTTCATATGAAAAAATTTTCTTACATATAATTTTTGCTATTTAATTTTTTCATTTAAACAATTTTTCTTATAAATAATTTTTAGTATTAAATTTTTTTATAAAAATAAATTTTATTATCAATATAATTTTTAGTATTTAATTTTTTCATATAAACAATTTTTCTTACATATAATTTTTGCTATTTAAATTTTTTATATAAACAATTTTTCTTATAAAGAATTTTTGGTATTTAATTTTTTCATATAAATAAATTTTTCTTACAAATAATTTTTAGTATTAAATTTTTTCATATAAATAAATTTTATTATAAATAATTTTTTTATATGAAGAAATAAATAATTTTTATTATTTAATATTTTCATATGAAAAAATTTTCTTATAAATAATTTTTGGTATTGGTATTTTGGAATTTTTAGTATTTAATTTTCTCATATAAACAAATTTTCTTATACGTAATTTTTTTCATATTATTCAAATATCTATATTTTATGTTTTTTTACACATTTCTCTTCGTTTATATAATTTGTTGGTCAATTTTTTAAGTCTCTGCATTATCCTCACAACGAAAGTGTGAAGTTGCTTCCACTTCCTAAGCAATAATTTGCTCCATAAGCGCAAAACTTGATCCAAAGGTCCAACGGAAGTTGTTTCATTATTCACACATTTCTATATATCCAACTAACTGCAATTTGAGCCCATTTTTACAATTAGGCCACATTCCTGGTTGGCCTAATTCAAAGCCTATTTTATTTTATTGATTTCCTTGCTGCTAGAAACCGATTTTCTTGTTGGTATGTTTCTTCAAATTAAATCAAATGCTGCTTACTTGCAGGTAAATCGTCCACTCACCATGAAGAAGGAAGGCATTCAGACACGAAATCGCAAACTCTCGTCAAAGTCGAAAAAGAAGAAGGGTCTGGGCGGCGGCTGTCTGCCCATTGGCAGTCATTTGGGCATGGGCGACTTTAAGCCGTTGGATCCGTCAAAAGGTTTCGGCGGCGGCTTTTCAGCATCAATGGGTGAGCATATACAAAGAAATAACATTAAAAAATAGCACTGACAACTGAACGTGCAATTGCGTGGAGATGCATTCGCGTTTCATTTGGAACGCGCTGCACTCACTCCACCCGCTCCTTTATGTGTATGTTTACTTATTTTCTCTTATTGTTTTTTTTTCCTTCCCGTTGGCTATGGAATTCCAGCACAACATGGCCATCTTTCCAGCGGCCTGCATCCGGCGCATGCGCATATGCACGGCGGTTGGTATACCGGCGGCATGGGCGCGTTGGGTGCTTCGAGCGGTTTGCAAGGCGGTTTCTCCACAGCCGGTTCGCTGGGCGGTGGCGTAGTGCCCCACTCACAACCCTACCACTTGGGTTTGGGCTCGATGGTGAGTTGAGTAAAAGAGCACAGTTTCTGTACTTTATGATTTTTTGTTTTTGTTATTTATTTACTGAGTTGAAGTAGTTTAAGGAGAGAAAAAGAGAGAGTGATTATACAGGAAATCACAGCACAATTGAGTGCTGCGCAGTTGGCAGTGTTGTCGTTTCCATTTTGAATATGGTAGCAAAGAATATGGTGGCCTAAGAAAGAGTAGGGGAGATCTAAAGATATTGTATAGATATGCATATTATCTTTGGTGGATCTCAGGAAAAGTTGGTGGAGTAAAATCATTTATATAAAGATTTAATTAAATAACTAAAAGTAGATTGTTGCATATTTTTAATATGCTTGGAAATTTGTACAAAACTAAATCACCATTTTCTGAACCAGACACTCAATAATGTTAGATTAGATTGATCTGGCGGGGTAGCAAGCCACACGTAGACCTCTTGGTCCTTATACCAAATGGAGTTAATTTATTTTTGTAGTATATTAATATAGAAAAAATAACAAAAATAACAGCACTAGCGTATGAGCTAGAATTCCTACTCTCTGTCCAACCAGGGAAGACTGGGAGTCAGGCTCTGTAGTGGGTAATTCTGACATTATCATCTACACTGACGACTCAAATATGGAGAGTGGAACGGGGGCGGGTCCTTTCTTGGAAGGCTTGCAGGCAAGACAGTCATATTGGCTACCTGACACATGCAGAGTCTCTCAGACCGAACTCTATGCAATTGAGAAAGCGGCCAGGCTGATACATTATCACTTTCTGTGTGGATAGTCAGGCAGCGCTTATGGCAATAGAATCCAAGACAGTTAAATCGAAGTTGGTAATGAAATGTCGTCCCTTTCTACCGAACATTGGACCCCACAAGGTCTCACTTTGCTGGGTTCCCGGACATAGGAATATAGAAGGGAATGATGTAGCGGACGAGATAGCCAGAAGGGGCTCTGAAATGAAACGAAGCAGATACCTCAATACAAATTCCGATATGTGAACTGTTTAGTAGCAGAGATGAGTTCACTATTGTGGTGACAAACAATTTATGGACTAATCGTGACGACTGTGAAGTTTCACAGGCCTTATGATGAAGAGAATGAAGGTTCTCTTATGGCTCAACAAACCTGCAATAAGGGTGCTTACGGGGGTCATTACCAGGCATTGTGCTATCGCACCAATGCTTCAACGTTGGCGTTTTGCGTCGAGCGGGCTATGCAGGAGTTGCCATGATAAAGAAGAGATAGAACCGATTCATCACTTTTTATGTCAATGTCCAAGGCGAAACGACTTCAATGTTTGGGGTCGCGCTTCTTCACAAGCTTATCAGAGATAACGAAGGTGGACTTATCGGATCTCCTCACTTTTATCTGGAAAACCAAATGGTTTAATAGGGATGGTACTTCCAATGTATACAAAAAACGACGGTAAGGACGAGTATGCCTCCGCTTGGCATTTTTGAAGGCAGTCACAATGGACATAGATGTCTCCGAGTGGAAGTGCGGATACCGTATCCGGATACGCTTTCGCAAACTAATCTAACCTAGCATATGAGTATAAGCAGTAAAATACGATTGTTCGGTTTGAGAACATTTATTAGAAGAGACACATAAGGATAAGAATAGGATTAAGAAAAAGTAATGAGAGCGGGACCTAGTCACCTAGTCACTGCGGCCAAATATACCTATTATGACATAGCCTATATTTACAAATATTCCCAAAGTCTAGTATTATTTACTAATTCAGAGATTTCTTTTGGAGAAGTGTCCGCAATATTTGACGGTTCTAGGGAATGGTTAGGTAAGCAACAAAAGCCGGGTCCATATTAGACGATTACAGTAGCAAAGTAGCTGTTCCTGTTTCCTCCATTCATCGTTGCATAACCTATAGAGGTCAGTTTGAGGGATCCTTATATTGTATAGATGTTTCATTCCTCTACGAGTACAGTGCCCAGTCAAAAGTCCCGTAACAATTCGAATACTTGACCGAGTCAAGCTCAGTATCTCAGTAGTTCTTTTGAGAGAATGGTGTGGCATGGAAGTTTTAGCCACCCTAATATAATTTCTTCCATCCAATATTGGTGCGATTTCTTTCCCCAGGCATTCCTTTATTTCTTATTTGGAGAATGGAGTGGCATTAACGTTTTAGCCACCCTAATATCTTTTATTTCCATCCAATATTGGTGCGAATTTTTTCGTAGCCTTTCCTTAAAATCGTATTTGGAGAATGGAGTGGCGTGAAAGATTTAGCCACCCGAATACCTTTTCTTCCATCCAATATTGGTGCTTTTCCTTGCCATTCCTAAGTTTTTAGTATTTTCCTTAACTTCGTATTTTGTGGAGCTCCAAGGAAAACCACAGACAGGTTCAGGTCCAGTAAAGCCACTGGATTCCCCTTTTCTAGGAAGCTCATCTGTCTCTTCGTACCCCAGGTGCCCACTATGCCCTGGCAGCCTGGGAGATGAACTCTCTTTTTTGATGCTAGTCTCTTCAATAGAAGTGGGCAATCCCAAACTAGTTTGTATTTAAGTTCGAACACCCTTAGTGCTAGCAACACAGCATTACTGTCTGAGTGAATATAGACGTGACAATTGGTGGTGTCACTTTCTAGTTCTTCTCTTAAGTAAAGTTCTATTGCATAAATTTCGACTTGAAACACTGATAAGAATAAGAAGAATTACCTATTCAGCCTGAATTTAAAACGTTAAACTGAAAGGATAATTGTTAAAGTAGAAAAGTTCTACGAGCACCGGAAATAGACCATGAAAAGTGTATTAATTAAGTATGAGAATTTTTCGGCCACTACTGTACCTGCCTAAAAAAGCAATTCAGCCACTACTGTACCAAGCTTATAAAGCAATTCAGTCACAAAAAGTGCTCAATCACTAGAGCTAATACTGATTTTCCCCTCTTCTCTCTCCCTCTCTCACTCTCTCTCTCAATTTATTCTGTTTATTGAAAAGGTTCATTATATACGAGTATGCCACCTTGTTTTCATTTCCCCTTAAAAATAAACTAACACAAAGATTAATGTCCTTTTTTCTTTTCCTTGCTTTTCTTCCACCCACTCTTTTAGGGCACCTGGCGTACGGACTACACGTGATGGAGCGGGAACAATTTGAATAATACTTGTAATTTATTCAATTGAAAGGCAAATATAATTACAACTATTTTCAAATATAAACCAACCGCAGACAGCAAGTTGCAAAGCTGACTGAGAGGAGCAACAACACCTACAAGCAAACCGAATTGGGAGCCTTTAAGAATGCCACATCCACACAAACACACGCAAACACACTCAAACACACACAGAACACCCACAAACAAACCAAGTAAAGCAGCAAAGGGAAGCCAGGGGAGGAGGAAGCAAGTCACTGCAGAGAATTACACAAAGATGCATACCTACGCTGGAAGGGACAACAACAGCAACAACTGGAAGGGATAACAACAATAACAGTAGCAACAACAACAATAACAACAATAGCAGCAACAATAACAACAATGGCAACAATAGCAGCAAAAACAACAGCAACAATATTAACAACAATATTAGCAACAACAACAACAATAGCAGCAACAACAATTATAACAACATTAACAACAACAACCTTAGCAACAATTGGAACAAGAACAACTTTAACAACAACTGAAACAACAATAACTGCAGCAACTACAACAACAACAACACCACTAGCAACATAACCTGTCTCAATCGTCGACTCATCTGCATCTGCAATTCCAACCTGAAGTATGCAAAATTTGGCAAATCCTGCCAAAAGGCGTTGCGGTATGTCTGCTCAGGATTAGCTGCAACGCCGCCGCAGTCGCCAACAAAAATGCTCAGTAATGACCAGAGCAGCGGTACCGAGCCCGGGCCCGCTCAGCGGAGATCATCATTAAAGCGTCTGCCTCGATGGCATTTGCCTGATTGAGCGTGAAATGAGGCAATTCCTGCCTGTTTGGTTGCCTTTTTTCCTCATTTTTTTTTCGGTTTATTGTTGTTTTTTTGCGGTCAACCCATTTCATGACTTTCTTTTTGTGCGGTTCGGCCTTTGTTTTACCCGCTACTGTTTACCGCCGCAGTGCGTCTGAGCCTGGCATTAGCCGCCGCTGAATAGGAGCGTAAGTAACTGGCGCCAGCTTAAAAGGTTTTCGGGGCGTACAAGTTCGCTGACAGTGAGCAGCGGAGCGGGTGTGAGTGAGAGAGAGCGTGTAAGCATGGACGAACGCGCAGAAGAACGTTGTGTTGTACGAGTGTGTTTGTAAAAGCTCGCCGTGGCGCTGCTGCTCTGGTGGTGGCGCTGCTGCTCTGCTAGTGGTGCTGCTGCTCTGGTGGTGGCGCTGCTGCTCTGCTAGTGGAGGTGCTGCTCTGCTAGTGGTGCTTCTGCTCTACTAGTGGTGCTGCTGCTCTGCTGGTGGCCCTGCTGCTCTGCTGATGGCGCTGCTGCTCTGCTGGTGGAGGTGCTGCTCTGCTAGTGGTGCTGCTACTGCTACTGCTGCTGTACACTTGCCATGAAAAACTGCTCCTGTAGAAATAACAACATTGCGTGCAATTTCTAATTATTTAAGTACCTTTTTAATTATTAATATTAATAAACATCAATAGCCACTTAAATGTAATGGCAACGGCATTATGAGTAATGGTAGCACCCGATTTGTTGCCATTCTTGCCTGCTTTTTATTATTATAAATTTTTTGTGTTTATTTTTGTGTGGATTTTTTGTTGTTTTTCTTTTGTTTCTTGAATGAATTTGCCTTTGTAATAATTTCATTTGCGTGGCGCTTTAATTATTATTATTATTATTACATTTTCCCCCTTCCCCTTTTGTGTTTTTTTCTTTTTGTGTATGACTCTGTTTCATTACAACCTAATTTATTGCTAACAATAAAACACACAAATAAAAATCACATCTGCCATAAAAATATATAAAAAAAATTGACGTTGTAAAATAAACACAGAAAGGAACATTGTAATATATACACGAGTATTACGATAATTAGTTAATTTTATTATTAATAAAACAAAAGAGAAAGTGACATTTTTTTGTACATACATGAAAGAAATATTAACAAAAAGAAGCAAACAGAAACTAGTGAAAAGGTTTTATTTATAATTATTATTATTATTATTATTATTATTATTATTATTAGCATTAATAATTACGTTTAAGCCAAGCACAATATGCTTATTGTACATTTAACTATGAAACACTGTACTAATTGAATTGTAATATGTTTAGTAATAAGTCTAAACATAATTTAAAACCCTAAACTACTATTAAAAAATAAATTTAAAATAAACACGCACGTCCAAACTTTGTTAAAATGTCGCAATTTTGTTTTTAATTGTTAAAGAATATACTAAAAAATTGAAGAAAAAACATAAAATGCAATTTGAAATTGCTTTCATATTGTAGAGATATACATAAGCATTGTAAATTTAACTTATGACGTGATAAAACTAATGAAATGACACAAGCATAATTCTAAAAAGAAACAATTAAGAAGAAAAATTAATTTTAACTGTTTTGTAAAATAAAACAAAAGTCACTTAAATCCTACAAATTAACATTAAAACTAATTAATTTATGATTTATGGATGTACAGTACAGAGAACAGCCTCCCACAGCCCCCTACAGACCACACCCCGCTATAGACTACACCCCACTACAGCCTACACCTTTACATGTTCGACTTCCACAGCCCAAACCACCCTAAAGCCTACAGCCTAACCCCATTAAAGCCTACACCCCTACAGCCCACACCTCTACGGCCCACGCCTCTACAGTCTACACCCCCTAAAGCCCACAACCCCCTACAGTCCACACCTCTACAGTCTGTGCCTTTACAGCCTACACCCCGCTACAGGCTACACTCCACTACAGCCTACACCTCTACAGCCTTCATCCTCATACAGCCTACACCCCATACAACCCCCTACAGCTCCCACCCCCCTACAGCCAACACCTCTACAGCCTACACCCCCCATTTCCCGACACCACTGAAACTCCTCCCTCTTTACCTCTGAAATTCCTTCCTCTTCACCACTGAAACACCTTCCTTCACCTCCTCCCACAAGATTGTGTTAGAATCCCTCTTGTAATACTGATCCTTCAACAACTCACCCCCCCCAAATATTTTATTTATATGTATGTATAATTTATAATAAATAATTTTCATTGAAAAACAAGCAAAAAAATAAGCAACAAAAAATAAGCAACCTGTATAAATGAACATGAACAATTAATAAGCGCACTTGTTTTATAAAAATAGTCCTAACAGAACAGCCTGCAAATTGCGGTCCTTTCATTTTTACATGTGTACGAAGAATTCTTGTTTAATTGAATATAACGTTTGAATAGTATTATTTTGTAATTAGCATTGTTTAATTTATATATATTTAACAATATATAAAAACTGTAATATTAATAATAAAATACGCATAACTGTAATTGGCCATATGTGAAGTTGAGTAAAAGGAAGATGAATAAAACAAAAAATAAACAGAAAACAAACAGAAAAAAAATTATATGAATTAAATTTAATTTAATGGCAATCACAAAAATATGAAGGAAAAAAAATAATTATTTAAACATATTTAAATATAAAGAAAAGAAAAATAATAATAATAAAATGATTCATGAAAATTATAAATTATAAATGTGTTATTATTGCATTATAAAGGGGTAATAGGAGATGATGAGAGAGCAAGATAGGACGAAAGGGGGCTATAGAGTGCGAGAGAGGGAAAGAAAGGGCGAAAGAGAGTGAGAGCGAGGGCGTGAAAAGGAGAGAGAGAGCGAGAGAGAGCGAGAAAAGGCGAGAATTAGCGAGAGAGAGAACGAAAGAGAGCGAGAATGAACGAGAGAGAGCACGAAAGGGTGAGAGAGAGAGCGAGCAAAGGCGATAATGAGCGAGAGAGAGAACGAGAAGAAACAAGATAAAGCGAAAAAGAGCACGAAATGGAAAGAGAGACTAAAAGTGAGCGAGCAGTGGCGAGAATGAGCTAGAGAGAGGGCGAGACAGAGTGAGAAATAGGAAGAAAAGGCGAGAGAGAGAGAGAGAAGAAAAGAAAGGGCGAGAGAGAGTGGTAGCGAGAGCGATAAAGGGAGAGGGAGAGAGAGAGAGAGAGAGCGACAAAAGAAGAGAGAGAGCGAGGAGAGAGAAATAAAGAAAGAGAGAGAACGAAAGAGAGCAAGAAAGGGTAAGATAGCCAAATATAAAGAGAACGAGCGAGAAAGAGAGCGAGAGAGAGAAATAAATCGCAAGAGAGAGAGACAAAGAAAGGCCAAGAATGAGTTAGAGAGCGAGAGAGAGCGATGAAGAGCGAGAAAATGCGAGAGAGAGCAAGGCAGAGAAAGAAAGAACGATAGAAAGTGAGATAGAGAGCGAAAAATTGAGAGAGAGAGGGAGCAAGGGCGATAACGAGCGAGAAAGTGAGCGAGAGAGAGGGAGAAAGAGCGAGAAAAGGCGAGAGAGCGAGGGAGAGAAGGAAAGACCGCGACAGAGAGAGCGAGAAGGGGAGAGAGAGAGAGCGAGCAAGGGCGAGAATGAGAGAGTTAGAGAGCAGGAGAGATATATAAAGAGCGAGAGAGCGAGAGAGCGAGATAGAGCGAGAAAGAGTCAGAAAAGGTGAGAGAGATAAAGAAAGGGCGTGAGAGAGTGAGATAGAGAGCGATAAAGGGAGAGAGGGAGCGAAAGAAAGGAATCAAGCCCGAGAATGAGCCAAAGAGAGAGAGATAGAGAGAGATTGAGAAAAGGCAAGAGAGAGAGCGAAAGAAAGCGAGAGAAATGGTCGTGTTTAAATTAGAATTGTCACTTGTTTCCAAGAAAATAAACACAACAACAACAATGAAGAGGGTAAGTAAATGCTTTTCAGACAGTTGGCAACACTGACAATAAATTTGATGTCACAATTGATATTTTCATAAAAATAAAATCTCATTCTAAGCCCAAACCATTAAATTTACTCAAATGTTCACTGTCTCCCAAGTCCTCTCATAAAAGAGTCAAAGTAGTTTGAAAGGGTGTAACTTCCTTTCCAAAATCCTCTATCTGCCCCTTCCCCCAAATATTTTTTCAGACCTACAGTATAATGGGCATCAATGCCTGAGTGCTTGGAGAACTCTATCTTCTATCTTCTATCTAAGTCCTCTGAGGGCAAAACAACGAGTAGAACAACAACGTGCGGAAAATCTACGTGTAGAAAAACAACGAGGAGAATAAGAAAACAACCAGAAGTACAAAATCGAAAGAGCAATATTTCGCTCTCTGAGTTGCTTAGCTGAGGCAGAGAACACAGAGAACCGACATTTACTAATTGAATAGGTTTGTTTATCATTGGGTCTGAACAAAATCAGCCGCAGTAATACAGTTTTGCGCATGTGTAAGTATGCGCAAAACGAGAGACGTTCAAGTGTCGCGTCTCTGTGGTCTCTGGCTAAGGTAAAGTGGCTACTACCGAGAGACTCACGATAGCAGAATTAGCCTTTTTGGTACCATATCCTTATTACGAGGATGAGTCAATAACTGCCTCAAACACCTCAAATCCAGCAATTTGCTTGTCAAGAAGGCCCTTTCAAAACTACGCATCCTAATTTTCTGACTGATCTGTCAAATAGAGCTTTGTTATGACAGCCATTTGAAACAGACCCCTAGGCAAGGAAAAGGTTCTTTCCCACCAAAACAAAGCACCGTCGCACAACTCCGCAATCGCAATGGCAAAATTGCATGAATTAGGTTACGATAAGCTCCCTCATCCAGCATATACTCCAGATTTAGTCTCGTGGGACTAGTTCCTGTTTCCAAATATGAAGAAATGGTACGGCGGTAAGAGATTTGGGTCGAAAATGAAGAGGTCATCTATGAAAAAAACGCCTATTTTAAGAGCCTCGAGAAATCGATTATTTGGAGGTCATCAAAAAATTGGAGAAGTGTATTGAGCTAAAAGGAGACTTTGTGTTGATAAAAAAAAAAAGCTTTTTCCCGAATAGTGAGTGATCCTTATTTCAATTTTCAATTATTAACCCACCCTCACTTCGTTTAGTTCATCTCTGAAGGTCTCCTCCTTTGCAGCACCCCCCCTGCCCAAAAGAGAAACCGGTTTTCCACAGCCTCCCCGACCCCCACTACTAGCACTCGTGGTGGGATCAGCCCAAACGCCTAAAGCCCCACTACTTCCTGCTGCTATCGATCTGACTACTACTCAGTATTAACAAAGGATCGCCTCTGTTACTTACAAGATAAACGAGAATATGGTACCATGGTACATGGGCGATTCCCTCACTGATCAAGGAGCTGGAGCAGATGTATTTGGGTTGGGGAAAATATACTCCGAAGCGCTAGGCAAGAACACAAGCATCTTTGAAGCGGAAATTTACGCAATATACAGGTATGTTTACTTTAACCTTGAACGCCACTATCGGAAGAAAAGAATAGCCATCCTAACTCATAGCCAGGCAGAAATTAAGGCACTCAACTCTAGGCAAATGATGTCAAAACTGGTAATGGAGTGTGTTTCTAAGCTGAACATCCTTAACCAAAACAATCATGTATGGATTCTATGGGTTCCAGACCACGGGGGAAATTCTGGTAACGAAATGGCAGAAAAATTTAACAGGAAGAGAGCAGCCTCTCCGCTTGTAGGCTAGGAACCATTTTGCGGTTTTGGGAAAGACAACTTCTCCTTCATTAAGGAGGTAGAAGACCAACGAAGAAGAGTATACTGGGACAATTTACCGCTATCACCATCAAAATTGCTTATAGGGATCTTTAACCTAAATGGTTCCAAAGATTGTATGGGATTAAATAAGAATAATCTAAGAATCATTGCAGGAATTCCAATAGGGCACTCTAAGTTGAATTATCACCGAACAAAACTGTGAATCTACTCTAATGGAGTATTCAAGTTTTGCAGGGAAGAAGATGATACCGCAAAACACATGCTGGGATCATACCCAGCACTAAAAAACAAACGAAAGAAGCATGTGGGTAATCATCTAATACCGGATGAAGAAATGAGACTCAGTAAAATAGGAAATTTATCGAGGTAACTGGACTCAGAGGAATACTCTGAATCCATGAAGGGGGCATAATATATATCTAAGATCGGAGTGCAAGATACTCCCCTTAATAATAATAATATAGGTTTTCTCTTTGACCGCATACACCTCCTCTATTCATCCAACTTCCTCAGCCTGCATATGCTTTCCTGTTCCCTTCTACCGCTGGAACACAGTTTGCTTTCCTTTGAATTATACTTAAATTTAATAAAAATGTACGCAAACTCCAGCACTGAATTTTGACCTCTTTCAAGCAAAGCTTTGAAATGTGTTCTAAAATTGGGAACAAAAATCTCGCTATACAACTATCTAAATATAAAAATAAACGCACACCACTTCCAACCTGTTCAATTTGCGAGTACTTTCATCAGCAGGAGAGAGGAATGGAAGTAGACTTTTCAAACCGCAATAGAAAAATGATATTGAAACTCGTATTGAAAGACTTAACGTAGAGTGCAGAGTGCTAAGGAATTATCGAACAATATTTAAAACAGTTTACACTACCTTTCGAAATGGTTGTCTTAGCCAATTCAAAATAATTTTCACATCATTTTTTCGTAACTTTCATAACGAATTTTCAATATGATTGCAAATGATTTGAAAAGTCAAATTGAATAGTTGCAAAGTGGTGAATTGAAAAGTTGCAAAGTAGTCGAGTGCCTACTGCAAAGTAGCTAAGTGCCTAGTGAAAAGTAGCTCTTGAAATAGGGTTCTAATATGGCCCCAATAGATTTCGCCTTCACCTTTTTTGTGGCTTTAACTGAAGATGCTTCAAAATCGACTCTCGCAGTGTTATAAGATGTGTCAGTGGAGCGCTTGTGGGAATCCCATGATTAATTGTTAAACCATGATTTGAAGAATTTGTTGTACAAAATGCCTCAGTTTGCTTTACTTCAGCTTCAAAGCCAATATGCCAGTAAGCTCAGCAATCATGCCTCCAGATTCGTACAATACCAGAGTAAATCGGCTGCGTCAGAGCGCTCCTTGAGTCACTGAAACTACTTTTGTGTGCATTCGACGGTGATTTTTTTTATTATTTTGATGTGTTTATTACTTTGATATGAAATGCAATAATTACCAGTTCAGTTGAGGTCCGAGTTAGAGCTCAGGTGAACTGAGCCGCGCTGAGCCGAGTAACATAGACCTGAGGTGTTCGAATTAACGCCGTTTTACAGTTTCATTCACACTTCACAGCCAGTATAATAATGTTTTCTATTTGCTGTTGTTGTTGTTGTAACAATTGGTGGTCGTTTTACTGTGGTTTTTGTTGTTGTTGGTTTTGCTGTTTCAGTTGCAGTTGAAATCTTCAATTCCAAAATTGAAGCGTAAAATTATCTAGTTAAAAAAGTTCGTTGCTTGAGTCTTTCGTTTTGGCTGAGATCAATGGGAAACGCGTTTGATAATTAAGGTAAGTTGAATACGTGTTGTTATATTAATGCTGTGGAAAATGTTCCCATTTGTTTGCGTTTGATAATTAAGGTAAGTTCTGGAGACAGCAGAGTTTTTTGCATTCAATTTACCTTAATTATCAAACAAGAGCAGAGTTTTATGCAGTATCCTTCATTATCAAACGAAGACATATCTGAACATTTTCAACAACATTTTCAACAACATTTTGAACATTCTTATCATATTTATTGAATACTTCAGAGCTATATAAAATCATGTATTCAGACTCAACATTCAACACACGAGTCTAATTAAAAATAAAATTGTTTCGAAACCACATTTCGATTTTCTTCAGAATTCCTCTTCAGAAATAATCAAACGAAAATTGTTTCAAAACAATATTTCGACTTCCATCAGCATTCCACTTCAGAAAAAAATTTAAATTTAAATCAACAAAATCACAATTGAAAGTTTTCGTTGATACTTTGAGTAATGAACACTCTTCTGAGTAATTTCTCGGTAAGAAAGTGAGCTGAAACTTTTCTTAGACTATAGTTAGTTAGTTAGTTAAAGTAAATGTCCATAAAGACAACACTTAGACCTTAGGCCACATGTGTTACCACGAGGAGCTGTGTCCTTTTTCAACTTCCTTCATCAGTGAACCATTTACTAGCTCTGCCAAATGCTCCCTCTTATTGATATTCCCTGCAGCTCCCAAAGGTAGACAAAGAAGTAATTTCCCATATAGTGGAAGCGTCTCTTTGCTAGCTCTGGGCATTTTTATAGAAGATGGTCTACACTTTGTTCTTCCTCCTCATTCCCGCATGTTCTACAGAAATCGTTTTGATGGAATCCAAGTCTATATGCACGTGTTCCAATAAGGAAGTATTCAGTTACAATGAATACTAATATTCGAATCAATAGGCTGCTTACTAGTATCAGTTTCATAGCGATTTTAGGCCAGATTTGCCTTGCAGAGTTGCAAGTCGGCTCCCATAGCCATCAATCATTGAGGTATTCTGTTTTTAGTTTTCTTAGAAAATAATGAAAACAAATATTTTGAGAACTTGAAGGAATTTTATGACTCGTCATTTTCTCCACCAAGCTACAGACATGCCAGACGGGGCACCAACCTTCCTTTAGGCATGGCCAGATACAAGGTTGGATTACCAATTGCCACCTGTAAACTGTTGCTGAGTGAGGCCAATGGGTCTTGGGCACACGAGGGCACTTGCTTAACGACCAGGCTAATGTGGCCGGAGCTTAATAGAAGGAAATCTACAGACTTGTTTGCCCTGTCGAGAGAAGATATCTCCAAGGTCGTGGCTTGTATAACTGGTCATTGGCTATTCGGCAGGCATGCTGTCAGGCTGGGAGTATTCTCTCACGTCTCTCATGAATACTGCAGAAGCTGTAGGGATGAGGAGGAAGAGGAGACTGAACATCTCTTCTGTAGGTGCCCCGCTCTGGCTAGAAGCAGAGCAGGCTCTTTAGACAAATACGCTCTCTTACAGAGGTGTCTAGCGCGAAGGTCAAACAAATCCTGCATTTTATTAGGGCCTCAAATGGTTCGACGAATGAATCGGAGGTGCGTTGTTACGCGGTGGTATCACAATGGTGGTCTGAGTGAGCTGGTCCATGGACCGGCTGCCACGATAACCTAACCTAACCTACATAGATTTATAGCATTTTTACTCCAGCTTCTGGAAGTATTCCTTCAGGCGGTCCTCAAAATAGTTTTGTTACTATCCTGCAGTGAATTTCTACTATTGAAAATCTACAAGAAGGAAGGCCGTTCACAGCAACAGATGGAGCATTAACCCGGTTCATACAAAATTCCTGGAGGCAAGCCTGGTAGGTGAAAGTGAAAACCACTTGTTGGCTGAAAGCGAAGAGAATAATAGAGAGTGCGAGGAACAGTTCAAAACAGTTGACTGTGCCAAATCATTCCTTTTCTGGGTGTAAAATAAATTTTGACTGTTTCCACTTTAATTTTTGACGAGGAGAAAATGATGGTTTAAAAGTTCATGTCCCCGTATTGTATTGTGGCGAAAATTTGTTTTTAATTCAAATCACTGGATAGTATTAAGTAAAACATACCTTTCTTTCAATGGTCTCTACTTCCGCAAGTCCTAGGTGGACACTTGTTTGGTATTGCTAAGGACTTAGCAGATTTATGCGTAGCCTTCAATATATCACTTTAATATAATTAGTTTAAACTAACTATAATTCAGTTAAGAACTAGTTGACAAAGCTTAATATAATATAATATATACTAATAACATAATATGTCGAACGGAGTGAATAGCTTTGCGTAAACCAACATTTGTCGGGGTCATTTATTTACACACATTTATTGTTAAAGGAGAGGTACAGGCTGATGTACGACATAATAATTTACTTAATTTCAGTTCTACGTCTATATTCCCTTTTTAACATTTCTACTACCAATTTACAACTGATCAGTAGTTGTCCGTTCATATTCATTTTCTGCTTTATAAAATATTTTCTGTCCATACGAGAAGATTGTCTTTTAGTGTAAACGAGACAGCAACATTCTATGTACTTCATAGTGTGACAGAAAGAGACAACAATGTTAATGACTTATCACTAAGTACAAAAGGAAGCTTGTACGGCTGGAAGTCTGAAGATAGCAAATGTGTCCAATGCTGTATTCGTATCGATCCCTGAGCGGATGCATTGTTCTGATGAAAAGCCAAAATTTTATTCGGCAAACGAGGGACATCTCCACACCTTTTTCTAGGTATTGGTTTGTGCCTCACAAAACAAAGAGAAACAAATCACTTTTTCTATCTCAAATTTTCTAGTACCGGGAAATTTCCTATCGTTGAGACCCCATTGCCTTCTTTTCACACTTTCCGGTTCCGTTCCTCCTTCTTCTTCAATATGCCAGTTAAAAATCATATTGAAGAAGAAGGAGGTACGGATCGAATAAAACTAATCGAATTTTCATTCGCATGATTTTTCCTTCCAGCATCTTTCTGATTCAGGCTTAGCCAAAGCGGTGCCTAGCCTTGCAAATATATTCCATACCAAAATCATTAGTTTAAAATCCAAAAGTCGATTCATATCAGATACGTACGGATTCAGCTATATAACCCATTTTTTACCGATTGTCCTCGAGCATCTTAAGAAGTACATTCCTAACGAATGCTAGTACTGTCGACTGGGTACTTCATGTTCTTCTTGTCGGGCACGCAGCGTAGACACACCTACTAAGAACCCTCTTCTTTCTTCAGAAACACCGGCGTAGCCATACCAACTAAGCACCCTCTTCTGACTGCATCAAGCAGCATAGACACATGGACCAAGACTTATTTCTCCGTTTATAACTACAGACTAAATTGAGACAGAGCCAGGACTTAATGGTTTTTTCAGTGACTCTTTCAGTCTCTGGGACTTTAATACCCCTTCAACAGAACCACGAGTTTATGGTTTTCAGCGACTCTCTCTGGGACTTAAATCCACTTGAGACAGAACCAGGACTTAATGATATTCAGAGACTCTCTCTCTGGGACTTTATAACACATCTTCAACATAACCACGAGTTTATGATTTTCACCGACTCTCGTGGAGACTAACACGAAACCCGGAAACCCCCACCAGTGACCACAGATAGAACACCGCGTAATCTAAGAGTCCTTTTATATTAACATTTTGGAATATATATTTTGGTATATTGAATAAAAGCATACATTTTAAAGCCCTGCTCAGCGGATAAAATAATTCATTTCTGTGAACAACCCTGGAACCCGCTAAGTTTCCACCCAAACCAAATAGATCAATTCATTGAAGGAATGGAAAGTTTCGCCGCGAAGTCAGCCTTTAATTATAGGCACTCGTATGTAAATTTCTGCAACTTCTCAAAATGGATTCAAGCAATGCCACGCTTATTATAATAAATCCTACCAGGTCTCAGGCAATATTCTGTTTCTCTCTGTTCAGTAGGAACTGATAAGGCAAATTGATATACTTAGACCCTTATAATAAGTAAGTCTTTATGTGGTAACACTATTTCGGTCAAATTCCTTTTAAACCAAGGCCATAAACTCGCAGAAAAAGTAGATCTAGAGTCAGAGAAGCATCGAGCCGGGATTTCCACCAGCGCCCTCATGCCGGGAAAACTAACAGGCAGCGTATGACTAAAGTCCAACTAAGTTCTGAGAAAATCTCACAGTAAGTCCGTCTACGAGTATATAGGCATAAGTTAGTCCTTTAAGCAACACCGAGAGTCCGAACTGCGTCTCCTGTCTGAAGAAAGAACAGTCGTCACAGAGCATTTTGTCTGCGCTTGGCCTGCCTTTGACAGATTGAAGAGACACATATTGGAGTCAGTTGCATGGAGACTGGACAATGTGCATTCCTTATGACTGAACAGACTTCTGAGAGTGAAATAAGAATGAAAAAGTGTAACTTCCCTTTCACAATCCTCTATGTACTCCCCTAATATTTCCAGACTAAGAGTATAATGGTCATCAATGCCGGAGTGCTTGGAGACCAGTTTCTTCGTTGGTTCCCCAGCCTACTCCACTTCTATGCTATTCTAGTCTAAGTACCTCTGCTCCGTATCTTCCTTTAGTAGAACTAATTGCAGAACAATGTTCCATACACGTACAATTTGCAGCCAGCCACGCCTCGCCTCACCTCGCCTCGCCTCGCCTTACCTTGCCCTCCTGCTGGAAAAATGGGAAATGTTGCTATTTTAATAAACGATGTAATGAAATGCTAAGAAAAAACAAACACAGCCAGTTGACAATGGAGAAACTCATTAATTTGGCTCATTTAAGGCAACATGCAATGCCAGCAACAACAACAACAATGACGACAACAAGAGCAACGAAGCAGAAGCGGACATGCCAGCTAAAATTTTATATGAAATTTTCGTGCAAATAATTATTGCACAATTAGCTTATTAATTTTTAATTTGATTTAGATGCGAAAGCACGAGAGTGTAATATGCATGCCAGCAAGAACAACAGCAGCAGCAACAACCTCAACAACAACAATGAGAACAGCAGCTACAGCAACAATGCAAATTGATGTCACAACTCAATGTTGTTGACATTATTTCGGAGCAGATAACACGCAAAACGCCGAATAAGCGCTCAGGTGGAGCGGAATTGCATATTGGAATATGCAGCGGAGCACTCTCCAAACATGCTCGAGCACCTCAGGCACACATCGATGGCGGTCAGAACGGAAACGGATATGGGAGCATTAACTCGAACATTTAAGCTGATTAGATGCATATGGCAACAACATTTTGTTCATAGTTTGCCATTTTTATATTGACATAAATCCGCGGGGCTTTATTTGGCTTAAACACGCTTTTCGCCATTTAATTAGCAGTCGCCATGGTCGCTCAATCAGGCCAGTCGAGTGTCGTTTGTCGGACTCACACGTCAGTGCGGGGGTGCTTGAGCCCAGCACGAACCCTTTCTGTGGAATAAGCCTTGCTCGCTCTCTCTCTCTCTCTCGCTCTCTCTTTCTGTGTGGGGGCGCTGAGTGAGCTGATTGCACTCTGAGTATGCGTGTTGCACTTGTGCTGCAGCTATTGCAGGGGGGGCTGCTCGGGGTACGCTGGTCAGTTAGCAAACGGGTTAAATCGTAATAACCATAATCATAAAACTAATGAAAATGAAGCACAATAAATAATAATGTCAATGAAATGTGTGCATGCCAATTTCTGTTTTAATTATTTGCGGGCTCCTTGTGCGCTCGCTCACAATTTGTCGCTTGAAGTGATTTGCACGCACACATTTCTGTGCTGGAGTGCATAAATATTTATTTTTATTATTATTTTCGTGTGTTTACCTTTGTTTGTAAATTACAATTTTTATGCCGAAGCTCAGTGAAGTCGGGCGCAAAACGTTTTTTACAAATTAAAACGCTAATTGTGCTCATGACATATTTTTCGAAAATACTCCGTATTTTAAAAGCATTTAAAGCGAACATTAGTGGGTGGACTCAGTGTGGCTGCGGACTCTCCGTCCCCCGCTACTGTCCATAATAGGTCTGCAGTATTCATGGAGGCAATATACAAGGATGTTTAGGACATTACTACAATATTTATATTAGAGTGCCATTTGATTAATTACTTGATGGCTTTTCAAGTGCTTAGCCTCCAATTCCCTATTCTCTCAAGGCTGACCCAATGACTGGGACATATAGTGACAACTAGCGTAATAGTAAAATCACCAGTAATTTATAATACAGAGAAATACAATTTCACTCCTTCAATGTTCTGGCAGTAAAAAATCATGCAGGGAAACATTGGTCAGCAGGGTATTTTTGAACGTTCATATATAATAGAACAGAATCTAATTATATACGAGTATATATTTATATATATTTCTACATGCAGTAAAAAAAGGAATAAAACCAACAAACATTTTTTTCTAAACATTTCATTGATTGAATATGTTCCGGAGAAATTTAAGCAACATTGCCCACAATTCATTTATTGAACATGTTTCGTAGAAATTGAAGCAACATCAAAAGTTGCCCACATTTCATTGACTGAGCATGTTGCGTAGAACTTGAAGCAACATCAAATGTTGCCCACATATCATTGATTGAGCATGTTGCGTAGAAAATTGAAGCAACATCAAAAGTTGCCCACATATCATTGATTGAACATGCTGCGCAGAAATTGAAGCAACATGAAATGTTGCCCACATTTCATTGAGAGAGCATGTTGCGTAGAAATTGAAACTACATCAAATGTTGCCCACATTTCATTGATTGAACATGTTGCGAAGAACTTGAAGCAACATAAAATGTTGCCCACATATCAGTGATTGAGCATGTTGCGTAGAAATTGAAGCAAGATCAAACTGCCCACATTTCATTGATTGAACATGTTGCGAAGAAATTGAAGCAGCATCAAATGTTGCCCACATTTCATTGACTGAGCATGTTGCGTAGAAATTGAAGCAACATCAAATGTTGCCCACATATCATTGATTGAGCATGTTGCGAAGAAATTGAAGCAACATCAAACTGCCCACATTTCATTGATTGAACATGCTACGAAGAAATTGAAGCAACATGAAATGTTGCCCACATTTCATTGACTGAGCATGTTGCGAAGAATTGGAAGCAAAATCACATGTTGCCCACATATCATTGATTGAGAATGTTGCGTAGAAATTGAAGCAACATCAAATGTTGCCCACATATCATTGATTGAACATGTTGCGTAGAAATAGAAGCAAGATCAAACTGCCCACATTTCATTGATTGAACGTGTTGCGAAGAAATTGAAGCAACATCAAATGTTGCCCACATTTCATTGACTGAGCATGTTGCGTAGAAATTGAAGCAACATCAAATGTTGCCCACATATCATTGATTGAGAATGTTGCGTAGAAATTGAAGCAACATCAAACTGCCCACATTTTATTGATTGAACATGCTGCGCCGAAATTGAAACTACATCAAATGTTGCCCACATTTCATTGATTGAACATGTTGCGAAGAACTTGAAGCAACATAAAATGCTGCCCACATATCACTGATTGAGCATGTTGCGTAGAAATTGAAGCAAGATCAAACTGCCCACATTTCATTGAATGAACATGTTGCGAAGAAATGAAGCAACATCAAAAGTTGCCCACATTTCATTAATTGAACATGCTGCGCCGAAATTGAAGCAACATAAAATGTTGCCCACATATCATTGATTGAGAATGTTGCGTAGAAATTGAAGCAACATCAAATGTTGCCCACATATCATTGATTGAGCATGTTGCGTAGAAAATTGAAGCAACATCAAACTGCCCACATTTCATTGATTGAACATGCTGCGCAGAAATTGAAGCAACATCAAATGTTGCCCACATTTCATTGATTGAACATGCTGCGCAGAAATTGAAGCAACATGAAATGTTGCCCACATTTCATTGAGAGAGCATGTTGCGAACAATTGGAAGCAAAATCAAATGTTGCCCACATATCATTGATTGAATATGTTGCGATGAAATTGAAGCAACATCAATTGTTGCCCACATTTCATTGATTGAACATGTTGCGAAGAACTTGAAGCAACATAAAATGTTGCCCACATATCAGTGATTGAGCATGTTGCGTAGAAATTGAAGCAAGATCAAACTGCTTACATTTCATTGATTGAACATGTTGCGAAGAAATTGAAGCAACATCAAATGTTGCCCACATTAAAGTTTTGTGTACTGGAATGCAAAAGGGAAATTCGGAGACTCTAATGGATTTTTTAATAAGGACATAACCATTTTGTACTTATATTAAATAAAAGAATAACTGAGATATCGGGCTAAAATTTATTCTAGGTGTAGGACACATGTTACATATAAGTAGGGAATTCGATTCATATGACCACCGCGGGTGCGTCTGCAGCGATCGATTTTTAGGAGCCAATTTCCCACCACTCTTCCACACATATCGGCCGGAAAGTTCGAAATTCCGCTTTCGATATTGTTGCTGAGCTCCTCTAACGTTGTTGGCTTATTGGCATAAACCAAGTACCTTAACGCAAACCTATAAAAAGAAATCCGATGGCGTTAATCGCTTGAGCGAGGTGACCATTCGACCGGACCATTTATCCGAGATTACACGATTGCCGATATTGACCTCAAATAGATCAATTGTTTCACCGGCGGTGTGGCATATGGTCACATCTTGTTAAAACCGCATATTACTGATGTCAAGTCTAACTAATTTTGGTCAAAACTAGTCTTCCAACATGGCATGATAGCGAACTCCACTGTCTGATAATGTTATTAGACCGTAACATGTCGATCATTTTCATCGACGAAAAAATACGGTCCAACGACACCTCCGGCACGAAAATCACTTCACACGGTCACTTTTTGTGGATACAATGGAGTCTCTTGAAGCACAGGTGGGTTTGTTTCCATTCAATAACGCATATTTGCGTATTGAAAAAGCCATTAAGTCAAAAATGTGCTTCATCGCTGAAGACTATTTTTCGATCAAATTCAGGATTTTTCTCACACTTTTGCAAGCCCCAATTGGAGAAGTTTCGGAGCTTCAAATGATCAAGGGGCTTCAGTTCTTGAGTTAATTTGGTCCTGTAAGGGTGTAGGTTAAGATCTTTTTAAAATTGCTAATATAGAGTTGTGCATTAATGGTGTAACCCGGTGGAATGAACTCTTTGTGGACAATGTCCTTAGAATAGTAAAAGCAAATCAATATTGTCTTCACTGTTGACTGCGTCAATAGCGATTTGAAGCTAAGCTGTCGCTCCTTCCGCAGTGGTTTCTGTTGCAAGGATAGCTGTGTTATCAGCAAAGGGAGTGATCATGCTGTTTGGAGGTGGTAGTAAATCTTTTGCGTACAAGAGATATAGAAGGGGACCAAGGTTGCTTCCTTGCAGCACGCCAGCGTTTCTTTCTTCTAGATCTGAGTAACCATTTCCTTGTTTCACGTGAAAATAGCGTTGAGTTAAGTATGATTTCATTAGGGCACTAAATTGAAGGGGAAGACTGGAATTCATTTTGTTAATTAGGTCTTCATGCCTTCATACTTCATGTCGAATGCGAATTGTGTGACTCTATGATGCGGTTTAGAATACGCTTTTCTAATAATTTTGGGATATGTGGTAGAAGAGGGATTGGTCTGTTTGAAGTTAGAAGAGAGATTGGTCTGTTTGAGAGATTGGTCTGTTTGAGAGATTGGTCTGTTTGAGAAATTGGTCTGTTTGAGAAATTGTTCTGTTTGAGAGATTGGTCTGTTTGAAGAGATGTCCTATTTGGCCTCCGTAATGGTGTCCTTCGAATGTTGAATTCTGAGCAATTCTAGTTTGTGCGGACCAAGCCGCGCAAACACTTTTCGGTAGCCCAAATGCTCGATCAACATGCGATAAACTGATGTTTTTGCGATGCTTTATTCCAATTCCATGAATTCCAATGAAGTGGTGATCACGGATTTCGGTTGTCCAATAGGTTGCTCATCATTTATGGTCTCATGACCGTTTTCAAACCACATATACCACTCAACAACTCTGCCACGGGATAAACAATAGACCGACTTCGAGACACTCTTTGCCCTTAAAGTTGTCAGCGAGTCACATGGTGGCGATGGTACATTGGTACCAAATTTTATTCATATATCAACATTAGGAGCACATCTACGGTAATTTTCTACGTGGTATCCAGAGTTGATTATACGAGATGGAGGCGTGACCTTTATGTGATCGTCCCCATTTCTTTGTGGCGTCAATATACGTAATCACATATTTTGCATAGGTCGAAAGTTATAAAAATGTGTCAATAGTGGGCATGGCTGTGAAAATAACCCGCCCATTTCGTGGCACTTAATGATAGTGCCTAAAACCTCCGTATAAAATGTCCTTAATGAATCTTCTATAGGGACCTAATAATGATTTTTGGTTCATTGTGGACGTGGCGGTCGTAATATGGTCCCCATATTTTGCACACACACTGGTATGGACCCAATGTACGCTACTGGCTATTTATTTATATGGTATATCATCAATACGAACAGAGCTAGGCTAATATTAATTTTAGTCCCGAAAGTTCCTTATATGGAAAGTGAGCGTGTCTTTTATCTGATTAACTCCATTTCCTTTCTTTATAACGCTCACATGCTACTTCAGGTAATTTCGTCCATAAGTGTCTTCTGGACCTATACAGTGGTTCCCTTATAGTCAGCAGTTACGAAAGAAGTTATGTATTCAGAGGGTATCTGTATGTCTGGTCAATTGAATGGAACTTCCAGCAATCCAACGATGTTCAGTTTCGAGTCGGAAACACACTTACACAAAAAGGTTCCTTAATCTTCCTTCCAGTTCATGCATAAACTCGGAAACACTTACACAAAGCTTCCTCAATCTTCCTACCAGATCATGCATAAGCGTCATCTTTCACTGGTCGAATCGTTTCGTCCAATAAAATTTTAAATTCCAGTGATGGAAAACAAAGTCCAAGAGCTATTCAAAAACCAATGCTCTGCTCTTCAATATCCCTGCAACTTTTTGGAAGTCTTCTAAGGGAATATACAATATACTCGCATGTCAGTTGATATATGTTTGGGTTTGATGAATTGGCCCTCTTCCAAATCTCCGACGTTCGTCTCGCGTCCACAAACTCATCGATCGATTGTGCATCGTGACTTTTTGCTGTCTTATTAACAATTAATATCACAAAATTGCTTGTAATAATAATTACTTAATTTAATAATTGAAGTTAATTGCTGGCGACACTTGAGAGAGTGCAATGCGGCAATAATAATTACAAAATAATTGCCACAATATTGATACATGTAATAATTATGATTATAAATCTAACATAATCTCGCTCCACCCCTCTCAGACCACCTCACTCCCGCTCACACTCTCCGTTGTACGGCAGCGTAGATGCAGCCGATAAAACCCTCTTCAAAATGTGATCAACGCATAAAATATGAGCTAAGCCCAAATACTAAATTATAATCGAACGACCCGACCCCCCCACCAAAATGGATTCGTTTCATGGAAATTATTTACATATGAATGCATGTATTAGAATAATCGAAGCAAAAAACATCAGAAAACAACACAAAAAAACACAAAAAAAAGTTACAACAACGACAAAACAACAACACAGGCAGCAACAACAACAAAGTCCACAAAATTTCACACAAACAAATTTCCCAGCACTGAAATGCACATAAATCAAAGATTTTTGTTGAAACGCGCAGAGAGAGAGTGGAAAGCGAGAGGGAGGGGGGGCAGGAGAGTGGCAGGGAGAGTGACTAAAACACAAAAGGCCATGCATGGACTGTATGGATGGGCAGGCAATGTAAATGGACATTAACTAATTAGTGGCGAAGAACGCAATGCCATGCGGCCGGCTGCACAGCCGAAGAGGCCTTATCTGATATGAAGCTCAACATACACAGTCGCAGTCACTCACAGGCAGTCACACATAGTGCCAGTGGGCAGCTGGTATGACGTGCCTCCACTGGGGAAATGCATGTTTTTATTTATACGAATTGATTTAATCACGACTTTTTAGACACAAATGGTTAAATTATAATAAAACGTAAAACGTCGATACTGTTCCTTCCTACCACTTCGGCATAGATTCTGCATTATAGTTTATTAATACATACGATTGTGTATATATATACATATGTGTGAATGTATGTGTTTGTGTGTGTGTGTGGATTGTTTCTTTTCTTTTTTGTATAATTTATTAATGGCGCTCGCACGCGCTGCCTGCCCCATTGCTGCCGTTGGGGTGGATCCTTATGCGCTGCCGTTGCTATCGCCAGCAGTGCTTTTTATTGTTGCTATCGCGGGTCACCTTTGGTGGCGTGTGTGGTTGGTCTGTGAGGCGTCACCGCAACTAACGCAAGCACAGTAGTTGCCACATTAATTGAAAAACGCTCATCAATATTTATGTACGGGGCAGACTCGCATTAAAAATCAATGAGCAGACATTGGGTAATGCAAGAAACGCTCCAAGCCGGTGGTAAATGCGCCCAGGTAATGGCCTCTAGTGGCAGCAGCCAGCTACTCATGTATTCGAACTACCTACTGTATCGTTGCTTGGAATCTCTTGATGGACTTCTTTGTGCAGGTTTTGGGTGTAGCGGGGCGCAACTTATGCTGTATGATTGGGAAACTTGGAAACTATATTTTTGACTATGAGAACAGGAACCAGAGGCCTGTAGTAAGCTGTAAATTGTAACTTCGATATATCCAGCTTAAGGAAGTAGGTTAGATTAGGTGAATGCGGTTGTACTAGGCAAAAGGCTCGAGTTTCAAAATCCAAGACTCCAGGGTGACAGCATGGTGACAACATGGATATATGATGGTTATATCTGGATCTGTGGTGATGATGTCAGGAATATGTGATGCCGATACCAGTGATATGTGTTGGCGATACCTAGGATATGTAATGGCGATACCGAGGATATAGATGATGATTCCAGAACAAAATATGATGATGATTCCAGAGAAATATGTGATAGTGACAGCAAGGATATGTAATAGCGGTACCAAGGATGTGGATGATGATTGCAGAGAAATATATGATGACGATAGTAAGGATATGTGATCGGAATACCAGAGAGAAAGGGTCATACCAGGAATATGTGATGGTGCTTCCAGAGATACATGTGAAGTCGATTCCAGACAGATATGTGATGGGATTCCCAGAAAGATAGGTGAAGCTGATACCAGGGATATGCGTTACCAAGTGGTGGTGCTACCACGGATATGAGGTAAAGACACCAGGTAAATGGGATGTTGATTCCAGAGAGATATGTGATGGTGAAGCCAAGCATATACGAGTATGTTGGGATTACAAGAAAGAAAGGATGATACCAACGATATGTGATGGTGATTCCAGTCAGATATATTATGATGATACCAAGGATATATGATGATAATTCTAGAGAGATATGTGGTGGTGATTCCAGTCAGATATGTGATGGGATTCCCAGAAAGATAGGTGAAGCTGATACCAGGGATATCCGTTACCAAGTGGTGGTGTTACCACGGATATGGGATGATGATTCCAGAGAGATATGTGATGGTGAAGCCAAGCATATACGAGTATGTTGGGATCACAAGAAAGAAAGGATGATACCAACGATATGTGATGGTGATTCCAGTCAGATATATTATGATGATACCATGGATATATGATGATAATTCCAGAGAGATATGTGGTGGTGATTCCAGTCAGATATGCGTAACCAAGGATATGTGGTAGTGTTGCCACGAATATTTGGTTATGTTACCAGGAATATGTGATGATGATTCCTGATAGATAAGTGATGATTCTGTCAGGGATATATGCTGGTCATACCAGGAATATGTGCTGGTAATATCAGAAATACGGTATGAGGATACCACAGAGATATTTGAGAGCAGACCACTGCAGAAAACGATTTGGCCACTACAGTTTCAGCACGAATTATGAAAACTATTGAATTTTGGAAATTCTCCGGAATTTAACTACTCAATCCCTTCCTTCTTTTCCCTTCCTAATTGATTCACCCAAAAAGGTTACTCCTAAAGCTTTAATATCTTACATGAATAGCTCTAAATAACTTTCGAAGCTATAAAAACTGTGTCGATCAGGAATTTGATTATACTCTTGTAAATATATGCTCCTTGACTACGAGGGTAAAGAAAGCTCTCCAATGTCCGTCCAAAACAACACTTCCTGTGTTCCTGAACTTTTCCGTGGAGTCATCATATGGATCATATGGCAAACAGTTCGCATTTAATGACGCTTTATTCCGAATAAAGATACTTTTGTCTGTCGGGAAATAATTTCGATACTTCGCCATTACTGCTGAATCGTCAATCAGGGATGGAACACAACAGCTGTTCAGAGTTATAGTGCCAATTCTCAACACAAAAAAAAATATTCCTCCTTCTATTTGTTCTCATAATTAGATTTCTTGAATAGTTTCCTGGTATATTGTAGATCATTTACGAATATGCTTCCTTCTAGGAATTACACAATTCTGCATCAGCCTCCACAATGAGGTTCAATTAGAAATCCCGAGCAGTCTCATGGTTATCAAAGGATTTACTGAATATCATCACCTGACAGGGATATGCCTACGACATTGTGATAATAGCAAGAGGAAAATTTGATAGCATTCTCTGTGATATAATACAGAGAGGACTTGGCATTACCTTAGAATGATGCACTTCAGTGGGACTGAACATAAACCCCACAAAAGCAACCATAGTGTCGTTAACTCGAAAAAGGAAATTACAGCATCTGCATCCAATCAAACTCAAAAATGTGGAAAAGATTGGTTTATCACAGGAGGTTAAATAAATAGGAATAATACTAGATTCCAAACTTCTCTGGAAAGCACTTGCGGATTTTGTAACAAATAAGGTCATGAGACCATTAATTTTGTAGAAGTTCAGCTGGGAAGACATGGGGTTGCAAACCTCACATTCAGAAATGGATGTACACCATGATAGTTAGGCCGGTTCTTACATACGGAACACTGGCATGGGCTCAAAGAACAAAACTACAAACCATGAAGAACATTTTGAACAAGCTGCAAAGACCAGCAGGTATTACCGGGGTTTACGAAAACGTATCCAGCAGCAGCAATGGAAGCACTAGATTAGATCTTACTCCTCTACATATTACAGTAGAAATGGCTGCAAAAAGAACTCTGTTAGGAATCGACACTGAAGGTGCTGGCCGCGAGAAAATTTGTAGTAATAAACAACGAGATGGCATCGTTGGACTATAACCCTAGAGGACCTACCTAGAGACGACATGAACAAAATGTACGTTCATGTCGTCTCTGGGTAGGTCCGTGATGCTGTCTGGTTTTTTGCTACTGCAGATTTTCTCGCGACCAGCACCTTTCTTTACGAGTTCTAATAGAGTTAACTTTGCTGCCATTTCTACTGTAATATGTAGCGGAGTAAGATTTAAAAGCGTTTCCATTGCTGCGGTGGGATACGTCTTCGTAGCCCCAGTAATACATGCCACATTTGAACCTTGTTCAAAATCATTGAGAAACCCTTCACAGTTGTGCTTGGAAACAAAAAAGAATGGAAACCTGAATCACTTTAGGGTATTCTAAAAGCCCATACCATCAGGTGGTTCATAGATGGTTCAGAAACAGAAAAAGGATAGCAACTGGCATATTTGGACCGAAAGTTAACCACTCCGAGCCACTGGGGAAATCATCAAGCACATACCAGGCAGAGTTTCACGCAATTCACCTCTATGCCATCTTTAACCTCCGATGTAATCTTGTGGGTCCAGACATTGCTAGCATGTCTAACAGCCAAGCAGCTATGAAAGCAACCAATTTCTACGTATTCTTTCTAAACTTGTATGGAAAATTTATAAATAAATTAGGAAGCCTTAACAAACTTTATATAATATGGATCCCAGGACACACTGGGATCCCTGGAAATGAAAAAGTCGGGAATGGGGCAGCCACACAATTTATTGGACCTGAAGCATTTTTTTGGCATAGGAGCAAACAGCATAAAAGATCTTTAAAACCAGTAGGAAAAATCTAGAAGATCACGCCATTGGGTCTCACTCCCAGATCTTAGACAATCCAAGCTGATGATTGGGGACTATAGCCTAAAACATACAGCTCAATATCTACAGTTGAGTAAAAATTATTTAAGAATATTGACAGGCTACTTCACAGGCCACCTCACAGGCCACCTCACCTGTCATTTAAGAAGCCACCACAGGAAGCTGGGACTCACCAAACAGTAAGTGTAGATTCTGCACGGGGCCAGAAGAAACACCAGAGCACCTTCTAATGAACTCCGAACCTCTGGTCGCAGTAGGAAGAAACATCTGGGGCGTTACTGATCCGAGAGCAGAGATATTAGAGCAATGCACCCCAACTCAGTGCTAAGTTTCATTAGAACTGTTGAACTAATAGAAGACCCTTATAGGTACATGCAGATGGTGTATAATAGATCAAATTTAAGTTTAGGCTTAGGTTGGAGTGACAGCAAAAATCACACTCAGATACAAATAATGGCCCATTGTGATACCAGGGATGGGACGCTGCAAAAGTACTGGCCAGCTAAGTCGGGTATAGTTAGCGCCTGTATAGCACCTAAGGCAGCATGACTCCGCCGATTACAAAGTGTGGAACCAACCGGACAGTTTGATAAATGTTCCTACGTACTTAATCTTACAGGTTGCGAGCTCTGCCAGCCTGATTAAGAAAGGAGCCCCGAAGATATGCATTCTTCGTCTGACTAAGGATGGACACTAACACATAAGGTGTAGTACTGTTTCTGCCTCCTCCTCAGCACCGCACCCACGGTACAAGTCATTAAAGGGCAAACACAGCCTAGCCGCATGCCTCCCCATCATAGAATGCCCCGTCATCACCGAAACCGTAGTGCTGATGGACTCGCGTCGGAGTTGAATTAGTTGAAGCGTGGGCTGTTTGCTGAGGCTAGGCCAGGCTAGCCTTGAGATACGATAAGAATGTATTTCCGCCCATGGAAATACCTGCGTTTGATCGCCAGCCTGTCTGTCGCGATGCCTATGTCTAAAGAACCTATGTGTAGAGGGATGCCTATGTCTAGAGGTATGCCTCTGTCTAGAGGTATGCCTCTGTCTAGAGGTATGCCTCTGTCTAGAGAACCTTGAAATTTTGTGACAATAGAGCACTCTTGTCAAGCTATTGCTCAAGGCTATGCTACCCTTGCGTCCAAAATGAAACACTGATAAAACTTCAAATGACCTTAACTTCTATACGGAGCGTCCTACACCTATCAAAGTTTGCAACATTCAAATGCTTGTAACTTTTTACTGGAGCGTCATAGAACCTTGAAATTGTATATCGTATGGCAGTGTGCCTGCTTTACCAAGCTCATCTGCCTCGGAATTTCCCTCGATGTCCCTGTGACCAGGTACCCAAACTAGGCGCACTATAGAATGCCTGGAGAGCTCGTTTAGAGCTGACTGACATTACTGTACGAGTGTTGAGAACGTGCTGACGCCCGCAATAGATCCAATGGTAGCTTGGCTGTCCGAGGAGAACTTGATTCTGACACCAAAAACCCAATTCACTGCGTGATAAATTGCCATTCCTTCTGCCTGAAAAACACTGCAATGGTCAGGGAGTCTAAGGGGGATGCCAAGGTACAACTTGTTGGAGAAAATCCCACTACCGACCTTGTCCTAAAACCTAGAATAGAGCAAATTGGTCTAGGTGTTTTTTCCCTCTTTATATCAATATCATTCATCCATTCAATAACTTAGATCAGAATAATGGTCGAAGTAATATAATATGTCCATGTTGGATTTGCCTGACATCCCATCGGACGCGTCCCCAGGTGGCGGATAGGGGGACCTTTGGTAGGCAAATGACATTACTTCTGAACCTCTTAGGAGGGGCGGGAGTTATGGCTGTCTGTCTATCACAATGATGGTATAGAGAATGGGTACCATCCGCGGACCAAACTGGCTAGGGAGGAGTCCCGAACAAAAACCACTGTCTGGCGATGGACAACAATAGATTTAGTACTCCAGGTGGAACCCACGCATGTGGAAATCCACCCGCTTCGGCGGCAGGGGCACGGATTCTGGAGGTCCCAACCATCGCTAAAGTCTCTCGCCTTTATCAGCGAGAGCGCATCCTGGAGGAGACGGGGATTGTTACCGCAATCTCTTCTTCTTCAGAGACGGAGGAACGTACCCTGGATCCAGAGGGCCTGCGTCGGGAAGTCACCACAGTGGCGGAACGACCTACCAATGGTTCTAGGGTAACGCGAACTCAAGCGAGGAGACAGAGAAAGAAGCGGCTTGATAGGCTCGTGCAGGAGAAATCCTCACGTGGCTCTGCCGGCCCTTCTGTGTCGACTCCCTCCAAAAGGCTCAGGTCGGCGGAAGTGACACCCACGGAAGCCACCGAGCCTGCGGAGGGATTGACCGCTCCGAAAGCTCGCTCGCGAGGTAAGCGGCGGAAGATTGTTGCTGAAAACAGCACTCCCACCTGCCCTGCAGCTGTTACTGCTGGTGGCGCCACGACCCCAAAGGGTACGAGCGAAACCTCGGTGGCGGCTAATGTGGCGGGGAAGAATATTGCAAATAAGCTGCAACTTGCCCAGCCCCTCGTATCCAGCAAAACAATCTGCCCGGCGAAATCTCTGCCAGTGGCGGGTGGTGAGCTGGACTTTCGCCCAAGCACTTCCAAAGGTGCAGCCAAGCCATCGTACAGCGAGAAGGCTAACGGCCCGCAACCAATGGCGGTGATTGGGAAGCTGGGGCCTGACCATCAGCTAACTGATGCAGAAATAAAACACTGCAAAGGTCATCTGATGCGTCGCGTCATTGCCCCCGGTCCTGAAGCTAATGCGAGGGGCTATGAGACAAAGGACGGCACTCTACAGGTGTCGTGCGCGTCTCAGGCCAACTTTGATTGGCTCAGGGGTGCAGTCAAGGACGTGCCCCCCATGGGGACCACTCGCTTCGCGGTCTATAGCGAAGCAGGCGTGTCCCTCAGGAAGGCCATCTGCTGGATTCCGGATCCCGATCTGACGACCACAGATGTCCTTTCTTGTCTGCGTGCTCAGAACCCTGGCATCAACACGAGGCTTTGGAGAGTTCTTTCGCACACCAGGGGTAGCAACCAGGATGGTAAAGAAGGTGCTAGTCTTGTGGTGCGAGTGGATGAGGCCACTGTTGATGTCATGGTTTCTCGGTACCGGAGCCATCTGAGTCTCTTCTTTGGGACTGTGACCTTTCATGTCTTTCCCAGATGAGTGGCTCGGACGATTCTCGTAGCTATCGTCCTTTGACGGTAACGCAGATCAACTTGCAGCATTCTAAAGCCGCTACTGTACTCCTAAGTAGACGACTCACCCAGCTGCACACATCACCTCACATAACAACAGTACAAGAGCCCTGGGTCTTTAGGGGTCGCCTCTGTGGCCTTGGCTTGTTGAAAGGGGCCACGATATTATATGACAGAAACTCGATTAGACCAAGAGCCGGTCTTATAATATCATCCCATCTCGCAGCGACCTGCCTTGACGCATTCTGTTGTCAGGATCTGGTTGCGGCAGAGATTAATTTTAAGAGTATGCACGGATGGTCGAGGTTTGTGATTGCATCTGCTTACTTTCCTTACGATGCTTTGGAGGCGCCACCACCTGGGAAGGTCGCTAATCTCGTAGGGTTCTGTGAGCGGCGCGGTCTTGGTCTGGTTCTTTGCAGCAGCAAGTGCAATGAGCGGGGCTCTCGACTTTTCGAGTATATTGCCTCCTCCAGCCTGAACATCCACAATGTAGGCAGGCAGCCTACTTTTGTGACTACGAGAAGGCTGGAGGTAATTGACGTCACCCTGTCAAATCCAAGACTGGGGTGGTCGATCAACAACTGGAGGGTCCTCGCCGAAGACTCGTGCTCGGACCACAGATACATTGAGTTTCAGTGTGGCGAGCGGGCGCAGATGCCATTGCCCACCAGAAACCCAAGAAAAACAGACTGGCCGAAGTTCAGGGAGGCACTACGTAGCAATCACGTGACGCCACTGAGACTTCGCAAGGAGCAGAACGTTGAGGCGGCTCTTGAGCATCTCAACACCGCTCTAACAAACAGCTTCGAGCTAGCCTGCCCAATTAGACCTCCTCTTAGCCGGACTCCTGTTCCATGGTGGAACCGAGAGCTTCAGGTGCTGAGGCGTGAGTCTAGAAAACTCCTCATCCGGGCCCTCAAGACGAATCTTGACGAGGACTGGGAACGATATCGACGTGTTCAGAGGGACTACAAGAAGCTAATTCGGGACTCGAAAAGGACTTCTTTTAGAGACTTCTGCAGTGATATCGAATCCCTGAGTGACACGGCAAAACTGGTGAAAGTCCTGAAAAAGGACCAAACCGCTAAGCTGGGGTCGCTCAGGAAACCTGATGGCTCCTATACGGAGAGGCAAAGTGAGACACTCAGCTTGCTGTTGGAGTCACACTTTCCAGGAAATCAGGTAAGCATAGCCCGCCAACAACCACCTTTGGTCGGAAATGTTGTCAGGGCAGCTGCGCCCTCTCGACATGATTGGTATGTCGCCAGAACTGTGGCGAATGAGACTGCTATTGGATTTGCTATCAAATCCTTTGACAACTTCAAGTCGCCCGGACTGGATGGCATATATCCGATTGTGTTGAAGGAAGGCATTGAGCTGGTGATGGCAGCACTGAAGAAGATCTTCACTGCATGTCTCGCACTGGCCTATGTACCACGCTCTTGGAGGATGGTGAGGGTTGCCTTCATTCCTAAGGTTGGAAGAGACGACTACACCAATCCCAAGAGCTTCAGACCTATTAGTATGACCTCGTTCATGCTAAGAAGTTTAGAACGGCTGGTGGAGCTTCGCATGCGTAGCGAGTCTCTGAAGACGCATCCACTGTCTCCATTTCAGCATGCCTATCAAAGCGGAAAATCCTGCGAGACGGCTCTGCAAAACCTTGTTGGAAGGATAGAGCGAGCCATCGACAGGAAAGAATACGCAATAGGCGTCTTTGTGGACATAGAGGGTGCGTTTGACAATGCTACTTTCGACAGTATGTGCGGCTCTGCTAGGCGGCATGGCGTAGACCGGGTCCTAGTAAACTGGATACGTTCAATGCTGGCCCAGAGAATCATAACGGTGCGGGCGGAGGAAGATTTGCTGGTGTCGTCTGGGGTTAATAGAGGCTGTCCCCAAGGTGGGGTACTGTCTCCATTGCTCTGGTGCATGGTAATCGATCCCCTGCTTAACGCCATTAATGACTCGGGGGTATACGCTCAGGCATTTGCGGATGATGTTGGCTGTCTTGTGACAGGTCCATCCCTTATGATTGTCTGCAGAAGGGTGCAGAGAACTCTGGATATGATTGACACTTGGTGCAGTGCGAATGGGCTATCGGCTAATCCTGTCAAGACTGGTATTGCCCTCTTTACCAGAAGGAGAAAGCTTGATGGACTAATTCTGCCTACACTGAAAGGAGTCACTATCCAGCTATCCAAGGAAATCAAATATCTTGGAGTCATCCTTGATAACAAACTTCTTTGGAAAACACATGTCGAACTGAAGACATCCAAAGCACTGTCAGTTTTTTGGTAGTGTAAGGGTATATTTGGTAAGACATGGGGTCTTTCCCCTAGTAAGGTCCTATGGATCTATACAGCTATGGTAAGACCTATTATCACCTATGCATCGATGGTTTGGATGAGCAGACTCTCTCTTGTAGGGGTCAAAAAAGCTCTATCAAAACTACAACGTGCTGTGGCCATATGTTGTACCGGAGCATTTCCGACTACTCCAGGCCCGGCACTTGATGCTTTGGTGAATCTCCCGCCACTAGATGTCTTCATCCGCGGAGAGGCCATTAAGGCCATCTGCAGAGTGAAACCTAGTGGCCACTGGTATGGGGTGTGCTCGATGTTGGACGACGGCGCAGGCACTGACATCGATTCTGCAATCCTGTCTATGCCCCCGGACTCCATGTCGTCAACCGTCATACTAGAAAAGCGGTACAATGTGTTGCTGCCAGAGGCTCGTTCATGGTTAGATCCCGAGAACGAGCCCGGCAAACACTGCTGCCGTATTTTCACTGATGGCTCCAGGACTGAAGAGGGTTCAGGTTCTGGTGTCTTCGTGGAATCCTGTGGGACCCGTCGGTTCCTTGCCCTTGGTCTGCATGCGTCTGTGTTTCAGGCGGAGGTGTATGCGATACTTGAGGCGATGGACTTTGTTGTGGAAAACAGGTGGAAAGGCAAATCTATTTGTGTCTGCAGTGACAGCCAAGCTGCGCTCATGGCCTTGGATAGTCCGACCACCACTTCCACGATAGTCAGGTCCTGCAAATCCAGGCTAAATTGCGTTGGAAAACATAATAGTCTGACGTTGACTTGGGTCCCGGGACACGCTGGCATTGCGGGTAACGAGACCTCTGACTCCTTGGCCAGGATGTGCTCCGAGGCTGTTTTTATTGGCCCTGAGCCTGTTCTGCCACTCCCTTCCGCTGCCATCAAAGCCACTGCAAACAAGTGGGTTGTTTCGACCCACAAGCGAGCATGGCGGGCTGAGAGAGGCTGCGGATGGACGAAAATTATGCTACCTGCTATCTCTGACCGATGGTCACGGTTCCTTCTATCTTTAGGTAGGAGGGACTGCAGGATGTTGGTTGGCGTGATGACAGGGCACTTTCTATGGGCCAGGCACATGGAAAGGATTGGCATATCAGACAGTGCGCTGTGCCCAGCCTGTGGAGAGGAAGACGAGACGGCGGACCATTTTCTTTGCGTCTGCCCTGCCTTTGCTCGAATCAGGTTCGGGATTTTTGGCACTGATGTGCTGAGGAGTAACCAACTTGGCTCCTTGGCACCACAGGATCTACTTCTACTTCTTCGGAGGTCGGGTAGATTTAAAACAGAGTAAAAGGGAACCTTAAGTGCAGTACAATGGATATATACTCTGTCTGAGTGCTGCGCTTACTAGATTGTTCCGACAATACGTTTATATAATAGGAATATATAAAGAAGTTGTCTAATAATAATATATTTATGGTTTTTTAGTGTTGCTTTTCCTGCCTCCTTGAGCGTAATTATGTTTGGCTTTTAAAAATATGTTCACTGGTCTTTTTCATATGTGTAAAGGGACCCAATCGCGTGTTATCTGCTTTGAAAACATAGTTTCAGTTCTGCTCAAACAATCATATAAAGTAAAGGATACAAAATTCGAGGAATTTCTGAAAGTACATTAACCATAATAACAGTGCAATGGTCATCAATGCCTGAGCGATTGGATACCTCCTTCTTCGGCGGCTCTTCGGCCTACCCCACTTCTACATTAACCAGGAATTGTTATATTCTTGATTGGATGTACTTCCTCCTCTCCTATAATTGCATGGAAAGGTACTCAATTGCATACAAAATGCCCCAAGGACTGCTCACCTCACTGTCGTCATATTGGATAATTCTAATGTGCTGCATTTCCCTAATTAAATTAAATGCTTACTTCGAAGTTAGTGGAGTCCAAATCTAGGCAAATGTGGTCATAAAGCATTTCTTAACTGATATAGAAATTGAAATACGAGTATGGACAAATGGAAATTCAATTTGTTTATCAATTTGCATTTGTATTGGTGGCGTTTCAGTGCTATTGTAATTAGTTCGGCTGCTTCTGATGCCATCAAATTGACATCTTCTACTATGTTTGCATAGTTTGTGTGGAAGTGGAATATGTATGTGTATGTAGAATAGAAGTAAGTGTGTGTATGGAAGTGAGTGTATGTGTGTTTATGGAAGTGTGAGTGTGTTTGTGTTATTATTAATTTCCTAATGTAAATTAATGGATCAACCAGGCAACAGGAATGAACGGACCGAACCGAGCCGAGCCGGACAGGGACACCTAATCCGCAACCACCAAAATATCATTAATGCAGCTCTTTATGGACATGAGTGTGTGTGTGTGGCTGTGTGAGTGTGCTTTACATTGTGCATATGTGTGCGTTTATGCGTAACGCAGTGTGTATTAATTTTATAATGGCTCCTCTGTTTGTTGATTGCTTGTCTGCCTGGTTGGCAGTTTGTTGTGGCAGTGGCAGTGGCTGCGGCTGTGGCAGGCAGCGATTGTTCATCGCTGATAGCCGGAATCGTACTCTCATCGTTCTAATTAGAATTATTCTAATGAAATTAAATTGCCAATTGTTTTGTGCTTCAGTGGTTGTGTCTGTGTGTGTGTGTGTTGGTCTGTGTTTGTGTGCATTTGAATTATTAAAATTTCAATTACAAATTTTGTGAAAATTTATAATTTCCGCCCACACGCGTTCCTCGCATTTGTCATAATTTGTTTAGATTTTCAATTTATTATAGTAATACAATTAATTGTTATCGCAACTAATTGTGGAAATTAATAAAATACCCAGCACACAAAATCGACCAATAAAAACGTATTTCGGAATGTGTCCTCCTGCCATCGAGCTGCCTGCCACATTAGCTGCCTCGCTATGTCCATTTTGGCTGTGATTATGTTCACAAGTAAGTCTCATTGCTGTAAACTGATCTCGCCCATGCACACAGTCCCAACACGGCACAGCAGAACACAACACATCGAGGTAAATATGCAGCACGTCGTAGGCTGCGCAGGACTGCCACCAGAGCGGACATAAATGCTCTTGCAACGCACATTCGTAATGATATCCTTTTGAATGCAAATAAAGTTGCTGCACCGCACAGTTCCACCCGTGAAACACATGCACAACGCTCATGCAGTGGCACACACTCGTGCAGTGTGCAGCATGCATCGCATTTGGACAACGGCAACTCCGCAACATGTCATTTCGTGGCATATTAAATAGAAAATTGGCAATCGAGTTGCGCGCCGCAGATATGTATTACGCTAGGTGCATGTGCGCATGCGTAGTACGCATATCTTGAAGTTCGATCAATTTGTATGTCGTTTGATTTGTTGTTGCCCCATTGCAGTTGCATGCAATCGAATTATGTGCACTTCACGCTGCGGCTGAGACTGAAACTGAGCCTGAGCCTGTGCTTGAGCCTGAGCCGGAGCCTGTGCCTGAGCCGGAGCCTGTGCTTGAGCCTCAGCCTGGTGCGCGCGTAATAAGGCTCATATTTGCGCTCCTTAGTCAAAGACATTTAAGCTTTTACAGACATTGTTAATGTCCACGCTGCTCATGCCATGTTCAACTAAGATCCATTTTATTGCCAAGGCGAGTCATTAGAAATTCTTTTCGTACAACGTAGCAGTCTTTTAGTGCCTTTTTTGGCATGCAATTGGGCACATTTCCAGCTGTTATGACGACATTCTTGGGGTATTTGAAATGTGTTCGCTGTGGAAATGTGTACCCTTCAATTTGGCTTATGTTGCAAGCGATCATCATTTGGGTGCACATGTTGCTGCAAAAACTGTCAAGAGAAGCACCACACATTTACAATGGAATAGGGATTCTAAGACTTCCAAGGAAGGCTACTGTTAAAACACACGGAAACATTCACATTGAAAAAGCAAAGAAGACCCTGAAACACGCGGAGCTGTTGTGTTAAAGAATGTCAAAGATATGCACGTCCTTCCATTGGAAACTCAATGTTGGGTCAATGCAACATATTTATCTTTTGTGTTGAACTGAAAGGCAGAGTCGCTAGTGATCCTCTGGCGAATTGTACACAAAGTTCTTCTTGTGCAAATTAGAATAATAATAATAATAATAATAATAATCTTCTGTATTATAGAACTTCAAATGTATTCATAACTTCCCAGAAAATGTATAATGTTGATCGCCTGCAACATGTTGCCTATTTTTCAAAAGTTTCAAAAATTTCAGCAACATTCGTAAGAAAAGCTTACAAAGACTTGAGTCCTTTCATCAACCTATTTTCCCCATTACCAGCACACGTAAAAATACAAAAGAGCAGAACACAGCACTATAATGAAAGACACATGCCATATGACAGTGAATCCACATTTCTGTGAGCCATCATGTTGCAACTATAGGTAGTTAGGGAGGTAAAATGGCAAACAAACCCTCGGATCGCCCCAATTAAGTCTACTGCCTTTTTAATATTATATCCTCGCGAGCCTAAAGACAACCATAAATAACAACCACCCGGAATTGTTTATAAATTTGTTTAGGTCTAAAGGTTCTAATCTAGAGCAATGCCTCACACACTCTAGAAAAGGGCTTCCAAATAATTTGAGTCTAAAGCAAGCGAGCGCTTGGAAATAACTGAGAAAGTGAGTGTTTCACTCCCTTGAGGGGGTCTTTGCAGCGAATGCAATGAGCACTGAACGGAATCCCCAGTTTTTCGTCCTCCGCTTGTAAAACACTAGATGTCGATCGTCATTTAAAGGATAGTAGCAAATTTTGATACTCCGAAAATATTCCCGCTCTCTTCCCAGATTCCATCTTAGAACCGTCGGAGGGGCGAATACAATTTCGTGAGAACCACTCCCTTCTTTCCGTCGTTCCAACTTGGTAGAGCTGTATTTATACAGCCTGCACAATCCAGTTTGCGAACGAAGAAGATGCTGCTTCAAATTATTAGATCTGGTGGCAGTTGCTTTCAAATGCTGCTATAGAAGGTGTCCCCGCTCGTGACTATAGGCGGCTGAGTTGTTATTTTCTTCGAGCATCCGGAAACTAGTGTAATATAGTTTGGATAAAAAAGCAAGCAAGGGAGTAACGGGAAAATTCCATATTGGTATAACAACTCAAATCTATATGTTAGCCTATAATAAGCAATAACCGCTCCTTGCACATATTCGCTCCATGCACATATTTCACCCTTGGTGTAAAATTTGAAATGTGTCTGCACCCTTGGTAACAGAAAGTTGAATAGTCTTCTAATATTTTCTACTCTCAGCAACATGTTTCCCCTGAAGTTTTTCTTACTTTGCCAACTCTTAGCCACATTCATTAGAGAAAAAATCATACCTTGCACATACGGTTTATTCTCAGCAACATTTTTTCAAAAGTGAAATGTTTCAGCAACATTGGTAACAAAATGTTTAATCAAAGAGTATGCATAAGTAGAGCTCGCATTACGAACGAAATTATTGTTGCAAACATTTACTAGAAGTTTACTAGAAAGCTCCTCGAACAAAAATACACGCATTGCATCTCGCTTCCTCTTGCCGCTCTCCGATTTTTGTGAAATCGCCTTCACTTCCATTTCACAAAATTTTGAGTGATCCAATCTCCATTTATGTATGAGAATACACTTTGGTTTAATGCTTAAGAAGCATGTTCAACTCCCTGCAACATGTTTCCCCTGAAGTTTTTCTTACTTTGCCAATTCTTAACAACTTTCATAGGAAAATATGCATATACTATTTATTCTCTGCAACATGTTGCGAAAAAGGAAATGTTTCAGTAACCTTTGACACAGAAAGTTGCATGCTTATCAAACAGTTTCCAGTAACTGCAACATGTTTCTCCTGAGAGTATTCTTAAATTTCCAAGGACCAGTCGCATTCATAAGAAAAAGATGCATACTCGGCATATACGTCATATTTTCTGCAAATGTTTTCAAAATTAAAATGTATCAACAACCTTGGCAACATAAGGTTATATACTTATCCAACATTATCAAATCCCTGCAACATGTTTCCCATGAGGCTTTTTCTTAAATTTCCAAGTACCAAGAACATTCATAAGAGAAAAACGACTGTCCAGAACGTTTCTACTATCTGGAGCATGTTTATCCTAATGTTACTGTTGGAAAGAGACTATAGGGTATATTTATTTATATCTCATAGGGATACTTATTTCAAGTGTATAAATATGCCAGTGTGCCAATATTACCCCTTTCAAAGAGTCTGAACACTGGTGTCTGGCTTAATATGAATCTTTGTTTGCCGCAATTTCACTGTTCTTTAGTAATTCAAAATATTCAACTAAGCCAAGGATAGCATACTATAGTTCCTGAGTTCCAATAGGGTACAATCTTTGAGGAATAACTGAGTGGATTTGAAGTATGGTACACGCTCGTCAATATAGTAATTCTTCTTTACTTTAATCAAAATATAATGTGATCTCTTGAATGTATATTTCTCTAATTGCCTTCTTACACTGTTCGAGTGCGCCACAAGGCACTGTCTTGCAAAACGATGGTTCCAGAAGCGATTTAACCACCTCTAAAATCGGTATTGCGCCTTGCATAAACTCAGGTGGGGAACGGAGTACCCTGTGGAAACACCAGGATTACCTTTTATTGGGCCCTATACCCAATAAAAGGTAATCCTATCGCACAGCTAATAAGAGAATACAAAGACATTCAATAAACTGAGGTCCCTATCCACAGAAAATTGGCTGAAATTATCAGATTATTCTGAACCTTTCATTTTAACCATAGACGCTTAGGGAAGTGGCATGAGGAGCATCATTGAATTTCTTTGAGAAAAAATCAATTGGTTCTTCATAAGCGGGATCTTAGAGCAAATCAGCGGAGATGGTAAACTTCTTTACTATCTCCGCTGATTTGTTCTAAGATGCTGCTCATGAAGAACCAATTGATTTTTTCTCAAAGAAATTCAATGATGCACAGCCAAGGTACTCAGTTACATGACGTGAACTCCTTCGCTTAGTTGAAGCAATGAAACACTTCATATATTTTCTATTACATATGAATTGCACGCTAAAGACAGAATATCAGGCGATAATGATAACCTGAACATCACTGGCTAAAACAATCAGGTATGGTACCTATGAGTTCCAGGTCACTGGGGAATTTCTGGTAACAAAATTGCAGACAAACTTGAAAGGAAGGGAGTAGCCTCTTCACTAGTTGCCTCGGAACCATTTTGTGGCTTAGGAAAGGGGAACTTCGCCTCATTCATTCAGAAAGTAGAAGACTTACAAAGAAGATTATACTGAGACAATTTACCGGAGCTATCACCCATCAAAATCGCTTATCCTTTAACATAAATCATTTCAAAGATTGTATGGAGTTAAATAAGAATAATCTAAGAATCATTACAGGAATTCTAACAGGGCACTGTAGGTTGAATTATCACCGAACAGAAATGAAAATCTACTCTAATGGAGTATTCAAGTTTCGCAGTTTAATAGTTTGCCATGGCGTACACTGCGACCTAAAAGATATTTTGTGTCATACTACATTTGTCATTAATGATCCATGTGATAACAACTGTTCGATCTACCATGCCCTATTGGTTTAGTACTGGCATTTCTCTCGTAGTGCCATAGTATTTCGTCCGTTTGGGATGTCAAAGCGTCAGAATTAAAGTCATCAGGTCCTTTTCTACTTAGATGTTCCTTATCTAAACAAAGGAAGTAGTTGAAAGTCGTGTTCTTTCATTATCTTTTCCGTTTTGTGGATGAATTTGAAAATGTCCATAACGGGAGGATTCTTTGTTTCTTCCAGAGCCAGCTGGTCGCGGTGGAATATGTTCATTCTAGTTCTTGTCGACGCAATGCAGATGCACAGTATGTGTTCTGTGGTTTCCTCTTCTTCTAGACAGAGTCGGCACTCCGTATCATCCAGAATGTGGATTTTAGTCAGGTGATATTTCAGGTAGTAAAGATCTGATAGAAAACCTACTACCTACCCTATGACTACTTAGCACATATTGCGCAATTCTTTATTGTAGGTGGATGGCCTTAACAGTCTTTTGGCTTGGCGAAGTCCCTCAATCGCTTCCTAGTTTGATATTCTGAGACTATGTTCCCAGCCATCTACCCTGGATTTAGCCTCCGCCTAGTTCATACCACAGTATGGCTTGCTGCGGAACCGGCCCTTGTCAGTTCGTCAGCAATTTAGTTGCCTTCGATCCCCGAGTGACCCTTGATCTAGCAAATAGCAACCTTATTTGTTGCACCTAAAGGTTGTAGGTTGTTGAAGCATTCTTCCACCAGTTTCGATTCTAAAGAATATGAAGCTAATGCCTGCAGTGCAGCTTGACTATCTCAATAGATAGCTATGTGCGCGCTCTCGATACCCATTTTTCAGATCTGTCCTTACCCAGATTGACATTGCATGAATTTCAGTCTGAAAGCCGCTAGGCCACCTGCCCATTGGTTCTGAGATTTTGGTATTTACTCCATAGACCTCTGCAGCGACTCCGGTGTTTGTTTGCCAGATCCCTTAATAATAATAATAATAATAGCACATACGGAACAAGAGTCTCGTCCATATTTCACAATTTCTTCCTAAAACAATGCTGATTTATGCCTTTCATACCAACCTGACCATCCTCGACTGGAACTCAATATGCTCACTTCTGATTTCACATTATTAACTGTTCTACAGCACTCAAAAATCACTGTTGATGTTTGCTGCCAACTTGCAATTGCTGCTTGTTAACGAGCAGCAACAATGCAACAGCGTCCTTGTTGCATGCGGACCCGTCGCCTACATCGGGCACCTGAAAGTGTCATGTTTCACACAACTTCCTCAGATTGCGCTGATTGGCAAATGTTGCGACTGCTGACTGCATTTGCTGCTGCCGCTGCTGTTGTTGCCTGTTGCCCGTTGCCGTTGTTTTTGTTGTGTTCATTCGCCTGGTGTCTTGCGTTGCAGCTCTTGATGCAACAGCATCAGTTGCATGTTCATTGTAAATATTATGAAATGTTTATTCCAATGTTTTGTGTTCCTTTTCGTTGCTGCTTGTTACGTTTTTGTTGTTGTTGTTTCTTTGTGAATTTATTGATTAAAGCGATAACGTGACTTTAGACTCGAGCTAAACGGTTTTTTCTGAGAATTAAGCCGAGTTAACACGAAAATTATTGATGTATTTGTAAGTTTCGTTGTAATTATGTTAAAGGTGAGAATTGAACACACAGAAATGCACGGCAGCAAAAAAGGACGAACACACAACAGAAGTGAGGGGAAACTGTTGTGTTATCGGTGTACGCGAACATGGAAGCTTTGGAGTGCCACAACAGTGGTTGTTCGTCTGTGGAGGATTTGTGTGCAATCACAGCTTAAGAACTGAAACGAATCTACACTTAAATACATATCAACGAAAATGCTGTACAATAAATACTTGAAGGATACGCTGAAGAATCAGTGATAAACGGTGCAACTGGACCTTCTTCTTCTCTTCATCCTCTGGTATTGTGGCACAGAACAATTATAGCCAACCAACCTCAAAGAGATCGGAATAAAAACTGTCCACTCGGAGATGGATGAATCTACTAGAAGAGAAACGACTGTGCACGATTTGAGTGCGATCCTTGGTGCCTTTCGGATTTAAATGCAATTTAACAAAGTTTTTAATGAATACACAACTTTCTGCAAACCCTCTAAGAACATTATACAAACTCTATAATACGTCATACAGAGTTTAAAAAAAACATTTATGAAGGCTATAAAGCTTTAAAGAGACTCTATTCGGACTTTATAAGAACTTGAAAGATTCCTTATACAAAATTATACACAAAATAAAAAGGCAAAAAAGGGATTGTTTTAATCCACAACTCTACAAACGCTGTAATAACATTATACAAGCTCTTTAACATATCATACAGAGTTTAAATAAAACATTTATGAAGGCTATAAAGCTTTAAAGAGACTCTATTCGGACTTTATAAGAACTTGAAAGATTCCTTATACAAAATTATACACAAAATAAAAAGGCAAAAAAGGGATTGTTTTAATCCACAACTCTACAAACGCTGTAATAACATTATACAAGCTCTTTAACATATCATACAGAGTTTAAAGAAAAAATTTATGAAGGCTATAAGGCTTTAAAGAGACTCTATTCGGACTTTATAAGAACTTGAAAGATTCCTTATACAAAATTATACACAAAATAAAAAGGGATTGTTTTAATCCACAACTCTACAAACGCTGTAATAACATTATACAAGCTCTTTAACATATCATACAGAGTTTAAATAAAACATTTATGAAGGCTATAAAGCTTTAAAGAGACTCTATTCGGACTTTATAAGAACTTGAAAGATTCCTTATACAAAATTATACACAAAATAAAAAGGCAAAAAAGGGATTGTTTTAATCCACAACTCTACAAACGCTGTAATAACATTATACAAGCTCTTTAACATATCATACAGAGTTTAAATAAAACATTTATGAAGGCTGTAAGGCTTTTAAAATAAATCTAAGGAGACTCTATTCAATTTATAAGAACTTGAAAGATTTGTTATAAAAAAATATGCAAAATAAAACAAGTAGAAAAACGTTTTTTATTGAACAACTTCGTGCAAACGCTGTTAAAACATTATACAAGCTTTAAAAAGTTTAAGAAACATTTTTCTAAAAGCTATGAAGGTTAAAAAGTATCTCTAAAGACACTTTATTCAGCCTTTATAAAGAAGTATCTCTAAAGATACTTTATTCAGTCTTTATAAAGAAGTTCTTTTAAAGTCTGAGTAGAGTCTCTTTAGAAATATCTTTGAAACCAAACTTAAACTTAAAAGGATTCTTATAACGCTTTGAAGTTTATAATGATCTCAAAATATTTCTGGATGTCCTTGGTAGGATAATCTTGATTGTTCTTAAGGTATCTCTGGATGTCGCTAGTGGGATGATCTTAAATGTTCTTAAGGTGATTTTGAATGTCACTGGTGCAAGGATGTTCAATGTTCTGAGAAATTTGATACCTTTAAAATAGGATTCATTGAAAGCCTCAGAGAGCCCAATAAATTTATTAATGATTTTAAACGAAACTTGTGGAAAACTTTGAAAGTACCGTGAGAGATAAGGAAGATGTTCCTTACATGGACTTACAGACCATATTTGCCAGCTCCAAGTAACGAACTGACTGATCAGCTGATTGATCAGAACCAATTGGGTCCGTATTGTAAAATTGACAGTTTTTTGGACATAATTAACTTTATTGACTGTGTTCATAGCTCTCCCAGAGACAACGATCCTGCAGAGAAACAACTCAATGTTTGGCCATGAACTTTCTGCTACCAAAATCCTGCATAAACTTACTGCTTCGTCATGGATTTAGTGATTGATAAATATATAACAAATTTATAAATATACGAGTATAATCAATTAAAGGGACTATCCGTCTAGTGACTCTTGTCTATTGTATTGGATGAGCTCTGGTCTGCTTCATCGTGAGTGTAAGGATCTGCATATTGATTTTTTTACATAGCACAACACAATTGATTAATATTGAACCGAAGTTAGAGGGTCATCGACTAACAGACGTGTTACTTCTGCCTGTATTAGTCAGAATGTCTTGAGAATTAGATATGCTCTTTATATTCCCTGTTTAACCTCTGAAACATGATCATTCCTGGTAAGTAGCTGAATGCATACCTGAGTAATATGGTCATTCCGGGTAAGTAGCTGGATTAATATGATCATTCCGGGTAGATCTAGACTTAGATTTATTTCTTTAAGGTATTATACACCGCGATCTGTAAAATCTATTATGATGCCCTTATTTATTTAAAAGATTAGGATAGTCTGATATATATATCTTATGTCAAGTTTATTTCCGACAGGAATTCATGTATTTTGGAGGAATCAAGTTGAGGGATCTCGCTCATAGGTATCTAAGATATATTCTCCAAAACACTTGTATCTTTTTTGTGTCAATAGTCCACAATCTGTCATCAGGAATAGTGAGGTTTCATCACTTTCTCCACAGAATTCACAGATGGCATCTGAAGAAGGACCGAACTTATTCATATGATAGTTTGTGTTGTTAGTGTCTCCTTAAAACGCCTGTGATGATTCTTAATTTACCCCGAGGCATTTTAATTAACTCTTTAGGTCTCTTAGAATTAAAGTCCCCCAGAAGAGCTTTGAACTGTCTGAATCCCAGAAGATATTTCCAGGTTTGACTTCTTTTTGCATCTGTGCACTTCTTCAGCAGACCTCCAATGGTGTTGGATGATAGTCCACAGAGGGGTTCAGGGCCGTTTAACTGAGAGGCCGCGGTTTTCCTTGCTAAGCTAACAGCCTTCTCATTTCTCTACCCACAGTACCCATAGTAGAGATAGACTGCTTATACTGCTTAGGGAGTTCAGTTTCCCAATACAGTCCTATATAAGTTTAGACCTCACAAAGGGTGAGCTCAAACTGTTGAGTGCTGCTTGTTCATTCCCGGTAAGTAGGTGAAAACCTGAGTAATAAGATCATTCCCGATAAGTAACTGTAAACCTAAGCAATATGATCATTACCGGTAAGTAAGTACAAATCTGAGTAATCTGATCATTCCAGGTAGGTAGCTGAATACCTGAGTAATGTGTTCCTGGTAAGTAGCTGCAAACCTGAGTAATATGTTCGTGGTAAGTAGCTCAACACCTGAGTAATATGTTCATTCCTGGTAAGTAGGTGAAGTAAGGAGCTGAATACCTGAATAATAAGATCATTGCAGGTAAGTAGCTGAATACCTATGTTCATTCCTGGTAAGTAGCTGAATACCTGAGTAATGTTTTTCTGGTAAGTAGCTGCAAACCTGAGTAATATGTTCATTCCTGGTAAGTAGCTGAAGTAAGGAGCTGAATACCTGAGTAATAAGATCATTGCAGGTAAGTAGCTGAATACGTATGTTCATTCCTGGTAAGTAGCTGCAGACCTGAGTAATATGTTCTTGGTAAGTAGCTCCACACCTGAGTAATGTGTTCATTCTGGGTAAGTAGCTGAAGTAAGGAGCTGAATACCTGAGTAATAAGATCATTGCAGGTAAGTAGCTGAATACCTATGTTCATTCCTGGTAAGTAGCTGCAGACCTGAGTAATATGTTCTTGGTAAGTAGCTCCACACCTGAGTAATGTGTTCATTCTGGGTAAGTAGCTGAAGTAAGGAGCTGAATACCTGAGTAATAAGATCATTGCAGGTAAGTAGCTGAATACCTATGTTCATTCCTGGTAAGTAGCTGCAGACCTGAGTAATATGTTCTTGGTAAGTAGCTCCACACCTGAGTAATGTGTTCATTCTGGGTAAGTAGCTGAAGTAAGGAGCTGAATACCTGAGTAATAAGATCATTGCAGGTAAGTAGCTGAATACCTATGTTCATTCCTGGTAAGTAGCTGCAGACCTGAGTAATATGTTCTTGGTAAGTAGCTCCACACCTGAGTAATGTGTTCATTCTGGGTAAGTAGCTGAAGTAAGGAGCTGAATACCTGAGTAATAAGATCATTGCAGGTAAGTAGCTGAATACCTATGTTCATTCCTGGTAAGTAGCTGCAGACCTGAGTAATATGTTCTTGGTAAGTAGCTCCACACCTGAGTAATGTGTTCATTCCTGGTAAGTAGCTGCACACCTCACCATAAATGTATTCATAGGCAACGCTTCCACGACTTCAAATGAGTGTCATTTTCTCGCATTTTTCTCTGTACTCCCTACTATCAACTGCTTCTCTTTTCACCCACAGAAAATACAACGAATATGGCACTAATATGACATAGTCTCATAAAGTTCCATCAAATCTTCCAACAAGCCTCCCCCGAAAACTCCTCCCGCTGGTCAACTATGGGGTTTTCAAAGGAATTTGTCAGTTGTCACAGCAGTAAATATATTAACTGCAAACGCTGAAGCACACAACAATGGCCATGAAATCAATGCCAGGAATTCCACATAACTTTAACCTGCTAACCTAACGTGGTGTCCTCCTGCATAACAACTGCCAACAACTGCCGCTCCAACACCAGAGGGCAACCATTTCACAATTTCAATGCAGAAGAAATCGTTCGGCATGAAATATGCGCGCCCACAGCTCAATAAATTTGCACTCCACATTTTGCGGCATATAAAAAAAAAAAATGATATAAGAAAAACAAAAGAAAAACTAAAAGGGGGGCAAAGAAGGAGAGGCAGCCAAGCGAGTACTGCGAGTACCATAACAATTTTTCACAATTTACACATGCGCAGCCGCATTTTGACCAAGTTACGTTATGTGGCCAGCCGGAGCGAGTGTTGCCAGTGGCCAATTTTGCAGCGCATGAAAATGCCAACGAGCGTAGTCTGCGCACTGGAATTTCGAAACATGCGCCCGGAACGCTGAGGCGAAGGCGCAGGCGCAGCGCACTCACACACCGATCGCACTTACAGCGTCAGCCCAGAGAAGACGGCCGCTTAGCCATCCTGGCCACAGACAACGCCAACGTCAGCGTGGTGCTCGGCCAGTTGCTGGCTGGTGCAGTCACACACAGCGATGCCACTCCAACTCATTCCAAGGCGACTCGGGTCGACTCTCAACTCCACAGCGGGGCGGTACTGTGGCGATGATGATTCATTTCGATCGTTTCGTCGCTAAAACATTTTTTTCTTTCAACATTTGTGTGTGGTTTTGTTGTTGCTGTTGTTGTTGTTGTTGTTGTGTTTTTAAAGATTTCTGTGTTGCGTTATGTTGTTAGCCACGTTTGCAATGTGCCAGCCAAGTTAGAAGTCAGGCATGACTTTTTCCAGATTTGTTTTTTTGTTGGTTTTTTTTGGTTAGTTTTGCTTTTTGATGCAGTCCGGGCAGACTGCTTGGGGTCTGCTCTGAGTGTGAGTATGTCTGCAATGCTGTACGTGCGTCTTCGTCGTCGCAGTCTGTCCGTCTGTGCGGCCCCGATCGGTTATTTTTTATGATTCCTCAGAAATGCAGCCACAACAATTGTTGGCCAAATACAAAAAGTAAGCGGCAACAACCACAGCAACAACAACAGCAGCAGCAGCAGCAACAGCAACAGCAGCAAGAAAAATGGCAAATAAAAAGAAGATTAGATAGATGCAATTCCATGGGATGCGGATACGCCAGCCAACATGACGCTTGCTTGCGCACTTATCGCATTGCCCAAGATTAACAATGCTATCTGCGAGTTAGCTAGCTAGCAACAACAATAATGGCAACTACAACAACAACGGTAACAACAACAGCAACAACAACAGCAACAACAACAACAACAGCAACAACAACAACAATCATAGAAACGGCCACAACTGCATCACCATCAGCAACCGCAGCGCATCTGGCGTGCAGACTTAGATCGTCTGAGGTTGCTTCTTTCTCTTCTGATGCTGCTGCTGCCGCCGCCATATTCTCTTCCTCCTCCATTTGTTGCAATTTTTTCTTTCGTCGCTGGTATTCTGTTGGTTTTTTTTTTGTACTACTGCTCCTTTAGCCAAATAAAAAATATTTCTGCAATTTGAGTTCGCAGAATTGCAAATTCATTGGAATCTAGTGTTGGAGGTTTATGATTATTTTGAAGTTGTTGCAGCTTGGGTTGCTATCGTCATCGTTGTTGTCGTTGTTGCCATTGCCATTGTTGTTGTTGTTGCTGTTGTTGTCGTAATTCTATACGCCGCATAAGTCATGACCCAAACAAAATTCTATTGAAACAGTTTTTAATGTAGCAATTGTTAACAATTTATAAGATCAACATGAGCCGATTATGTTTTACACGCTCGTTATTATTATTAACCACTTTTTTATATTTCTTTTATTTGCTTATTTTGCGCAACATTTTTTATCAAAGCATTTCTTTGTGATTTGCTGAAAATAATAACAAAAAATTGCTCTAGAATTGCTCAAATGTTGGACTCGGAAAAGACAGTCCATACGAGTCCAATCAGACTACAGAGCAAGTTTCTTCACTAAAACTGGTGAAATTCTCTTTTCACCTCAAGGTCAGTATCCTCCAGGATTGACCCTCTTCTAATACCTACTGATGACAATGGCTAAATGAAATTTGTGACCCCAATTCTAGGCGGTAATATGACCAGGACTAGAAAGAGCATGACTATAGCCGGACTGGTTATATAGAACAATATGCAAATTATTATTTTTATATTTTACCCCATATTTAGTTCTGACCAGAGAACACAGAGAAAAGAAACTTAAACGTCAAACGGCAAAGCAGCGAAATAAAGCAGGCGGACGTTGTACACGAATCCACTCAAAATCGTGGTGAGTCCACTCAAAATCGTGGCGAATCGCCTCAGAATCGTTGTGAATCCATTCAAAATCGTGGTGTGTCCGATACGGACGCTGGAAGCGAAAAAAACTTTCCTTTATCTGTGTTCTCTGGTTATGACTGCAAGGTTTTTGTGGAATGAGTACTAGCAACTGAGGCTTTCGACTCGAAGAGAAAAGAAAGAAGAATTTTTGAGACCAAACCCGTGGCAGGATTTGAACCTCAGATCCTGGGGGTGTGAGTCATGCTTACCACAAGAGCACAGGCTGCTACAGAGACGTGAATTTACAAGGACTTCAACAACTTCGCTCAACAGAAATAAAGAAAACATGCTGATGAGCTGCGCGAGACACGTGTTGGAGTGAGCTGTATTAAGCTCGGCAACATGTTTAAATGCTCATGAAAGTAAATCTCAGAACATCACAGACTAAGGAGTAACTGACATTAACCCTTGATATACATTAACCCTTGAAATATATTAACCCTTTATATAAAGTAACCCTTTATATAAAGCAACGCTTGATATAAAGCAAACCTTGATATATATTCACCCTTGATATACATTCACCCTTGACATATATTAAGCCTTGAATACAGGTACGAAAATGGCTTATGAACGCATTCACTAAAGAGAAATATAAACAGAAGACTTACTTATGAGTGTGTTAATTTAGAAAGACATATAGAAAGATGGACCCTTCGATTTCGATATAGATTATAATTATTAAGAGGGATATTGCATTCTGAGCTTAGAGATATATTGTGCCCCTACGCAGTATTTCGCTGAGTACAGTTTTCTTGATAAATTTAAGGATTAAGCCTATTTGGTTGAGTCTTATTTCTTCACAAATGCTTCTTTCGCTTGTGTATTAGTGCTCGGCATGATCCCAGCATGTGCTTTGCGGTCTCATCTTCTTCCGTAGAAAACTTCAATAATCCATTATAGAGTAGATTCCCAGTTTTGTTAGGTGATAATTCAATCTGCAGTGCCCTATTAGAATTCCTGCTATGATTTTTAAATTTCCGCTTTGATTCTACTAGCTTTAATGCTGAAGTTTTTAAATGTACCCTTTCAATCTGGTCTGGATTGGAACCAAACACATATTTCACAGGATATACAACATTTGATCTATCATGTTTCTTCCTCCAAAAATCAGGGGGGAAACAGTTGCCTGCTAGGGGAAACATGTTACTTGGTTGTACTATCAACATTTGCAAATAATTTAAATATATGAATGTATAAACATGTAAAATTATGAACATAACTAAAGGTTGCATGTATATGATATACGGACACATCAATTGGAGTAGCAATTCGATTAGCGTTAACTTATTCAAACTGTGTTCATTCAATTATTACTTTTTGAAATATGCACAAGAAAGAGAAGAAAAACAACGAGAATCCAATGAATAATTTATGATAAACATTTCGTTCGATGCAAATGTTGCAAAGAAATTGAAGCAACATCAAATGTTGCCATCCTTCAAATTTTGTGTATTGGATTGCGTGAGAGAAATGAAAGATGCGAGTCCATGGTTCTCAGCCTTTAGGTATTGAAGTTTTCGTTAAAACATAAAAGTACAAAATATTTATTTAATTGCACTTTCACTCGATGAAAGCACATTGAAAACCAAAGTCGAATTATCTGAGGGAACAACAAAGTTTCTAGTTTCAAAATTATGTAGAGTGATGAAAACATTGCAAAACTTCCCGATTATACATTCAATAAAGTTATTTTTATTATGTTGCCTCGAAGCATAGTTAAAGAAACATTTCAGACCATGTCCGGGACATGATTCGATTCCTCGATCTCCCGAGTATGAGTCTGGCATGCTTACCAATAGACCACGGAGGCCGCCAATGTTGTTTTAATATTATGCACGGAAATATGAAAATGAAATTTTTCTGAAGTAAACATATGAGGACTCCAAAAAGGAAAACCCTATAAAACTTAATTCGGACTTGTGCTGTCAACAATTGGAACGTCTGAAGGAAGTAATCGCCGAGAAGCGGCCAGCTTCGTATAATAGGAAAGCAATTGTGTTCCATTAGGACAACGCCAGGCCACACACATCGAAAATGCTGAAACATTCGTCTCAAGAGAAGCTTGTGAAAATCGACTGTCCCAGTTTTTGCCAATAGGGACGAGGATTGCTATGAGAGAGGCACAATGAAATTACTTTCAAAATGGCAATTGATGTCGCAAAAAGGGACTTTATTATCAATAATTTCAAAAATTTGTCGATCAACTCCGAACAAGTTAAAATGGAATCCCGGTTTTGTTTGCTGTTCTCGGGTATTATTCCTATGTCATAAATGTCATCTCTTAATTAATAATATATCCTTAGGCACAGCGGGTAGGCGCTGGTCTGAAGGTACAGGATGCAAAATAGCTGGACAAACCTGGTGAGAAATAAATTTCAAACGCTCAAAAGATGTATTATCTCTAAATGGAATAGGTTCCGTAGTTAGTGTCCTAACGGGACACTGAACTCTGGGTAGTCATGATAGTAGGCTGGGGATTGCCTCTAACGAGTTGCCTCGTTTGCAGAAGTTGCATGCACGAGGTGGAGCAAGAGTCTAATGAACACCTGTTATGCACTTGTCCAGCGCTATCTAGAAGGAGGCGCACTTTCCTGGGTGACCACTTTCTGGACTCTTTGGGAGATATCTCAAATAAGGAGATAAACTCCATTAGCTGGTTCAGTAAAAACTCCAAATGGCTGGGACCTTCGAAAGAGATGAGTGCACCTGTATCTCATGCGGTATTACAAGGGTTGAATGATGATAGTGCGTTCTTCTGGCGACGTGTTTACCTTGCTGTTCTTTTAATTATTATTTTATAAAATTTGTTTTATTTGTTCTTTTACTTAACAAAATATGAAAAAACTGTTTGTAAATAAAAATTGAGAAATAAATGTTTCCCTTTGCCATTTCACTTTAGATGATCACAGTTTTTCTTTAAGATTATTAAAGTTTAAAGGACGAAAGTGATCATAATCTAGTTGTAGAATTATTTTACACAATAATGCTTTATGTCTGCAATTGTTTAAGTGGAATCAATCTTAGCAACTAAATCCTTGAATTCGAAAAGAAAAAGATTCAGAAGAACTTTTCCAAGAGCATGTCATGAAGAACTTTTCCAAGACCATGTCATGAAGAACTTTTCCAAGACCATGTCATGAAGAACTTATCCAAAATCATGTCATGAAGAACTTTTCCAAGACCATGTCATGAAGAACTTTTCCAAGAGCATGTCATGAAGAACTTATCCAAAATCATGTCATGAAGAACTTTCCTTGTGCGGGATGAGAACTCACGTTTACGACTGTGAGACTAAACTGCATATCAATAGGCCACAAGTTAAACCACAGTAATATAACAAAATGTCAGGCCTAATGAGACTGGGTCAACAATTGGGGTCTTAACTTGCGATCTTAGGTAATCATCGGCAGCAATTTGTCTTATCTCGTAATTGGTTCTATACTCATTTATAAATGCTTTACAACATCCACCTTAGTCGAGGCGATTAAAAGACATTACCGTAGGTAAGGAGAAGCATAAATTCAATGTCCCTTGCATGTGTGCGGATGTAAATTTTCCCCAATGTTGCACATTGTAATTGGAACATTTTGTAAAACTTTCGCTGACAACATTTAAAACTGCATTAAGGCAACAAAAAAACTATTCTAAAAATTAAACAACACAAAAATTTCATGAAAATGAAAAGAAAAACAAAAACAAAATAAATAATATACAATTTACACCCTCGTAATGCGTTGGTGCAGCAGGACTCAAGGTCTGCTGCGACGTTTTAACACATGCACTCTCGCCCCGCACAGCAACAACAACAACAACCACAACGGACACTCCGGCCGGGCCGCGTTTACACCCCGCAGCTAAATTTAACAATGGCCACAAAAAAGTGAATACGAATACAAGGAAAACTTAAGTCAAATTGGGCATGGAATGAAATGGAAAACGAAGGAGCGATTCGAGAGGGACCGCCGCCGAGCATATACAGAGGCAGCGACAGACACGCACACACACTCAAGCCAGACTGAAACGCGAACTGCAGTAAAAATAAGACGCTTATCTAAATCTTCATACTTGGCTACACGCGGCCTTTTTTAATTGCTCGCCGTACGTAGCGCTCGTAGTGCAGTAAAACATGAGCGAAATGTGACCAAAAATGCAATTGCAACACTGCACCCGCTAAGCCAGAGAACGTGAACGTCGCTGCGGCAGTTGCAGTCGCAGCTGAAGTTGAAATCGTAGTTGAAGTGGCAGTTTGTGGTCGCCTTTTCAGTCGTCTGCTCAGTCGCCTTCTCAGTCGCCTTCTCAGTTGCCTTCTCAGTCGCCTTCTCAGTCACCTTCTCAGTCGCCAGTTGATGGTCGAGCGGTCGGTCACTTGGTGGCGAATTCGTGCAGCTTTGCATTGGGTTTAACCATTTGGGCCAAAGTTAATGCCTCGCCAGCCACTGCAGCCGCTCCGCCTGCCTACGTCATCAATTATATGGCAGCAGCAGCAGCGGCGATAGTGAAAATAAAACGTGTAATTATGTCGCTTCGTGTCACATAGCCGCCGGTGTCTATTTAGTTAGAGTCGCTCGCACCGCCGGTGTCCCTTTCCGAGCCAGCACCAACACCACCAAGAACCCACCAACAAGAACACCACCAACAACACCACCACCGACACCACCAGCAAGCAGTCAACAAACCTCCCAAACCCATCCAATAGCGAGCATTTAAATACTCGCAAGTCTGCCTGGGTCTGTCTGAGCGGTCGTCTTCCGTGTGGCCGCCGCACATTCCATTGCAATTTGACCAATATGCTCGTATGTGTTGCCGCCTTTGCCGCACTCATCCAACGTGCTCGTAATTATTGTTTCTCGTGTGCATACGCGTACATTTGCACTCGCAGCGTTTTTCAGCGCAATTAAACGAGAAAGTGAACCTTTGCGACATTCACTGCCAAATTACACTCCTCCGCCAGTGTGCTTGGCTGGGCGCCGACGACGACGAGTAAGTGCAGCAATCATTGCCAGCGCCAGTGTCACTACTGCTCCTTGTTGTTATTGTTGTTGCATTTAATTCACACTGTCACATGAGCATGCGTTGCCATTATTATTACTTTTATTATCTCGGAGCATGCTTATTATTTATCAGATAAGCATCTCGCAGATACTTTGTATTTAAAAGCTGTGTGGCAAAAAAACAAAAGCAAAGAAAACACCGCTGAAGCAGTGACTGTGTCTTCAAAACTTTGCACTACAAGCTGCACTTAGTGCCAAAGACGTGCGGCGCTGGAAGAAAGATTGGTTCACAACTGTAGAAGAAAATCTAATCTAGTACTTCCAGAACAACCCAGACTGACCTCTCAAAGTATCCAAGAGGGAAATTAGAAGGCAACTGCGAAACTTGCCTATTGTGAAGTTCTCAACGCTGCCAGCAGGCAAGTGATGTGCGAACCAAGGCCTATCTGCGAGTCCAAACAAGGCGGAACTGGTTAAGCTGGCACGCAAGAGAAAGTGGGCGAACACCAATCCCACCCGTTGTAAGGGTAGTGAACTCCAGTTACGAATATCTGATGAAGGCAAATTCACCCATCTGAGAGTAGGCAAAGACATCATTTTACAGAGATATCAATTTACAAAGACATCAATTTCGAGATACATCATTATTATTATTATTATTATTATTATTATATCATACGCCATAATTAATTATGACTGCAAAGGGTTGAGGAATGAGTATTAGCTACTGAGGCTTTCGACTCGAAGGGAAAAGATTTTATAGTAGATAGCACTTTTGAGACCAAGCCCGGGGCAGGATTCGAACCTGCGACCCTGTGAGTCTGAGTATAGCATGCTTTCCACTAGATCACAGAGGGCGGCTACAGAGACATGAATTCATAGAACCTTCAACAAATTCGTTCAACAAAAACAAAGAGAACATGTTGCTGAGCTCCGCCAGACACATGTTGCAGAGGGAGAATTAAACTCGGCAGCATGTTTAAATCCTTATGAAAGTAAATCTCAGAATATCACAGACTAAAAAGTAACTAACATTAACCTTGCTATACATTAACCCTTGATATGTATTATCCCTTGATAAAAATTAACCCTTGATATAAAGCAAACCTTGATATATATTCACCCTTGATATACATTCACCCTTGACATATATTTACCCTAGATATAAATTATCCCTTGATATAAAGCAAACCTTGATATATATTCACCCTTGATATACACAGGTACAGGTACTTGAAGGGATACAACATTATATGCATGTAAATAAGGAGTACTTAAGGAAATAGTCTATTAATCCAAATATGTGCGGAAAGAATGGAACCACACATGACAATTTTTAAATCATCGGATATTAGGTGTATGCTGGCTTTGAATACAAAGTCTTGCATGACGTTATAGAATTCCAGGCCGACTCTATGCTAGATTCGAACTGTATACTCTCTATCTAACTATAATAGATCAGCCACCTACGAGTACTTCCATCAATTCTGACGCTATGCTAGATTCAGACTATCTACTCTCCATCTAACAAGAACATATCAGTCAACGACGAGTATTTCCATCAATTCTGACGCTATGCTAGATTCAGACTATCTACTCTCCATCTAACTATAATAGATCAGTCAACGACGAGTATTTTTAACAATTCTGACTCTATGCTAGATTAAGATTATATACTCTCCATCTAACAAGAACATATCAGTCAACGACGAGTATTTCCATCAATTCCATTACGTTCTTGTACGGTCAACCATTAATAGAATGGACCAACCCTAGGTTATCTTATGTCTTTACTCCTTCTCTGCGACTTCCTTTAATTAGAAATGAGATTTATAAATAAGACCGCGATTCTAATATCAGTCAGAATTGCATGTATGCGAATCAGCCAAACAATATGTAGCAAAATCCTGTCACCGCCACACCTCCAAATTTGGTGATGTCTTCGCCCTCAATATCTTAAGGACCTAGGTAGGTAAGTAGGGGAGCCGCTTCACCAATAAAGCAGTGATGCCACTTAGACCACCAGTTGGGTCCGTTGTGAGCCGCGGATGCGAGGCGTGGCTATGCTTCTCCCTCCAGATTGCACCACCCTACGCCTTTACTGAAGCGTAGAAGGTTATTAACACCTGACTGGCATAGACCATCTATACTTGTTAAGAAGTGGGATCCTAGTAAAGGCTCCCTATTTCTAGCAAAAGCTGGACATGTACAGAAGAGATGCTGGATCGTTTCCAGTTCATCCTCGTTCCTGCAGCTGCGGCAGAAATCATGTGTATAAACTCACATTCTTCTTGCATGATTTCCTATTAGACAATGTCCCGTGATTGCTCCTATAAAAGTCCAAATTTGTAGTCTATTGAGTCTAAAGATATTCCTAGATAGACGTAGATTTAGCCTCGACCATGTTTGCCTGGCGATTTCACAGGTAGTGGCACAGACCCACCTTTGATTGCTAGAATTAATTAGTGTCTCCTTTATGAGAAGCTTACAAGTCGCGAGAGGTACACCCATATGCCTACCGACATTTAGCATACAAGTGCCATCTCTCACAAGTTGATCAGCCTTCCAGTTCCCTGGTATGTCCCTATGTCCTGGTACCCAGCACAAATGGATATGGAATTGTTTAGCCATCTCATTTAGAGATCGGCGACAGTCTAAGACACTCCTTGATGTTATTTGGAATGCATTCAAAGCCCTTAGTGCAGCTTGGCTATCTGATAAACTCTGCTTATTCTTTCTCTACGACTTGCTTGGGAACTGTCAATGAGGACGCGGTTCTTAATATCAGTCAGAGGGGCATGTATCCGCATCAGCCAAACTTTCTTTTTCAGATGCCTGTCCTCGCCAACCCTCAGGAATTTGGTGCTGTGTTCCCCACAATACCCTTACGATTCTTTTCAACCAGCGATTAACAAAAACTTGCAGCTTAGAATCCAGCAATTCGCTCACGAGCCGCAGAACACAACAATACCACATATGATGTGATCTATTTTTCGATTAATATAGCTATACACATAGGGATACCTCAATTAGCTATGGTAGCATTATACAGGTTAAAATATCTGTGGTTCTGTGGATATGTAACACGTTGACAGATCTGTGGATACGAACAACTTTAACAGAGACTTTGTTAACTATTCATAGAGAGACACCCAGATTTCCTTTCCACAGTAACTTGACCTTTTAAATGAAGACACGTGAATCGATTGAGGACTCTCCAACATCACTATGAAGGATATTGTTGGATATACAGAGTGTTCCTTATTAGATGAAGGCTCTGAAACTTGCATTATAAATAGAGAAACGTGAATAGCATGAGCATGAAGATTATTATGAAGGATACTGATGGATATATAAATTATTCGATATTAGATTAATGCTCTTATAAATAAACGTGAATCGACTGAGAACTCTTCATCATCACGACGAAGAATATTGTTGGATATACAGAAAGTGCCATAATATATGAAGGCTCTGAAACGTTGCCTTATAAATAGAGAAACGTGGATCGACTGAGGACTCTCCAATATCACTATGATGGAGGATATTGTTGGCTATACAGATTGTTCCATAATATATGAAGGCTCTGAAACATTCCGTTATAAATAGAAAAACGTGAATAGCACGAGCACTCTCCAACATCACTATGAAGGGAACTAATGGATATATAGATTATTCCATAATAGATGAATGCTCTTATAAATAGAAAAACGTGAGTCGAATGGGGAGTTTCCATTTTCACTATACAGATTTCTCCTTAATAGATGAAGGGTCTGATGTTGGTTTATTTTCAGTATCTACTGAGTTCAAAATCCCAGACTTTTAAGCGGATACAATCATTATTAGAGATTCAAATTTAGTCATCAGCGTGAAGGGTAAACATGTTGCAGAGTTTCACAGAGACTTATGTTGTAAGTGGCTCAATACACAATACAGCAACTTGTTTACGAGGAATACTATTTATATTTCGGGAACTGGCAACACTAATGTCAATAGCTAAAATCTGGCAACACCATAATAAAGTTTCACATTTTTTAGCATAAACGTACTCACAACGTGTTGATGTACAAGTGCTATTTGTTTTGTTCACAGCATATATAGTACCCCTTGTACCTTGAAGTCAGACTAACACTCCGATAAAGATGTTCCAGATAAAATGACATTAGAACATGATCTAAAATACTTTCGAATACATTTTTCACCTTGCATGAGGGAATTTGCAAGTCTGCATAAATGCACGTTGTTGGCGACCACAAACTGATGCCTAAGTAAATAATATTAACCCTTGTTACACTAATGAAATATGTGTGTATACGAATGCAGCAAGCAATTAAATGTGTGAGAACACCTTTTCCCAACACAAGCAGTCAGTCAAACTCCAAAAAACAAATGCAGAAAAAACTGGGTACGAATAACCACAAAAATCGAATACACCTGTTGACCGGCCGCAAACCGAAATGAATTCAACTAAAGTGAAGCGAAGTGAGAGCTATAAAAATGCACTCCCAGGCAGCGTCAGTGCACGTGCCACATACGCCAACAACCAACTCGCAAACAACTGCAATAACAACAGCCAGAAACGGCAGCAATGCTCTGCTCAAGCTGCAAGTAGCGAAAAAGGCGCTGAAGTGTGCTGCGGCAGGATAACGCGCGAAGGCTATCACATTTCTCATCACTTCAGTTGCAATTTCAATTTCAGTTGCAGCCACAAAGGAACTGCCAACTAAGCTTCTAATTGAAAAAAGGAAACCGCCAAATCTGCAACCGCATCAAAGAATCAAAGGTAAACGGCTTAAGTGGGGATTAATAAATTACATTTGCGCTTCAATTGGCAGTCGGGCACGCAGCGACTCAGATTGATAAATGTGCGAGCATGGCTCAAAAGAATTGTATGTATAAAAATAAACAAGCGCCAATTGACAGAGACGCAAATGCGCATGCGCATGCGCAAAATCGCCAAACAACAATGCTCGCTTTTTAGAGCCCACCTCGAACCAAAAACCAATTGATTTCTGTGAGCGACCGGATTTATTGAGCATTGGCATTGCTTGGCTTGGCATTTTACGCTTGATGTGCGCCAGCGCATTGTTGGCCTCCACTAATCGGATACGCAACCGCTGCCAATTGCACTCAATCCCAGGCAGCAAAGAATTTGTTTTTGTTCTTTTATTTCGGCAATTGCGGACTTTTATTTGGTTTGCGCTGTGCAAATTTAGTTGCGACAACTGAACATGCCTCACTGAGCTGATCCCCAAGCAGTTAGATTTATACATAATCGCATATATACATAAGATATATTCTTTTAGAACTCGAATTCCGTAATTGAATTTGCCACTGGATTAGGCTCGTTAGTTTAAATAATAAAAATAATAAATAAATACTAATCAAATTAAATTTACTAATAAATTTTAATTAATTCTGCTCGCGGTTTGTGCAATTTTTCAACGTAGATGCATATCTAAGTGTCAGTTTAATTGTGTGCATTAATCTGTTGAACGCAAACTCAAATCGGAAATTGATAGCAATTCTAGCTGGATAATTAATAATTCTAAGCAATCGCACAGAACGCTCGCTTAGCGCTTAAACACTGCCTCTGAGCTGGCAGTAGCCGCTTGACAGGTAACTGTGAAATGTCTTTCTTAATTAATCTCTTAAATGCTCCGATCTAATGTTGCGATAGTGCACTGAAAATCAATCACTCATTTCATTTCAACACTGTCAGCAACATGTTGCGAAAGATGTTGACATGTGTTGATAAGTGTTGCCAGATATGTCAATTGCAGCAGTGCTTGAAAGTGGAGAGAATGTAAACAGCAGCACAGCCGGACACCAGGCAATAAGTGATAAATTTTTAATGGGTTTTTGGGAGCATATGAGAATATATGTAATAAAATTGTAAAAAAGAAATACAGTTTCTATAGTGGAGCAGTGCAAAGTCCGCTCAGTAAGGAAATACAATAAATGTAGGTTGAATGCAATAAACCACGAGAAAATTTGGAGGTTTTAAGTGAACAAGAAGAGTACAGCAACGTCTCCTCTCTTTATTTCCAACTAAATCCTTAACCACTTATTTGGTAGTACTAGTATTGGTATATTTTAGAATCGTGTATATAGACTGGGGAAGCGCAAAAGTAGACCCTCCAATAGGGAAGTGAATCAAACTTAATGGAAGTGTGTAGGCAAATCTAGAACCACCAGTATAAGAGTGAATAGATAAGTTTCAACACTTATATAAATACAATAGAATATATAGATAGAGGTCTAATATACATTTATAGAGATAGAGATATAATATGCCTTTTTAGAGATAGAGAGTTGATATACATTTATAGAGATAAAGAGTTGATATACATTTATAGAGATAGAGAGTTAATATACATTCGTAGAGATAGAGAGTTAATATGCATTTATAGAGATAGAGATATAATATGCCATTTTAGAGATAGAGTTCTAGTATACATTTATAGAGATAGAGAGATAATATGCCATTTTAGAGATAGAGGTCTAATATACATTTATAGAGATAGAGAGATAATATGCCTTTTTTCAGATAGAGAGATAATATACATTCGTAGAGATAGAGAGTTGATATACATTTGTAGAGATAGAGAGATAATATACATTCGTAGAGATAGAGAGTTAATATACATTTATTTCTCAACATGATCCTCCCCTACATAGATTTTTTTATAATTTTAGTTTAAGGAAGCAAACATAGAACTATTAGGTTCGCTTTAATACTACCAGATTTTCAAGTCGAATTATCTTGTGATGGGAAAAAACTATTAATTCAATCAAATCAAATATACCGATGAAGATGGGGCTAACCTGATGCTCGAAAATTGTATCAACAGGTCAAACGTATCAACAGGTCAGGCGTCTGACCCAAGGTTTTAAACCTGGATCATTTACCTGTAGTATGAAAATGGGAATCTAGTTACAATTACGCAGTGCCCACTAAAATTATGGAGGGAACATTTCTCTAAATTACTTGAAGGCGACGATGTCACCAATACCGCCTTTGGAGAATTCAACCCGATACCACCAATTGACGATGACAGAGTGGTTCTTCCTCTACCATTAGCCATGATCCGTTGCTATTATATAGGTCCGAGTTGCTATTCAGCGACTAAAGAATAACAAAGCAGCTGGTTTCGATGGACTGCTTGCTGAATTGTTCAAGGTCGGCGACGATGAGCAGATAGGGTGCATGCATCAACTCATCAGTAAAATATGGCTAGAAGAAAGCTTGCCCGACGATTGGAATCTCAGTGTCCTCTGTCCTGTATTGAGGAAAGGTGACCCGACAATGTGCGCCAACTACCGGGGAAGCAGTTGCCATCTCATATAAGGTTCTGTTGAGCGTATTGTGAAATAGACTAAAACCATATGCCAACACACTGATTGTGCGGTTTTAGACCTGAAAAGTCTACCACTGACCAGATCTTCACACTACGCCAAATCATGGAGAAAACCCACGAGAAACAGATCGACACCCATCATCTCTTTGTCAGCTTTAAAGCTGCTTTCGATAGCTCGATAAGGGATCTATGCATCCATGTCTCAATTCGGTGTTCCTGCAAAGCTAATACGGCTCTGTAGAATGACATTGAGCAGTGCGTCCAGCTCTTCAAGGTAAGAAGTGACCTCTCCGAACCATTTAATACCTTGCGAGGTTTCAGACAAGGCGATCCAGTGTCGTGCGACCTCTTCGTTTTCTAGCCGAATAGAGCGTTCCTTATTTAAATTTTCAGGCACTTCCCAACCCTTGTAACACCAAGGCAGCAGTTAGAAAATATGTGTTCTCCGATTTCGTACTCTCATATTTTCATTATACTAAGCCTAGATCCTCACTGGGAAAAGAATAGTATTGGGGAGTTCCCTCAATATTTCCCCAGAAACTATTATAGTATCATGATATTATCAAAACCTCTTCTATCCAAGAGTATGGTTGTGGTTTCTCATCGAGAATCATACCCACCCTCCTGAATTGATACACCAACTTGTTCATGCCTCATAAATGCATCAATTTCCTGTCTATTCGGTTAATAAAAAAATCAAGTTTCAATCAAAAATAATATAAAAGATATATAAAAGTATTCACCCGTAATAAGGACACTCAACTAAAATTTCTTATCAAAATACCACCAACAGCGCTCCTAATAATCCAAAAAGGACACTGTTCAAACATAAATGTTTCATTTAAATGCACCTTTTAACAATCGCAAATTTCGCAGAGAGATATTCGCAGAAATCATCACGAACGAGGCAAAATTATAGCGCGCCACACAATCGAGCGCAGCAAATCCCGAACACACGTACCCGCAAATTGCTTTCCAATTTCCAATCCACCATAAAAACTTATCATGGCCGAGCGAGGACAACAACCCGGCAACCCTTTCGCTACTTCATGGCTGGTCAGCGCTCGTAAACTCCATATGGGAGCTACTCGTATACAAAGCATTATCTGTGCACGAGGTAGAAAAATGTGCCACTGCTGGGTCGTCCGTTCGGTTGACTCCTGCGCCTTATTTTGCGCTCAACTCACACTAATCCTGTGCAATAAAATATTATCCTAACTGCTTTCTGCAACACAACACACAGAGCGGCAAATGTACGACGTATCCGCACAGCAAACACAAAATGCGCCGTGGATTATGAAGTGTCCACATACGTCCTGAGCGCACCCGGGTAACCAGTGACGTGATTCCATTTTTCAATTGACCATTTTTGCCTGCAACATAAATTTGCAGAGACTTCGCAAATTGGGATTAGCCTCAATTGAACTGGACACGGAGCCAGAGCGCAGCACACTCGACCGCACAGCTCTGCAGCAATATTTTGCAGGATTTTTCCAGCAATTCGGTTGTAAAATAAATCGAAATTCTTCAGGGTGACTGCGTGCGCTTCCATTCACTTCTCGTCGTCTTCAATTTCGCTCGTCTTGAGAGTTGTTTATCGCACGGCGGACACTTGGACACACACGGTTGACACTTTGAGCCAATGTCCACATGTCCACTGTAAGCGTGCGTTAGGGTGGGTGTGAAGGCAATGCTGCCATTTGGCGATTAATGTGGCTCCCTAACGATATACTGCGCAATGTTGTGTGTAATTGAGTTGATCCTTTATTAGTGTAAGGATCAAAGCACTAAATTCAATTTCAGATTTTCTTCTTTCGTGAGCATTTTGTAGGGAAGGAGGACATTAATTTGGATGGGATGGAATATAATAATTTTGTAAGTATCGGCAGGAGGGGGAGGGGATGGTAATGGAGAAAGCGTACCAAATATGGTTCAACTTAACTGAAGTTCACGAGTCATTTTCACTTGCTTATAAAAATAATAAAAGTCATAATTTTAAACACCGAAATGGAATGGAAGCAATAGGGTGAAGTGGGCTGAGCTGAACAGTGGGGAGACAACTTCTTTGAAGGGGTTGAAATGGGTGCGGATTGGGAATATAACTTCGTTGAAGTAGGCTGATGATTGAAGAGATCAACGTCGATTGAAGAGATCAACGTCGTGGGCTGACTATTGAAGGGAGCAGCTTCGTTGAAGTGATTGAAATGGGTGAGGATTGGATAAGCCAACTTCCTTGAATTGGGCTGAGGATTGCAGAAGTGGGCTAGAATGAAAAAGTGGGCTGACGATTGAAGAAGACAACTTCGTTGAAGTGGGCTGACTATTGAAGGGAACAACTTCGTTGAAGTGGGCTGAATATTGAAGAAGATAACTTCGTTGAATTGGGCTGAGGGAAAGAAATTGGAACAGACAATTTCCTTGAAGTGGTTGAAATGGGTGAGGATTGGAGAAGATAAACTACGTGGAAGTGCGCTGAGGATTGTAGAACAGAACTTCGTTGTAGGTGAGGTTTCAGTATGCCAACTAGTTTTCCATGCCAGTTTTTCCAGATTTGAGCAACATAAAATTAGAGAATGTTTGCAGAAGATCCTATTTTCCACAACATTTTCGGTTAAGAGTATCTCCGCAGGAGCTTTAGTATGGTGTTGTTTGGGAATATTCCTTGGAGGCAAAGCATTATCCCAAGACTGAGTGAGGAACTTACACAACGCTCAACAATCTTTTCACATTGGGTTATGTTAGGACTTCAAAGGGGTTCATGGTAGATCAACATAATAGTGGAATTACTATACCAGGTGACAGAGAGAGAGAAAGAGAGAGAGAGAGAGAGAGGGGGAGCGACTTTCATCTCTATGCTGTCAAAACATGGCACAACTCTTCTCTACCAGAGTCTTGTATTACTAGATGTAATGGGTGTTAGTTCTAGTATAACTTCCATTGCTGCCGTTGAACAGATGCGTATATCTCCAGTGATAACAAGACATGGAAGGGGTTGTACTTTAGTGAAGGCAGATTTCGCTGTCTTAAGTGTGACTCTATTTGACCAGGCCACAGAACCATAGATGATGATTGGTTTCACTATCATGGTATACATCCAGCGAAAGATTTTTGGGTTGCATCCCCAAGATTTACTAGAAGCCTTCTGCGTATCATTAAGGAAGTTGTAGCTCTCTTGGTGGTTACTGTCAGATGAGCCTTCCACAATAAATATTCGTCGAAAATTACTCCGAGGTATTTGGTCTCACAGCTAATATCGACCTGCGTACCATTTAGAGGAATAGATATCATATATGGTAAGGATCTTTTTCTATTAAACTGCACAATTGTGGTCTTTGAAGCATTGATTTTCAATCCTGCTCCCTAGCACCATTCACTAGCTGCTAAAAAGCCCCTGTGGATAATATCACAAAGGTGTGGTTTCAGATTTTCCTTCAGCTATTATTACAATATCTTCCGCATATCCTTGACGTGATATGCCTAGATTTGTGAGTTTTACCAGAAGATCATCATATACTCCACAAAATGGTTGTTCATGAGTTGTTCACGAGTTCATAAGTTGTTCATGAGTTCAATAGTTTTTCATGAGTTCATAAATTGTTCATGAAGTTTAGACCAGTTGAAATCAACCAATCCATTCTTTTAGCAAACTATTCAACAAGGAAGTACTTCAAATGTAATTTAATAGTGCTGTCAATTGGGTTAGAAGTACTTCCTTGAATATGTACCAGAGTAAATTAGTGTAGTTTCATGTCTCAAATAGATATTTCTGTACATACATTTGTTATACAGCATGGAAGAATCAAGTTAATAAATAAATGTAACTGCATATCTTGATGTATATCTTTGGTGTTCTTAAAATAAGTGTTTTTTTACGCCTGTTCATTTGAACAACTTTGTTTTACAGATAAGGAATTTTTGAATTTTGGGAGCAAGTGGACGTGAAATCTTTCTACTGGAGGAGGGAACCTATTCCGGTCTTTTAATTTTTAAATTTTTTCCAACTTTCAGGGCTTGATCAAGCCAGTGCATCATTTTGATGAAAATAAAAACTCTGATGTCTTCAATCCTAATTGGCCCCGGTGGTCAAGTGCTCTAAAAGTGGTTTAGGTGGTTTAGGTGCTCTAAAAAAAATGGGAACAAAATAACAAAGACCCATAAAATAAATGATAGTAAACATAGTAAAATGATCCAACCTATCGAAAGAAGTGTGATTGGAACAAGTGGAAATTTCTGGGTAAAACAGTAGTTTTCAAATGCTCATCCATTTATTCCGATGTGTTTGTTTTATAACAGATTATATTATAGATTTACAGATATTACAGAAACAATTTTCTTTCCAGTCAACAATCAAAAAAGGAATAGAAACATTTGCAAATAAAGCAACATGTTGCTGGGTTCATTTGGTATAGTTTGAATAAAGCTTAAGTATATAATTTTTTTATTTTTTTTTTTTATTTAATAAATTGTAATTAATTACAAGTTATCTAAATGTAGCTATAGCATCTAAGGCCTTATATTTAATTTAATAATATTTTTTTAATGTTTTAATTTTTCTATATTATATATTTAATTATTAAAATTATTACTTTTCGCAAATAAGCACCACAAAAAGATAAAACAAATAAAAAATCCATTAACTTATTTATTGTAAACATTTCCTTGGTTGTAAATGTTGCGAAGGAATTGAAGCAACATCAAATGTTGCCAACCTTCAAATTGTATACACTGGAATACGGGAGGTGCCTATAAACATGTTTCTGGCTTCTGGAGTCTGTAAAATTTTGAATTATTGAAGTAAACATGCTGAAAATAGTTTGAATTGCAGCAAGTTTGTAATTTGAACAGCACAGAGTTTTCATGTTTGTAAAGTGGCTGTTAAGTTGATGAAAGTTGATTTATAGAAAAAGTTATAATGCATTAGAATTATAGAAGCAGATGCATTAAAGTGGATGAGATTGAAACGCAAAAAGTATTAATTATTCTAGACGCCAGTCTTCGTGACATTAGTGATGTAACTATGTTAGTCTCAAAGAGGTGGAATCGCGTCTTCACATCCTGTCCAGGGTATGAGATTGAAATGTTGCTTTCTATACATTTTTTCTCCTTGAATCGAAAGAGTTATTTCTCCAAACCCTTGCAGACATCTTTAATTATGGTGTGAGGAATATCAATGATCATAATTCAGTACTCATAAGTATTCATAAGTACTCATTCAGTATTCATAACAGTATTGCCCCGCGGAATGTCTGAAAAAAACATATTTCTAAATGTTTTTCCCTTCGAGTCGAAGACCTTAGTACCTAGGACTCATTCCACCAGCCCCTTACATACATAACTATTTATGGTGCAAGGTATAAAATAATAATAATAATTATTATTATTATTATTATTATAATTATTATTATTGTAATGTAAGGAATATCAATAACTATAATTCCGGATACGCAGACGACATTGCGGCTGTCATCACCGCACGCGACTCGGAAGACGCCCAAAGAAAGCTGTACCAGTTCATGATCAGAACGCCGAGGTGGCTCGATTCACACGGTTTGAAGTTGGCCACAGAAAAGACGGAACTGCTACTCCTCACGAGAAAGCACATTCCAAGCGAAATTAACTGAAGTTTGCTCCGAGACCATCAGGTCACAAAAGGTGATAAAGTAGTTGGGAATTCAGCTTGACTACACACTCACCTACTGGGCGCAAATACAAAATGCGGCAGCGAAGGCAGCACGAGTAAGGGCTTCTCTCAGCAGACTAATGGCAAACATCGGAGGGCCGACATCCAGTAAGAGGAAGCTTCTGATGATGACAACGCACTCCATTCTGCTGTATGGTAGCGAATTGTGGGCCGACAAGCTGAAGGTGCACGCCCGAAGAAAAGTTTTATCGTCCGTACAACGAACCGCAGCTCTGCGAGTAGCTTCAGCGTACCGTACTGTATCGGAGCCGGCAATTCTGGTAATTAGCTGCTTAATCCCAATCGATCTCTTGGCCCTCGAACGAAAACACCTACGAGAAGCCAAGATGGGTAAGAATACCAGAGGAACTGCGCAGCATATAAAGCAACAAACCGTGCACCATTGGCAGGAACGATGGGCCGCCGAGAGTCGCGGAAGTTGGACAGCAAGGCTCATACCGACATAGCGAGCTGGATAGGAGGAACAGCCGGAACGTCAATTTCTACCGCACCCAGTTACTGTCTGGTCACGGATACTTCTGCAAGTATCTACACCGAATGGGAAAAATTGGAGGGCCTCAGTGCATATACGGCGACAGCAATGTGGATGATGCAGAGCACACCTTTATCAAATGCACAAGGTGGCAAACAGAGCGCACCACGTTTGGAATGGAAATCGGGGAAACCTTAGCCACCGAAAAATTGTGGAGGTTATACTAAGCAGCAAAGAAAACTGGGACCACGTAGATAAATATGTGGAAAATGTGCTCCGGCGGAAAAAGCGGGACCTGGACGCAGGAATAATGTTGAGAGTCCAATAGGGACGAAGTGAGAATCTCCACCTTGAAGGAAGTATAAAAAGGGTTCCAGGGTGGGGAGATGTTCTCAGCGAGGGAGGGGAATGTTTTAGTGGGTGCAATTCTCACATACCAAATCTGTGACGACAGTTTTGATGATGCGGCAGGCATTTTTAACCTCTCTACCCAAAAAAAAAAAAAAAAAAAAAAAAAAAAAAAAAAAATATCTATAATTCAGTTAATAATGAGCGCAGTTCTCTCCTAAACTTATATTTTCAGTGTGTCCTAAGGACAGGATGATTTATAAACACAATTGTGAAAGACAATGATCGACAATGAGTTAGTGCATTGTCTCTAAACAAGAGTGATAGAGATGTTAAGAGATAGTTTCTGAATTAGTTTTCAGAGAGATGCAGAGAAAAATCTATAATACATTGTGTGAAACTCTCTGTGGACTCCTCAAAGACAATCAGGAACGCTGGGAAACCTCGAATTGGCATGAAGACAAATAAGCCAATTCCAGTGATTCATTGAGATGTCTCTAAAAAAAAACACAGAAGAAGGGAGTGAGAGAGATTTTAGGAGATAGATTCTGACTTAGTTTTTAAAGAAATGCCGCGAGAAAACTATAATAAATTCCTCAAAGACAATCAGAAACGCTGGGTACAATTATTTGGACCTCGAATTGCCACGAATGCAAATTAGCCACTTCCAGTGATACACTGCGATAAGAATAAAATAAACCACAACTAATAATTTGTCGTCGTTCTAACAATAAATTCGCTTATAAATTTATTGCAGGCAATTCGCAGGGCATTCGTCTTCGGCAATCTGCGGCAAATGTCAATTTTAATTGAATTTGTGTGATATGCGGCCGTATTTATGCGCTGCGAGAGGGCAATAAACATGTCAAACGGCAGATGCGGTCAAAAGTGATGTTAGTGTGTTGCGATGCGAGTATGTGCGCTCGCGATCAGTGCAACAAGCTAACAGCAAAAACAGCACAGAGCAATTGGAGAAACACCACCACCAACAACAACACCAACAACAACAACAACACCAACAACAGCAACAAGCATCGTCAACATAAACTGCAACATTTTCCATTTTCCATTTTGCACATTCTTCTTTGGGCAGAAATTTGCAAGCCATGTTAGCGAAGGCCTTCTCAGCCAAAGTACGAGAGCCCCAGAAACGGGCCACAGTTGAACAGCGCGTACGAACGCGCACATCCATCGCAAGAGTTATGGGCCATGATCTTTGATTTCCAGGGAAAACTGTTCGTTCGAGTTGTTGTCAATTCGAAATTGACGATGATGCAATTGCCACATGCAACAATGTCAATTGCCATTTGTGAAATAAAACTTCGGTAATAGATCAAAATGTCTGCTTAAAATTTAATTTACTACGAGCAGAGTGCCTCCAGTCGCGCCTCAACAGAGTGGGCAATGCCCGTTCTCGGCGGAAGCAGTAAGAGCCGCAACAGGAGCTGCGATCGGCCGCATAACCAGTTCTCAAATGCACACCATCTGCAACCGCAACAGTTGGAGTTGGAGTTGTTATTTTATTTTTTAATGTTTTAATTTTTCCTTTTTTTGCTTTTTTCCACATGTTGCTGCTGCGGCTGTGGTTGCACCAAAGAAGGAGGGAAGTAAACGTGGCCTAAACCATGTAAGCTGGTTTGCTTTTTCCATGGTCCATTCAGGCGCTGGGTTGGCTTGGCCTGGCTTGGTTTGGCATTGCTTGGCGTGGTTATCTGTGCTGTGCTTAAGAAATGAGTTAACAACAACTTCAGTCGCAGCAGGCAACACTAACAACAACAACAACAACAGCAACAACATGTCATGCTCTCAGCTTGGTCGATCTTGTCGCTGTGCTGCATGCTTCTTACTCATTTGGTTGTTGTTGTTGCTCTGGTGTGCTGTGCTGGGCTGCTGCAGTTGCTGTTGTATCGAATGCGCCAATAAAATCCCACAGCATCGACTGCAACCTAAATCATAATTTATGCGCCAGAGTCAAGCGATGCTGCAAGATGCTCCGCCTCAGCCAATCAGGTGCACGCAGATCTGCACCTTATCAGAGCGCGTGGTTAATGTTTTAATTGGTGAGGTTTTTGCTGCAGTTGCACTAAAAAATTGCCAAATGATACGAATGGGATTGCAAATTCCCCTTCAAATGGAGGTGAGGGGAAAAAAATATATAAAAATATTTTATACTAAAGAAAAACAAAATTTAATTGGATTATTAGGAACAAAAATAAATCGATCTTAGTCAATATCACAGAGGATTGATTATTAGAATTATATTAAGCAACTATTACATTGATCAACCGTGAACAACTTTCCAAATAGTTATGTATTAAAAGTTTTATGACGTATTTGTTCTTACTGCTTCACTTGGTGGGTGTAGGAAATGCGGGGAAAACCGTCTCGAAGGAAACCTTTGAGCATATCATATGCTTCTGTCCATCAATCGGTAGAACATGCTTAAAACACTTGGTGGCCTACCTGGTTTGGGAGATTAGAACAGGCTTCAACCCTGGAGTCAACCCTGGTGTCAACCCTGGTGTCAACCCTGGTGTCAATCCTGGTGTCAACCCTCGTGTCAACCCTCGTGTCAACCCTGGTGTCAACCCTGGTGTCAACCCTGGTGTCAACCCTGGTGTCAACCCTGGTGTCAACCCTGGTGTCAACCCTGGTGTCAACCCTGGTGTCAACCTTGTTTTCAACCCTGGTCTCAATCCTGATGTCAACCATGGTCTCAACTCAGATCTCAACCCTAGTATCAACCCTGGGCTCAACCTGGTCTCAACCCTGGGCTCAACCCCGGTCTCACCACTCGTCTCAACCCTGGTATCTACCCTGGTCTCAACTCAGATCTCAACGCTGGTGTCAACCCAGGTGTCAACCCTGTTGCTAACCCTGGTGTTAACCCTGGTCTTAATCCTGGTCTCAACCCTGGTCTTAACCCTGGTGTCAACCCTGGTCTCACCCCTGGTCTCAACCCTGGTGTCCACCCTGGTCTCAACCCTGGTATCTACCCTGGTCTCAATTTAGATCTCAACCCTGGTGTCAACCCTGGTCTCACCCCTGGTCTCAAACCTAGTCTCAATACTGGTTTCAACCCTGGTCTCAACCCTGGGCTCAATCCTAGTGTCAACCCTGGTCTCAATCCTGGTTTCAACCCTGGTCTCAACTCAGATCTCAGCCTGGTATCAGCCCTGGTCTCAACCCTAGTCTCAATCCTGGTTTCAACCCTGGTGTCAACCCTGATTTCATTGCTCCTACTAATAACACCTCTCTAATCAATGATCTCTATTTCCGCAAATCCTAAATGGACACTTATCTGGTCCCGCTAAGGACAGTTCCATACATGGCCTACTCGGTCAGACAGTCCAACCTAAGCTTACCTTATTGAGTGGCCAGCTGACCCAGCTCTGCAACAACTCTCGCTAAATCCTTCAAATACAAAAATAAACGCTGGTTTTGTGGAGTCAATGCATGAAGCTCATCACTCCCTTTAAATTACGAATGTAATCCGTGATGCTCAAAGCTCGGGACACTCCCGAAATCTTCTTGTATGAACACAAGTCGTCACTCGCACAAGTTGCCGTCGTAGTATCCCATAACTCCTTACACAAAAAACTGATCAATTGAAATATATAATCTTTAAATCTATTTCTATAAATCTATCTCTATAAATTTATATCTATAAATTTATGCATTGCTGATTAAATACATTCATCACTTGAAACATACAAATTCACGCTCCAATGACAAAGGTCAACATGTTGCTAAACTATACTATGCATAAACAACATGTATCTGGCGCTAAGCAACATGTATCCTTGTTTGATGGTAAGGAAATTCCTTATAAATGTATATATCTGAGCACTCTTAAGACCAGGTTTAATTACATTTTCCAATCTTATCCAAAAACCCTGCTTAAATAATAAGAAATCTTTTTTATAAATATGGTGAAAAAGCAACTTCATCATTCTTGACTAAACAGGCATAAACGTTATATTCTAATTGCATGTAGAACATTTGTAGAACTTTTGTGATACTCTGGTCTCGTTTTAGGTAGGTAGGTAAAATAGCTGCCAAACACTCGGGTCAACCGCACTAGTGACCTATCCTCACGAGCCTAAAGATGGTGATATACTATGAATTGCAAACAGTCGGAGTTGTTTATAAATTTGCCATTATAAAGATGCCAATCTAGAGCTATGCTCCAGACCCTCTAGAAAAGTACTTCGGGAATGTTTGAGTCTCAAGCGAGCGAGGGCTGGGCAATCACATAGACAGTGGACAACTGTTTTTCTCTCGAATGGGTCTATGCAGCTCCTGCAATGAGTACTGAACGGAAATCCCCCTTTTTCAGCATGCGTTCCGATAGTCCAGTGAACCTTGCAGGCAGCTATACAATTGCTAATGGTGTGTCTTGGTTAATTAAAAAGATGTTTCGTTCTTCTTGCACTGTAATTTGGCCACGTCAGTCTCGAATTGGCACATGTGGCAGTGTTTTCCGAAGTGGGATAAGTCAATGAACAGACGAAGAAGAAGGTTTCACAGGACTCACGCATTGATGCCCTTTATACTATAAGCCTGGAAATATTTGAGGGAACGGGGAGATAGAAGATTGTGAAAAGGAAGTTACACCTTTTCAAACTTCTTTGATTCTCTTATGAATCTCAGAATGATTTAAATAATGATACTCCTAAGGATGTTTTATTGAGAAATTTAGGGGAGTTACAAATTTTGTTTTGTATGATATTTAGAACAAAGAAGAGATATCACGATGTAACTGAAATTTTGCATACCTATTATACTCCAATCGGGTAGTATAAGGATCCAATATTTTTTAAGAGAAGGTCGGGGACTTTTCATTATGTTATGTTCAAAATATTTGCGTATTGACAAGTTAATATCCCCAAAAAAATTACAGTTGAACATCCTCCAAGAACATTAAGTTTAAATTCAGTATCGAACGCGGTAAGCTTTGCCTGGAAGTCCGCACTACTTTCCATTGTGTGAATAACTCTAAAAAAGAGCCAACAAATACTTGGATGAATATTTTCAGAACGCGTTGAAATAAACAACTAAAAAAATGGCTTCAAAACATGCAAAATCTGGCAACAAGAAGACATCAAAAAGTCGCTGCCCTGCTTGCTGCACACCAAATATTTTGAATTTTTAAAATCAGATAAACTTGCAACACCCCATAAAAAACAATCCCGAAAAAAGTGCCAAGGAAGCGCCTGAAAAAGGTAAAAATTCCTCACAATCTGCAACGAAATACAAATACCGACTCGTAATTACAATTTAAGCGATAAACCGAGGCAGAGAGGAACTAACTCTGTGGGCAGTTTATAAAGTAAAGTAGCTTTAGGCAGATTGATTAAAGTTATGGGCGATCAGCCGTTAAGTTTTTGTTAATTTCGAAAAGTGTGCAACATTGTGGACTGCCGCATGCATGCATGCAACGGCGTACAATAATAAAAGAGATATGCATCTAATGCATGGGGCATGCACTCTGGAAGCGTATGCGCCCTGAACTGCAGCGCAACGAAGGCAAACACACTCATTAGCAAATTTTTACTTCAATAATTTTAACGCTGCGGGTCTTGCACTCATTGCAGGCCACAAAACACCAACTACGAGTACGATAACAAAGGCAGGAGTAACAGCAACAACCACAACAACAACAACAACCGCAGCAGCCATAATGAAAGCACACTTTTTTAGTGATCGTTTGAGCGATTTTAAGCTGCTAAACATTAAAGAAAGGTTGGCTTATGACTTGCTTCGCTGGCGATCACTTACTCAGCCCAGGCAGCCAATCAGTCAGATAGTCGGTTAGGCCAATGTGCATCATAATAAAACATTGACGCGGACGATGACGATGATGACGACGGCGTCGTCGATGACGCTAACGCTGCCGATGACGCTGATCTTGATGCAATTAATAACCGCCAACTGCAACGGACTTGCAGACAACAGCACATTCATTTGGGATTCGGATCAAGATGCGAATCTCCGGAAGCAATATAGGTACGCGCGATAGTTGAGCGAGCATAGCCATCATGATCAGTCTGCCAATTGCAAGCGATTAATAACTGTGCGATATGCCAAGGAACGAGGCAAAAAAACGAAATATAACAAAATAATTGTACATATTTTGAGGTGGCTTTTGTGAAGGGTGCAGTCGTTAGTCTTTCTGGTAGTCACATATTAAAGTAGCTAATCAGTAGGGCAGATCAGTGAGGTCAGTGCCTTTTGTTATTAATATCAATCATTGGCAGCTCAGACATATGTAATAAAGTTCAAAAACCCTCAAAGGTTTGAGAAACTTTTAGGGTGGAAACATAGAAGGGAGGAGAGGAGACGATTTATCTCAATGTAGAAAAAAACATAAACCGCAATCCTATTCCAAACTGGCTATTCCATTACAAGATCAAACTCAACTAGGAGCACACAAATTCGCTCATTAGGAGGTCACCATGTTGCGCTAACCATATGCAACCTGAGTCTGCTCTAACTCAGTAGCATGTTTATGTTATCGTTGGTAGAAATATGCTTAGATATAGAATTACAGTCACTCATCAGCGACAGCGGAAACATGTTTCATTGGCCGTATGCAACATGAGTCTGCTCTAACTCAGCAACATGTTTATGTTATCGTTGGTAGAAATATGCTTAGATAGAAAATTACAGTCGCTCATCAGCGACAGCGGAAACATGTTTCATTGGCCGTATGCAACATGAGTCTGTCACAACTCTGCAACATGTTTACCTTATCGCTGGTAGATATATGGACATACATGGAACTAGAAAATCGCTCACCAGCGATCAGAACAGAATGTTTCATTGACCATATGCAACATGAGTCTGCCATAGCTCAGCAACATGTTCATTGCTGGAAAAAATATTCATATATAGAACATGTTGCGCCAGCCATTTACAACATGAGTCTGCCGGAACTCATCAATATATTCAACTTATGACGTATGTAGAAAATGCTGGGAGCTGGGAGCTGGGAACAAAGTAAGCGTTGGAACATCTCTTATGCGTATGTCCTGCGTTATCAAGAACACGTTTAAAATGCTAGGGGCGCCACAATTTGGGAAGCTAGAAGACATCTCAGGAATGGAACTTCAGGCACTCCAGAGATTCGCTAAAAGCGCTGGCAACCTACAAGATGCTTACGACGAATATACATCGAGGTCTAGCTACTTCTGGTACCGCTAAGGACCAAAAGGTGTATGTGTGGCTTACAGTACAGGAGGGTAAACCTAATCTAACCTTATCTTACCTATAGATAAATATAAAGTATCTCACCAGCGACAAGGTAAACATGCCTAGTTAGCTACATCCAGCATTAGCCTGGCTGAAGTAAGTAATTCACGTTCATTATGCCAAGTGAAAGTATGATTAAGTTTCTATAAATTCACATAGATTTCTGGCGACCTTTTTTAGCAGCAGAAACTACCACTTGGTCATATTATGAGTAGCAGCAAATATAGCTCGAAAACACCGCTCATCCTTCCACCAACTGAAATAGCAAGTAGAATCACAAACTGCGGCCACCCAGCAACATTGATCTATGCCGTATCCATCAAGTTGACAGCTCTTCTGACGACGTACCAAGCAATAAAGTATTGGATCCTTTTAAATTTATACTATAAATTGGCAATGCTTGTGCAACGTCAACTGAAACAGCAACAACAACAGTCGCAACAATAACAACAACATGAGGATGATGATGAAACAAGGCAATCTCCGCACTCAACTCAATTTGAATACGCAGTAAATTGGATAATTTCCCGTGACAATACCGAAGAGCAAAAACTCAACTGCTGCAATTCCATTTTTAAACCAAATTGACTGTCAACATTGCAGCGATACAAACGACCGATTGATATATGCATGCATGTGTATGAATGTGTTTGGATGTATGTGTGTATATATGGATGCAAGTATGTGTGTGCTTGTATATGGATTGGTGGATCGCTCTGGCAAAGAGTTCAAGATTCCCATAGGCATTATTTACCCACAAAACAATAGCATTCTTAAAGAAATAAACGCAGGCAAAAACTTACCCAACACAAAGAGCCACGCACACGCACACACGCGTACTGGCGATCTGCTCCAGCGCCGTGCTGTGGTCCCAGCATTGCACTCCGGCACTGTACGTACACAATTTAGAGGCTTGTTTCACAAAGCACTCAAAGTGGAACAATCGAAAATTGCCAATATGCAAAATATATTTCACTTCCGAAGCGTACTCGCACTGCACAGACACGACGAACTAAAGACTGGATCGGCCGATATCCGCCAGACCGACAAACCGCCGCGGCCGGTGATGTTGGTGGTGTACAACTCTCGTTGTTTCGCATGTTTTACATATGTCCTCACCTTCGCAGGCGATCTTCACAGTGACTGTCGATCGACGCAGGCAACGCTGCTGCTGACGATGACGATGGCGACGAGCATTGCGCCGAACATCCTCAAGAGACGCGAACAATAACTTAAATGAATCCCTTAAATAGCTCGCAGCCGTCGACGATTCTCGACAAAGGCTCTGACCGGCATTCCCATTTATGGTCGCATCGATTTGGGAGTTGTTGAAAGTGATGGGGACCACCACCACACCGCTGAAATTATTTTCGGTTGCATTTGTCCTTTTCTAGATGGTGGAGGGGCCAAAGCAAAACAACAAGAAGAGTGTCGCAGTGATTGCTGTCAATTGTGAATGGTGATTGGATTATGGCGGTGGTGAATAAGCCAACGACGACAAGCTTACCACGGGGCTCTGATATGAGAGAAGGCGAAAACCCACCATTAGGAGGAAAGTCATATTAGATGTTAGAAAATTTTCAGTAACAGTGCCAAGTTGACTTGGCTTGTGGTGGAAAAAGTATATGCGAGAGTGCAAGTCACCACACGTCTCAACGTTAGAATTGTTGGAAATACCATACTCACTGCATGCGATTTAGAACTTTTCAATACTGAAACGAAGATATGAAAATGGCCACATTCATAACAACAGGCACAGATGAAGGCATTCTAGTGCCCTACTGCTTACATATGACATATGAATATTGGATGGACCTGCATAGGTATGAATACAGGAAATGCTGTGTTTATACGGCAAACTAATATGCCAATAACCGTGACAGATAGGAAGAATACATATATAGAATATGTATGTCTCTCGCCTTATGTGTGTCTTTAGCCCCCTTAACGGAATACGTGCATATTTCAAAAATTATATTTGACGAATACATGTAAAGGGTTTTTCAAAAAAAAAGCTACAAAAGTAAATTGATAGTGACAGCAAACGACGCCATATTTTTTCCCGCTCTTTTGACATTTCTCTTCCGTAAGGTTTGCCATTTCATCATGCAAAGACATATGAGCCAACAACGAGTCGAAATTATTAAAATTTACTACCGAAATTCGGAGTCAGTCGCCTCAACTTTAAGAGCGCTACGTCCAATTTATGATGAGGCTCATTTCTGGCTGAATGGCTTCGTCAATAAGCAAAATATGCGTTATTGGTTAGACAGCAATCCACACGTACTCCATGAGTCATCATTGTATCCCGAAAAAATTACGGTTTGGTGCGGTTTATGGGCCGGCGGCGTCATTGGGCCGTACTTCTTCCGTGATGATCAAGACCGGCACATTACTGTGAATGCGAATCGCTACCGTTCAATGATAACCGAATATTTTTGGCCCCAATTGGATAATATGGACTTGGAGGACATGTGGTTCCAACAGGGCGGTGCCACAAGCCACACAGCGAATGCCACAATCAATTTACTGCAAACCAAGTTTGGTGAACGTGTTATCTCACGAAATGGCCCAGTCGATTGGCCGCCTCGGTCGTGCGATTTGACGCCGTTAGATTATTTCCTGTGGGGCAAGTCTATGGTCTATGCCAACAAGCCAGCGATGATTGATGAACTTCGTACGAATATCGAACTTGAAATGGCAGCAGGATCGGCCGATTTATGCTTGAAAACCGTTGAAAATTGGGTTCATCGTATGGACTGCTGCAAGCGTGCCGTGGTGGCCATGCAAAAGAAATCGAGTTCCATACATAATGGCATCGAACGTACTTTCACAGGAATAAAGAATTTCATTGATATCTAAAACCGGTTTTGTTTTATTTAAAAAAACTTTCGCTCTTATTGAAAAACCCGGTATATGAATATGTACGAGTATACAATATTTTTGGACGAAATTATATATTAGTGGTTATATTGACACTACAAAGCCATACACAGGAAATGGGGCCGATAAAATCATTTCAAGGTACCCAAAAATTACCGTTAGTATGCTCCTAATGATGATTTATGAAGAAAACATCTCCATTGTTGAACTTGCACGCACAAGAAAAGGTAAAGGGTATTTCGTGGTCGGTATAACCCGACTTCGGACTTCTTTACTCGTTTTACTATCACGTTTCTGATCATTCCAGAGTCGTGATGATAATACCCTTTGTTAGATGTATTAAACCAAAAATATTTGATAAATACTTTTGAAGATGTAACGACATTTTTCTTATTATTTGTCCCTAGCCTCACCTATAATCTCCGCATGGGGGCGGAATTTGGGTACAAAACATTAAAAACTAATTAACAAGATCGAAGTTGATTTACTGATACACCGTAAACAATATAAGAATATAATAAACTTTGCTTATAAAGTGGGTATTTATACTGAGTATATACAGTGTCGGTATATATAGTGAGTAAGCACATATAACTTATAAAAATGAGATATAGGTAACCATAACAGTATACAAATTATACCCATTTTCAGCCCAAAAGTTCATAATACCATATATGGATATATGGATGTAGGTGTGATTATAATTATGATTCGTACTCGATTACAGATATTTTTACTATTATATCTTACACTATATATATTAAGTCTGCAAGGATTTGGGGAATTGATTACTGGCAACTAAGGCCTTCGACTCGAAGAGAAGCATATTTTTGAAAGAAGCCTTTTTGAGACCATACCCTGGACAGGATTCGTACCTGCGACCCCACGAGAGTTTGTCTAGATATGCCTACCACTAGACCAGAGGGCCCGCAAATCGATAGCACACAATTTCTACCAAAGATCAACTGGATTGCAACATACTCAAACAAGAAACTTTACTTGTTTTCTTAGAACAGAAATTAGGAGAATCTTCATCTTACGTATTCCACATTCAACTTATTATATCTCCAGGGTGGAAGGAGAAATATCAAATATAGTACTTGCCACTGTGGGTGTTGCTTGAAGACTGATATAGTAGGTTTGTACGCATCGAGCCGTAAATGTCCGTTAACTTTTAAAACATAACATGAACTGAACTGTATTGGAAATATTTCATTGCAGCTACTTCTTGAACTGAAAGTGAAGATTCTGCGACGCGGACAGAAAACTGCAAAAGAACTTCCGATGCGAACATCATCGGATTCGTCACAAAATATTATTCACTTCATCCATTTTTATTTGATATCTGAGCTGAAAGCCCTGGCAGCTAGTGCTCCTAAATTTTGTATGATAAGAATTGATTCTTATCCTTCTTTTGTAAATAAATAAATAAATAAATAAATATTTGATATCTACATACTCAGGGAGTCACTGGTTACCATCCTCCCCCGCATGGTCTGAAAAATATTTCGTTCTAAATATTTTTCTCTTCGAGTCCAAGGCCTTAGTTGGGTAGGTAGGTTGAAAGGTCGGCACACTTAGTCCAAGATTGACCCTTTGTCCTTTCAAATGTCCAGCCATTTAGCGCTTTTTATGAAGTAGTTTCTTATTTGAAATGTCTCCCAGAGAGTCCCGAAATTAGTCACTCAGGAAAGTGTATCTGCTTTGGACAGCGTTGGACACGTACATATCAGGTATTCTATGGACTCTGGCTCTTCCTCATCCAAACAACTCTTGCAAAATTTATTTGTGACAATTGCCATGAGTACCCAGACTCCAACGTCCAGTTAGGGCACTTATGACGGTACCTATATTTTGCCTATTTAGGGACAGTAGATCTTTGGAACGCTTGACGTTTATTTCAGGCAGCATTAGTCTAGCTATCTTCATCGTACTCTTATAGACCAGCAACTGTTCGCTGCGTCTAAGATATTGTATTAATTAGTAGCTTATGTAGCAATGGTAATACCGAGGTTTGACCTTGCTGACTGAATCGGTATTGTAGTGCCCTATCGGGCGAAGTCAACCGCTTTGCAGGTCCCTGGAATATCCTTGTGGCTGGGAGACCAACGCAGACGAGTCTGCTTAGCTATCTTAGCCCTTAGTTTTAAGTACTCATTCCCCCAACCCGTTGCAGATATTATTCATTATGGTGTGAGGTATGCAAACATTAATAATTCAGTACCTCCCGGAGCAAGATCTGATACAAGCTTCATTCTAAAAAATTTTCCCTTCGCATCGAAGACTTTAGTTGCTGGTACTCATTCCTCAATCCCTTGGGGTCATAAACTATTACCTTGTAGGGTATAATAATAATGTTTTATATCTAAATAACCATAAAATAAATTGGCACATATTTTGATGTAATATGGGAAAATTCATTTTAAATTCAATTCCATTAAAGAGAGCTAAAATTAATCTAAAAATAAAATTAACTAAATTTAATAAAAAAAAAAGATTAATAAATAATAAAAAAAAATAAAAATAAAAAAAATTATATATATACGAGTATCTATATACGAGTATATATATATATATATACGAGGGCGGATTGATATTGAAGCTACCTAGCGCTAGATGGCAGCACAAACACAAAAACTTTTTTTTTAGAAATTGCGATCTGTCAAACGTCAGCTGTTAAAATTTCACCCAAATTCATCGATTAGTTTATTTGTTGTAGTCGTTTGAAGAAAGCAACTTTTGTGTTTCTTGAAAAATGGAAAAAAACGAATTTCGTGCAGTGATTAAACACTATTATTTGAAAGGGAAAACGGCGAAAGAGACAAAAGAAAAGCTCGATAAAGATTACGGTGAGTGTGCTCCGTCAGATTACATGGATTGCTGAATTTAAACGCGGCCGAACAAGCACTGCAACAATACCATCAACAGGAAGGCCAAAAGAGGTGGTTACTGAAGAAAATATCAAGAAAATCCTCGATATCGTTATGAATGATCGCCGAGTCAAGTTGCGTGAGATTGTTGAAATGGTAAACATATCTTATCTTGGGGGCACCCCCCTAAAATGTTTCTTTCTGTCAGATTTTAGGATTGCCAAAGTTTAAGCACGATTGAAAGATGTTAACCCGTGCCACTGGGGCCTCAAAGTTTTGAAAATCTCGATTTTTTGGCAGTTTGGCGACTTCGGCGACCCATATCTCTGGAATGGCTAAAGCTATTTGCCCGTGTCATACATCAAATTGAAGGCGATACTGTTTTTAACATTTTATATTCTACACAATTAATACGGAACTAGTACTGAAACCGAAAAAATAGAGCCAATGTCCCTAAAAACGTGACTAGGTGCCCCTTAGAGCGAAGATGGAACCTATTGTGAAAAAACCCATTTTCCTCCCTGTATTATCAATTTTTGGAATGAAAACAATTATTTATTCAAAAAATCATATATAATAAATGTCTTTTTCATTTTATTCTTTTTTAAATTTATTCAAGGGACTGACATAATGTGGTTTTGGAGCTATCTGGATACAGCGGACGGCATCTGCTGACTACTTGGAGAACGTATTGTTTTTGTTGCTCGTCCTTTGTAAGTAATTGGTTGTAATCTGTGATGAGCTTGACTCCACGCTCTGCCATGTCGTTCACAACTTTCAAGTTGTTTACCATCCTTTGCCCCTCCTGGTAGTTGATGTTCTGCGGCCAAGTTGCAGGATCTTTTTCCAGAAATTCGGTGTTAATTTTTAATCTCTTGAACAACATGTAAGTCTCACTTGTAATTAGGGCTGGGAGACATTTTTCTAGGAATTTCGGCAGTTGTTCTTTTTTTCGTTTTTTTCAGTCGCATATTTCTGGAGCACTTCTCATTTTCTGCTGCTTGATTTGTTAAGATTTTTGTCGCCATTTGGCTCTTTACGGTGTTTTGCACTGTCGGGTCAAACAATGCCAGAGCAACAAGTTCAGGACTAAGATACCACAGGTGATTTATCATTTTGTTAATTCCCTTTTCTGATATTTTTTTTGTCAATGTATTTTCAATGGATTTTCAATGAGGTCTAGGTCTTGTTTTGGTGCTAAACACGCTCCGGGGGCGTTAAACCAGGCTTTACAGTAGACTCGAACGATGAAAACACAAAGTGCTTCTAGGGCCTCTTGTTCTTGGGAAGTCAGCTTAAACTGGTCACGGAAGAGTTGTATTTTTAGACAGTAAATAGCTTTTGCCATCCACCGGGCATGGTGTACTGGACCTGGAGACCTGAAGCGCACATCTTTTCCGTCAAGATGGCCAAGATATATCAATGCCAACTGTAACAGCTCTTTGTAGTCGTCTCTTGGCTGGCATTCCATTCGCTTTCTTTGCAGTTCTTCTTTGATATTCTCTACTTCTTCTTTGGGCAGTAGTTTCAAGACATTCTCGCCTACATCGAACTTGGATTTATCAATTGCCGACCATTCTTTTTGAAATCTCTTGAATATGTCTGGTTGAGGTCCCGATGTGCTTCCAAACTTGCAGTCCAAAACCCCTCTCAACGAGACTTCTAAAACGTGATGTCGGCACGCTAGGTACAGGAGCTCTCGACCTAACATCTGCTCCAGGAGATTGCACACTCCATTGAGTCTCCCAGTATTTGATGCTGTTGTATCGAAGCACATAGCCACGACCGAGCTGGCGAGACCCCATTCCTCTAGACATTCGTACACTGCTAGGGCTTGTTCCTCCCATGAGTTACTGTCAGTTTCAGGATGTGATACCAGAACAGCAACCCGTTCTTTCTGCTCTGTTTTGAGGATACCTGGTAGTAGTTTTCCATCCCAGTGCACGCAAACAGCCTCGTTTTGGGGTATCTTAAGTCTGTCTTGAATTTGTTCCGTGTATTTTTCACGGTTTATTCTCCGCTGTTCACGGATAACGCTTCTGGAGATCTTATATTCTTTGGGATCCTCTCCGAGAGCTTCTACTGTAGCCAAAATGATACGAGTAGCGTTCCTATCGGACACCTTACAGGGGTCCAGCAACAATGACAATTTCATGGTTAGGACCTCTTTGAAGCCACGCTTGATTCTCTTGGGGGCAGATGGTCCTTCATATTCTACGTTCATCTCGAGCTCTTCATACGGCGTTTCACGTCTTTCTGACTCTTCTGTTGTCTCGTCGTCCGTGAGCTCCACCTTCTCACGCCAGATGTAGAAGCCATCACTTTTACGAGAAATAAAAATGTTCACTAGAAGAAAGAATAAATGACATAGAATGACACTAACTAAAACAAAGAGTACGTGTTAGCAGGTAACGACCAAATTAACCCTACGTCTCCACGGGCAATTTTTGATGGCATAACATCTGTCAAATTTGATTGCAATGGTTGGCAATATTTTAATGGTGGGCATTGCGATGTTATGCCATTGTCATTTTGAAAATGCCATCAAGCAATCTAGTTCGCTGTACCCACGCTTGAAACATTTTTTTATTTATACGATGAAGAGGAAAAAAGAAGGAAACCGAAATTCTGGGTGAATCCTTTATTACAAAGAATGCAAATGCACAGTCTCCATTCATTTTAGCGTTTTTATTAATTTAATAGATGCGGTAAAACGAAAATGTCCGACGATGCTTCCCCTGTGAGCGTCACGAAAAAATGAAAAAAGGCTGTCAAACAAACAAAATGACAACTGATTGCAACACAACACGTTGGCAATTTATGGCATAACATATTTCATAACATAAATTGCCAACTTGAAGCAATTTGGAGTCTCCATTGGCAATTTGCTTGAAATTGCCAATGGCATGCCATCAAAAATTGCCCGTGGAGACGTAGGGTAAAATAAAAATGTCTTTTGTAATATTTAGTGGGTTTTTTTAAACTCGATCACACGAACGTAGAACAAAATCCGACTTTCACTGTTCAGCGAATACTTTTCAACTGACCAAGAAACAAAATCATAAAAGCAAGAACCACCTAGCTATCCTTTTCTTTTTTTAATAACAGACTCTGAACCCCTGGACTTCTACTTAAAATATAACAATAGGTAGTATGGTAACCCAATAAATTTTTAAACTAGTTTGGTTTTACCTGCTTGGGGTCGCCAGTGATACAGTATGAGGAAAAAATAGATACATACCTGACTTAAAAAAAAAACATTGTTGTGGGTCTAAAATTAACGGTATACCATAACAAACATATTTAAATGAAATAGGATTCCAAAGTACAAGTATTTGTCCATAATAAGCAATAATAATACAAATAACGCATCTTCGCTCTCAGGGGTACCAAGTCACGTTTTTAGGGACATTAGCTCTATTTTTTCGGTTTCAGTACTAGTTGCGTATTTATCGTTTAGAATATAAAATGTTAAAAACAGTATCGCCTTCAATTTGATGTATGACACGGGCAAATGGCTTTAGCCATTCCAGAGATATGGGTCGCCGAAGTCGCCAAACTGCCAAAAAATCGAGATTTTCAAAACTTTGAGGCCCCAGTGGCACGGGTTAACATCTTCCAATTGTGCTCAAACTTTGGCAATCTTAAAATCTGACAAAATGAAACATTTTAGGGGGGTGCCCCCAAAAGAAATCTGACATCGATTTTTTAAAACCACCCTAATATATATATATATATATATATATATATATATATATATATATATATATATATATATATATATATATATATATATATATATATATATATATATATATATATATATATATATATATTAAAGAATCGTTGAAATGCTTGAATTAAATTTATTAATTTTTTAAATTTAATTTATTTATTTTAGAATTTTTTGCTTACCATTAAACTGAACTTTAATGTTTAAAGTCCTTTACGCCTCAATGCATAATTCAAATATTGAAAATAAAATGAGCAAAAATGCAACTCTGCAACCCTCTCAGCTGTCAGACGCGTTCACGCTGCCATCAGCTGGGCGCCAAACCAAAATAATAAACAGTAAACAGAAGTGAAACGTGTAATTTGCACAAAAATTACGAATTGTGACAAAAATGGACTCCGAAACTGAAGAAGAAACGTTCACGTTTGAGACGGACCACTTGGCTTTGCGCGGCAACCGCGACTATGCGAATGTGCTGCGTACCATTGCCATCTTGGAGGCGCAGAGCGTGCGCGTTCACAAACACCTGGAAGAGTTGCAGATAGCAAAGCAACGGTACCTGGAGCAACCGGAACTGATTTTGCAGAAGCTGCGCAACAACGAGGAGATTATTGCCCCAAATTATATTAGCATAGTGGAGGTGTGTAGGCAGCAGGAATCTGCTCCAATATATTTGACCCTAATCCCCTTTGTTTTAGTTACCAGACGTGTCGAATTTCGAAATTATACCGGCAGAAGAAGGGGTTAAAATTAAAGAGGAACCCGGTACCAGAGTCGACCAGACCACTGTACGTGGCAAAGTCTCGGACGACTGTAAGCCAGAAACTTTCAACAAGGTGCGTAGGGAATTTCTTTTATTTCATTATAGAACTCATTGTTTCTGTCGTTGCAGTTTTGGTCTTGTGAAGAGCAGCGTCGTCTGGAGGAGTTGCTCATCAAGTATCCGCCAGAGGAAATACAATCGCATCGGTTCGCCAAAATAGCAAAAGCCCTGGGCAACCGCACGCCGCAACAAGTGTCCAGTCGCGTACAAAAGTACTTTCAGAAATTGCACGATGCCGGCATGCCCATACCAGGACGCAAACCAAAAACTCGACGGATGGGCCAACCGAAGACGAAATATTTCTATCGACCAACAACATTTTTTCCAGCCCATAATGTGTCCGTCACCATGCCGGAGGATGATGAGTTTCTGTTTGGCGATATTAGCTCACCAGCGCCAGACGCAGCTTCCGTCGTCTCTAATGATACAATGGAATGTGATAACCTTGAGTTTAAGGAACCAGATGTTAAAGCTCGTATGCTCAAAATACTCACACTGATAATGGAAGAGAAAAAGGAGCAAGAACTTTCCGAGGACTGCAAACCACCCTCAACGGTGACTGCCAAATGTGAATTGTGTCAGCAGGCGCCTGTATCGCGACTGAATTGGTTTTGCAACAGCTGCTACAGTCATTTTAATCTGTGTTCAGACTGTCTGGTCACCCAAGTGGTGTCGCACAAATTCGAACACATCAAGCACGAAATTACGGTGGAGAAAGACTTTCAAACAATATCCGTGTAGGTGGACTAGATCTGTAATAGTTAGTAAACCTCATTATAAATACCATAGAGTATTTATGGTAGAATTGAATATCAATTGAAATCTCCTCATTAGGTTAAGAACAATTTTTTACTCACATAGAATTAATAAATTGGACACATAAGTATGAAAATATCTTGGAAAACATGGAAAACCATACTTCGTGACAGAACTAACTGAGGTAAAACTCATACTAATTTCGCTCCCTACAACAACACACCACAAAGATGAGGATGAATGCAGTTGCCTAGCAATTAAAAAGGAATATTTTCGAAGCTGGGCCACAGATAAAGTAGATTTTGTGACACACACAAACAATGGTCGGTCAGGTTGCATAACAGACGTCCTCGTCGCCGTCGTCGAGGTCCTACCTCAGCCGCACAGATGCTGCGCCTTCTCAGACTGCCGTGTGAGACAATTGCAGGCGAATTAAATGCTGGGCGCCTGATTTTCATTATGCCATTCAGCCAGCCAATGCATTATTTGTATTTGCCCTGCTTGTGTATATCTTGTTGCCTTCGAGAATCTGTTCGATTCCTGGTATTTCGCTGTAGAAGCGACGCTTGTTACTGCTTTTGTTTCGCAATGCAACGCAATCGCTGCCGTTTCGTGTGTACGTGTGTATCTCGAAAAAAGCATCCTTAATTGATCGGATTTCGATCGTTTTTCGTTTCGTTAGGTTACGTTTTGCTTTTGTTTGGTATCGTGCAGAATTTCAGAAGCTGAAACTTGGTCGCTCCACTCCGCGTGTACGGGCACATGGATGTGGGACTTGCTGGATTTAGCTTTTGATTTGCATATATTTTGGTTTTAATTAGTTAACAAGGTGCTTTTCGTTTGTTGCCATTGCATGTTGTGTGCTTGTGCTGTTGTTATACGTGTTGTTGTGGTTGTTGTTTTGGTGGTGGTGCCTGCTGCCGCTACAGTTGTCGTATGTTGGATTGTGTCCTGCATGTTGTTAACTGCGGTAGCAGCACATATGTATGTATGTACAGCAAAAAAATAAAACAGAAATTAAATAAATAAAAATCAAACACGATTTAGGCAGATTTTATTTCCAGGAATTTTGCACTGCTTCGGAGATTTTACCAATTTTTTGCTATTTTTTTTTTGTGAGTGGAAATTATTATAAATCAATTATAAAGCCTTTAATGATGGTGATTGTGTGCTAGGTCTAGGTAAGAATTCGCACACCTTCCTCACTTATATTAAGGAAATTACAAAAAATTTTGTTTAGAATAAAACGGTTTTTTTCTCAAGTTTTTCAAGCACTTATACACCTATTCCAAAAGAAAAATCCAACTTCATTTCACACGTTCTTTTTATTGGAAATTTTTAGTGAAATGAAACTGTCACAAAAATGAGGTTTAGAAAAAAAAAAGTTTTTTTCTTAAGTCTTTTAAGCACGTATGTAACTATTTCCAAAAAAAATACCTCCAACTTCGCTTGTTGGAAATTTGTAATGAAATGAAACTGTCACAAAAATTAAGTTAAGAAAAAACGTTTGTTTCTCAAGTCTTTCAAGCACTTATGTAACTATTCCCAAAAAAAATACCTCCAACTTCGTTTGTTGGAAATTTTGAATGAAATGAAACTCACAAAAATGAGGTTTAGAAAAAAAAAGTTTTTTTCTTAAGTCTTTCAATCACGTATATAACTATTCCCAAAAAAATATCACCAACTTCTTTTTATTGGCAATTTTGAATGAAATGAACAAATCACCAAAAGGAACCTAAGAAAAAAATAAACGTTTGTTTCTTAAGTCTTTCAAACTCTTATACATCTATTCCAAAACCAAATCCAACTTCATTTAACTCGCTTCTTTTTATTGGAAATTTGGAATGAAATGATACACAAACAAAAATGAAGTTTAAATAAAAGTTTTTTTCTTTAGTCTTTCACTCAGCTCTGGTCTGAGAAAGGCCTGCAGGATCACCATAGAAACCTGGTCTTCGCTGAGCCCGAAAAGAACAACACAATTACTGTAACTAGGAAGTGACTCCCTCGCCACAACAGTTGCTTCCTGACAGCCATTGTATCATTGGCAGACATGCCCAGGGGATTCACCTACCTTCCAACGCCTTTTCCCTCAACTTCGAGTCGTCGTACGAGGAGGAGGACATACCACACTTGATGTGCTATTGCCCTGCCCTTGCAAGAAGAAGATTCCGGTTCCTGGGGCAACTTTGCTCAAGGTTCTTGATTAACCATCCTTCATTAGTACAAACAAGATCGCTCGCTTTGTCAGGGTATCGCACTGGTGCCCCGTTCAGTCCCGGGGCGGTATTTCAGTCTAAGGGGCCCATGTCTCTGTGGAGTCACAACGGGCTAATTCTTGACCTAGTTGAGCTTCCTTTTGCTGCCACCCTAATCTAACCTAACTCCTTCACTCACTTTTATTGGAAATTTTGAATGCAATGAACAAATCACCAAAAGGAACTTTAGAAAAAAAAACGTTTGTTTTTTAAGTCTTTCAACACTTATACACCGATTCATACAAAAAAGTCCAACTTCGTTTAATTCACTTCTTTTTATTGGAAATTTCGAATGAAATGAACCAATCACAGAAATGAAGTTCAGGAAAAATAACGTTTTTTCCTTAAGTCTTTCACTCACTGAAACAACTATCCACACAAGAAAAGGCCCACTTCATTTAACTGACTTCGTTTTATTGGAAATTTAGCATTGAAATTTTTAACTGTGACCATGTCTAAAAACAAGCAAAACTGTTACAAAATCTGTCTGCATCCTGGCATACTAATCCGCGTGTCCATTGCTCCCATGTCAGGCCAAACATAAATAAGAAAATTAAGTGATTACAATCTGGATGAACACACGCTGTACAATATTCCACAAATACCACATCACTCAAGACGAACACTGGCCTCGGCTATCAGCGTGAACACCAAAAACAACAACAACAACAACAACAGCCAAGAACAAGCAAAGGAAAGCGAGCGTCCGAACAACAACACGAAGGACGCAAAACTGCAAAAATGCAAACAACAAGAACACCAACCAACAACAACAACAACAAGAGCAGAAAATACCACCAAAAATTCCAATACGTTGTCATCAATTAAATGCGAAAAATAAAATGTTCACACCTGAGAACTTTATTAACTCTGTCTATGCATGGGTCGAGAGGGCGAGCGCACGGAAGGGCGAGCAGCGACGTAGACAGGAGCTCCACGCACTGCAGCCACAAGTCGGGGCAAACTTGTAGACTTGTAGAACAAACAAGGCACAACAAGAGAACGAACAAAGTTTCAAGCAAGCGGCGGTTTGGCACGGCATTGCAAGGTTGGCGCAGGCGCAAAGGCAGACTTCGCTGTTCTAGCCACAAGGCCACTTTAGGTAGGAAAATGTGCAGACGAAGTACATTGGAAGTACGTACGTATACTCAGACAGATAGTCTGGCGAGGAACAAATATGGAACTGCTCTAGCCAAAGTGAGTAGAAGGATATAAACTCCAGTTACAGTTGAGATATAGTCGGGACATCATTTTAATGTAACTGCTTTCAGGTTTACTCATGAATACTCATACTTAAATGAAGATTTCGTCACATGAGAAGTATTTTTCTGCTTGATATATCAAAGAGAAAAGGTCTTGTTCCCAAGCAGCGGATTTTTAAGTGGCAACTTTTGGACCCCCGATGGAATGTGGAATGAAATTTAAGTTTCTTTCTAATTCCTCAATAATGCTGCCATGGAAGAAACGAAAGTCTCCAGAAACGTTTGACTATCTTTTAGGTTACATTCTTCATTCTTCACTCAACTTTGTTTCAGTCAATTGAGAAATCACTTAAAAAAGTAATTGAAAATAAGTGAACCTTGCTGCCATGGAAGGCTTCGAAAGTCTTCAGAAAATTTTGACTATCTTTTTATTAGATAGTTTTGACATTATTCATTAGATAGTCCTGATAATATCTCCATTAGAAGAGACATCTTTTTGGACCCTTGATGGAATGAAACTTAAGTTTCTTTCGAATTCCTCAATAAAGCTGTCATGGAAGATATCGAAGGTCTTCAGAAACGTTTGACTATATTTTAAGTAACATCCTTCATTAGATAGTCCTGATAGTGTCTCCATTAGGAGTAGCAAATCAGCTTTGTCATGGTCAACTGACATCAATTAAAAAACCACTGAGAATTAGTTCGATCCATCTAAGAATAAATATGGACTCCAATGAAGCTCATTGTATAGGAAAGGGTGAAGAAGGCTGCCTACGCTACCTACGCACGCAAAATAATGATTGGAAACACGTGGGGTATCTCTCCCTCGCTTATGCACTGACCCGCATCGCCATTGTTAGACCTATATTGCACCACGGTATAGGGGTGTGGTGGAATACAGTAAAAACGACAACGTATCTCAGGCCTATTGGAAAAGTCCAAAGGGGCTCTAAGAACTTCACCATCGGCCAATCTGGATAGAATCTTGTATCTACCTAAATTCCCCAAAGTGGATCTAGATAACAACCCACCTTTTTTCAGCGTTTAGGAGGGGTAGTGGTTATAAAACGGCGCTAAGGCGCTAATGGTGATTCATCATGCAAGGATGCCGTGGATCAGCCACTTGAACCAACCAACCACCAACCTCCAATATATCTTTTTGCAGGAAGTTAGATATTCATGACTATTGACCCCTGGGCAATTTACTCTCAGAGGAGTCTTACAACAGACACTGACTATGGGAGCTCAATCCGCTCCCTTGGGAAGGCGATAAGGGTCTAAAATAGCAGAAGGTATGGTTGAAGGGGTTCACTGTCCTGAACTAAATAAATGAGCCTTTAAGTGCTTAAATGAGCTTCCACTAAGAAGGCTAACACTCTAACCTAACCTACCTTTACTACTTCCTTTACATAAACTATTACTTTTCCTTTACCAATACTTTGGAGCTGAAGGCTCTGGCAGCTAGTTGTCCCTTCCTCATTGTGAAATAATAATTAAGTTATTATTTTCCAGGTAATAAGAATAATTCGATATTTTTCTATTATGATAACTACTTAATAGCGTTCCTAGTTTACATTCCCATAATCAGTTGATATTTATGATGCATCCCGTTACTTTATATGTGACTCCTTAAAAGCGATTCCTCACTTAACAGAGGCCATCCAATAACTTGTCATTAGATTCCAACCATTGCCAAGCTAAGTTCTCAAATATGGAATATTTGCAATTGACTCTTTTTATGTTTCTTGCAACACCAACAGTTGTGGCATATGATAAACTGAACCAGATCACAACCCAACAAGTGAACAGTGGAAATGCCCAATCACGGCCAGACAGGCAGAGAAGTTACTTTGGCGCTAAAATGATTCCAACACTCACACCACTCTTTTAGCGAACAGATGTAGTTGCAAAAATAAATGATCATTAGATAAAATGATACAAAAAGGCGGGAAAGGAAATCTGCAAGTAAGCCCGATTCAAGCCAACCTCTCACCCCCCCATGGGCATGTGTCCTCTTGTATGCCCAACCAATAAATCACTTGTTTTACGCTGGCACACCACAAGAGCCCTGTAAGCGAGCTTAGAGCAACACGAAAACACTGGAAGTGTGGTGCAAGACTGTCCTTCGCGTTGATTAGCAGCGAGATACGAACGAGTGCCGAGTAAGCGAGCAAACACTTGCCAAGCTCACAAGTGTTCGCAGTGGTTCACAGCAGAGAAGCGTCGTGTAGGCATCGCTGCAGCGGAGATGACTGCAACTTTGCTGACTGAAGCATTGCTGATTACAGCATCGGAACACGAGTGCAGATACGCTCGTTGCGGATGATTCTGTAGAAAAACGAAGACTGATTTGCATTCGTGTGTTTTCGCTGTTATTGTTGTTGTTGTTCTGCTTCTTTCTATGTGTTTGCTGTTATTTGCATTAGTGTGTTTGTGCTGTTGTTGTTGTTGTTCTGCTTCTTTCTATGTGTTTGCTGTTATTTGCATTCGTGTACTTGCGCTGCTATTGCTGTTGTTGTGCTTGTTGTTCTTGTTGCTGCTATTTTTCTTGTTGTTGTTGTTCTGCTTGACTCTTTCTGGTTGTCAACAGCGAAATTGTTGCCTAGCAGTCTGCCAGGAACTGAAAATTTGAGTGGAAACTGTTGTCTGGCTGTGTATTGAAGCTTTTCCTGCTGGCTGCGGAGTATTTAGACAATTCTAAGAACGTTTTAGGTGGCCTGCCTCGCCGCATGGAGGACCAAAATTTCCATTTGCAGAACACCGTGTAAGCCGTGAGCGGCACACTGTTGTTGGCCTTCAATTATTTTGTTTCGATAAAACTGTTTTTTTTTTTTTTTTTATTAACTTACTCTACCGCAGCATGTTTATAATTTGTTTGATTATTCCAACTTTGGTTATCTGCGCATAATATTTTCTTTATTTTTTTGCTCCTTCTGTTGCTGTTGTTGTTGGTGGTGTATTTTTATGTTATTCCTTTTGCTACCGCATCCGAGCCACAGCAGCAAACCATCGCCAAATTAGGAATCGCCAGTAAGACACGATTTTTGCCATAAACTGGCATCGAATTAACTTCATCGTTTTGTACAATATTGGTAGCAACATACGTGTACTTGTATATATTTGTTATATAGTGGTCGCATAGCACAGGGAAACGGTATGAAATTGGTTGGAGTAGCGCTGAGAACGCGTGCGTGTCAGCGTGAAACACGCTTCGCTTATGTGTGCCTCTGTTGTCAGTACCCGTGCACATCTTCCTGCCAAAGACATCCTTCCCCACAGCCAGAACAAACATTTGTAAACATAAAGCACATGATACGGAGTACTAACAAACAACAAAATGAAAATGGCAAAAAAAAACATTCCAACAATGAGAAGAAGTAGCAAAAAAAAGCAGCCTACCAGCAATAAGAGCCTCCACACATTTGCGCATCCTTCCTTCGGCAGCCAGGCAGGCAGGCTGCCCCGCCAAATGGGAAACTATTCGTGAACATGCATTTTTCCACTTAAATTGTTACTGATTATAAATTGTGTCGCATTTATTTTCATTTTATTTACCCAACTATTTTGAATATAATCGTTTGCAAATTTGTACCACTCTTATTGTTTCTCTTGATGGCTGTTGTTGCTGCTGTTGTTGTTATCGCTTCTACTGTGGTTGTTGTTGCTGTTGTTGTTGTTATCGCTTCTACTGTGGTTGTTGTTGTTGCTGTTGTTGTTATCGCTTCTACTGTTGTTGCTGCTATTGTTGTTGTTGTTTGTCTGTATCACTGCGCATGTTGGTGGCATTGCTGCATTTATGCTGTGTTGGTGGTTTGTCTTCTTTTTTTCTGTTCGGAGCACCTTTGACATTGGAACTTTGGTCGATGCATTCGTAGATAGAGCAGCATATGGAAAAATAGCAAAGCCAAAAATAAAATTAAATGCCATAAAATGAATTGGGCAAATAAAACGTTCGTTGCCTAAGTCTTTTGTTATGTAAAGGAAATTACCATACGTTGGCTTCCATTGTGGGTGTTTTAATTGCCGAAAAATACTCTTTTGGTAATGTCAGGAAAAAGCTACTGCAGTAAATGTTGAATTCATCTCGTTTTCTCCTATGCTATGGGTAAATAGATGGTCTTTAATCAGCTTTATATCTATAATGCTTCAAACTTTATAAATAATAATCTTAAAACTTTATGGTGTTCCCAACTTTATATTTGAATACAGTTTGAAAGAGTGTCCGGAAACATGGGGAAGTCCTATTTAAAGCTTTACTTATAATAACATTACTTAAATTGCCTGGAACTTGGTTGTTGAACATTGTACTGCCTTTTAATGCTCTTTAACTTTATAGTGTTCCAAACTTTATAGTTTAAAACAGTTCAAAGAACTGATGGAGGGCCCATATAAAGCTTAAATCTCTTACAAACTTCGATGTTGATCTAGGCTTTAAATGTACTTTACAACGATTATCTCTCCATAAATGCACGTACAGATGGTTCGGAATTTCATTCCAAATTAATCAAAAATTCGATGGGTCGGTATAATTCTGCCAAAATTTAATTCCATATTGGGAAAAAACCCAATAGCTCCATTGTTGAAGGCGTCAAGACCTATTATTTTTCTTATTTCTGTTTTGCACATATTGGGTAGTTCTTTATTGTAGGCCTTACCAGTTGTTCGGTGTCACGAAGCTCTTCTATCCGTTCCCAGTGGGATATTCTGAGACTATGTTCCCAGTTGTCTACCCTGGATTTAGCCTCCGCCCACAGTATGGCTCTGGACCTTCCTCAGTATGGCTATGGACCTACCTCAGTATGACTCTGGACCTACCACAGTATGGCTCTAGACCTACCACAGTATGGCTCTGACCCTACCACAGTATGGCTCTGGACCTACCGAAGTATGGTTCCGGTCCTACCACAGTATGGCTCTGGACCTACCACAGTATGGCTCTGGACCTACCACAGAATGGCTCTGGACCTACCACAGTTTGGCTCTGGGCCTACCACAGTATCGCTCTAGACCTACCTCGGTATGGCTCAGGACCTACCACAGAATGGCTCTGGACCTTCCAAAGAATGGCTCTGGACCTAGCGAAGTATGGTTCTGGACCTACCACAGTATGGCTCTGGACCTACCACAGTATGGCTCTGGACCTACCACAGTATGGCTCTGGGCCTAGCACAGTATGGATCTGGGCCTATGAGGCTTACTGCGGAACCACAGTATCGCTCTAGACCTACCTCGGTATGGCTCAGGACCTACCACAGAATGGCTCTGGACCTTCCAAAGAATGGCTCTGGACCTACCGAAGTATGGTTCTGGACCTACCACAGAATGGCTCTGGACCTACCACAGTTTGGCTCTGGGCCTACCACAGTATCGCTCTAGACCTACCTCGGTATGGCTCAGGACCTACCACAGTATGGCTCTGGACCTACCACAGTATGGCTCTGGGCCTAGCACAGTATGGATCTGGGCCTATGAGGCTTACTGCGGAACCGGCCCTGGGTAGTTCGTCAGCAATTTCATTACCTCCGATTCCTGAATAACCCGGGACCCGGCATATTGCAACCTTATTAGTTGCACCTAAAGATTGTAGCATTCTTCAACCAGTTTAAATTCTAAAAAATATGAAGGTAAGCTTGTAATGCAGCTTGACAATCTGAATATATAGCATCCCAAGTTAATAGAAGCTTTATGACCATGATTTCTACCCAAGCTAGATAGCATTATTATAGAGCTATATGGTTTAGCAAGATATATGGATCATCTTTAGCCGATTGCGAGCAATCGGTTTTACAGTTTTGCCACTTCTGCTAAATAAATTCTCTAATAAAGATTGTGATGATTACTCTAAAATGTGATTGAACTTCCGGTTTTATTATGCCTTAAGGCTCCTACGGTTCACAATACACACTAACCAAGTCTTATATATGTCATATGTGTGATATACTCGTATATGTTTATATGTGTCAAATATGCTTGGGGATAATTTAAGGCCCAAAACATAATATGATGGAATCTGAATCGTGTTTTGTATATTTCAGTGCTGGGGCCACAGTTGGAGACATCGTTTTCTACTCCAGACCACCTTAATGATAAATAATTAGCTCTTGATTACTGTTAAATGTTAAATAATTACCTCTTCAATGTCTTGATTACTCTTAAATGTTCAAAAACTACCTGCTGAATGCAAAGATTACTGTTAAATGTTAAACAATTACCTATTGATTACAATAATTACTATTAAATGTTAAATAATTACCTCCTGAGTGTAATGATTACTTTTAAAATGTTCAGTAATTACACCTTGAATGCAGTGATTACTGTTAAATGTTGTATAATTGCGTATTGAATGCAAAGACCACTCTTAAATGCAATGATAACACTTAAATGTTAAATAACTACATCTTGAATGTAATGATTACTTATAAAATGTTCAATAATTACTTCTTGAATGTAATGATTACTCTTAAATGTGACTATATACTTGTATTGCAAATGCCAGTTTCACAGTTTAACCTTTTCATTTTATCTATAAAGGGTTGTTATAGACTTGTTGAAGACTTAAAGCCCAGCTATGCTTGTATTCATGATAGTTCATTGATTTAATGATGTAGAGTCAATAATAAAAATACGAAGAAAGTTTTGCCTTATAATAATATTTGTTTAATATTGGTTGAAACATTTAAAAATGCCGTTGTGACTCACAAAAATGATGACAGGAAGACCGCCAATAGTCTGAAAGAATCTACGAGGGCGGATTGATATTGAAGCTACCTAGCGCTAGATGGCAGCACAAACACAAAAACTTTTTTTTAGAAATTGCGATCTGTCAAACGTCAGCTGTTAAAATTTCACCCAAATTCATCGATTAGTTTATTTGTTGTAGTCGTTTGAAGAAAGCAACTTTTGTGTTTCTTGAAAAATGGAAAAAAACGAATTTCGTGCAGTGATTAAACACTATTATTTGAAAGGGAAAACGGCGAAAGAGACAAAAGAAAAGCTCGATAAAGATTACGGTGAGTGTGCTCCGTCAGATTACATGGTAAAATATTGGATTGCTGAATTTAAACGCGGCCGAACAAGCACTGCAACAATACCATCAACAGGAAGGCCAAAAGAGGTGGTTACTGAAGAAAATATCTAGAAAATCCTCGATATCGTTATGAATGATCGCCGAGTCAAGTTGCGTGAGATTGTTGAAATGGTAACCATATCATATGAATGTGTGTTCAACATTTTGCATGAACATTTGCATATGAAAAAGCTATCGGCAAGATGGGTGCCGCGTTTGCTCAGTGTCGAACAAAAACAGACCATTTCACAGCGGTGTTTGGACATGATAAAGCGTAATCCTGTTGATTTTTGGCGTCGATTAATAACTGTTGATGAAACGTGGGTCCACCACTACACACCTGAAACCAAAAATCAATCGAAACAATGGGTGGAAGCTGGTAAAAGTGCTCCGAAGAAGACGAAGGCAGTGAAATCGGCTGGCAAGGTTATGGCCACTGTATTTTGGGATGCACACGGAATATTGCTCATCGATTATCTTGAAAAAGGATCCACAATCACAGGAAAGTATTATCGTGCATTATTGGATCAATTGATTGATGCAATCAAGGAAAAACGACCACATTTAAAGAAGAAACAAATGCTCTTTCTTGAAGACAACGCACCGGTTCGCACAGCATTAGCTACGATACTAAAATTACATGAAATACACTTCGAATTGGTTAATCATCCACCTTATAGTCCAGATTTAGCTCCTAGTGACATTTTCCTGTTTCCAAACTTGAAAAAATGGCTCGCAGGAAAAAGATTCATCTCAAACGAAGAAGTGATTACCGAAACTAACGCGTATTTTGAGGGGTTCCCGAAATCTTATCAGATGGTATAAAAAAGTTGGAATATCGTCTTACTAAGTGTGTCGAAGTAAAAGGAGACTACGTTGAGAAATAAATGGTTTTTGAAAAAAAAAATGTTTTTTCCTACTTAGGTAGCTTCAATATCAATCCGCCCTCGTAGATTTAAAGTCAGAACCAAACTTTCTGAATACCTACTAAATGAAGAAAGCGAATGACGAATCAAAGAAATAATAAAATAAATTGCAAATTACAAAAAAAAAAACTTAAAGTTCTCTATGTCAGAACAAAATGAATACAAAATTAGCCAATTTAGAAAATTTCATTTGTATGAATCGCTGTCAGTTGATCGATCACATGCCTGAAATACTTAAGTGGGCATGTGTAGCATATTAATTCGACCAAGAAACCTCCCACGTCGTTGTTGCTGCTTTACTGACCTTCTACTGGACCGCATTTATATATAAGCAAAGCACACTGGAGTCTCAGGCCCTACAGTCTGGAATGGGACATATAGAAATACTTTTTAAAGTAGTGTATTTTCAAGCGAACTAGTGAAGAAATACTTGACAATGTTCTCTTCAGGGGCGCATCAGTACACATTTTCAGGGGGTGTGAGGGTTATAGATTTTATACACAACGAAATAAACAGAGTTTTTCAATTTAACTCTTATTATCGGTTAATGTTTTATCATCATTTGCCCGGATTTCGAGCACCGGAAAGAAAAAGTAAATCTGATTATGATTAGTGTTTTGTCAAGTTTTTATTTCGGGGTGTTTTCACCCCCAAACCGTACTCCCTGGGTGCCCGCCTGGTTCTCTTTAATTCAAAAGTTTCACTCTTATGTGCCCAGTCCACCTCTGTATTGTTTAAAAACACTGTTAAGGCTGACTTATGTTAACCTCATGTTACCATAACAAAGTTAACTGTCATGTAAACATGTCCTCAATGGCCAAAGCGTACTTTTGAGTAGTGAATATTGAACAGAGCTTATGCTAACATAGATGTGTGTATGTATGGGATTGCTCTGTTAAGTTACTTAAACTGATTATTTTCAATTGGCGAAATGTTTCTTAGTGATTTATTTTTATTGTTTATAAAGAAAATTCATTTTTATTTCTATCATAATTAAGAAAAACCCATTTCTGTCTCTATGATAAGCGGATATTCGAAGATTATATGTTTTTGATTCTTCGGCATCTGGCATCTAGGGTATAGCCCTCGTACTCAGAATTAACCTGCATTCATAGTTAGGTTGGTAGGTAAAGCGGTCGCCCGAAGGGCCATTATTGACCCCTTGTGATACCGCATGAGACACAAGTCCATTCATAGTTAACCATTAAAAATTTCCTTAGGTGGTGATTAACCTGCCCAAGACAACAACGTATCCAACTGTCGATCTACATTATTTTCTTTTTTAGAAGTAGTGCGGCCGTTTTCCAATGCGTTCCATCATTTTTACTCCAGTTTCAGGGATATTTATCTCTTTTCTTGGCATATTTTCCCATTACTCTATGGAAAGTTTTTCTGTTGTAAATGTGATCGCATTTCATTCGACAGTATATCAGGGACTTTTGACCATACTATCAAGGAACACTGCCAGTATACGAGTGCGCGAGTAATTGTTGCAAATGATTTCACTGCCAAGGTTCGATGCTCATATTGGGTAATAGGAATAGTGTAACAGCTTTCTATTGAGTCTCTACTGTGTGAGTTTACAGTGTTTTGGCTGGTGCACTATATCCAAAGTATGAATATCGAGTTCATGTTGACTTCTTCGCGCATTCATTTCAAGGAATCCCGCTCACACTTTCTAAATGAATGCTTCTTCTCAATTGCTCAATTTTCGATGCTCAGAGTATTTAAAACCATTCAACTGTCTGTCACTGTGGCATTCAGATCTTATTGCTCCAGATTTTCTAGATTTATCATTGGTTGATTATACGCCACTGCTTTTGTTATATGTCTGTATGAGGATCATAATTTAATATGCCAACGCAATCCTATATTATCAGAACACATTTCAAACTATGTAGTTTGGGCTCACTTTTTCCCAGGCTCTATTACATGCTTTCATTCCAGGGCCCAAGTCCATAGTAATCCGTTTCTGGTGCCAGTACCACCACTGTCCAAGAGTGCCACTACTGTATTAGTATCGTAGGCAAAGCAATAATGTTGATGAAATGTCGTAATGTCGTCCTCATGCGCATTAATAATGCCATTAAATCGTACACAATCTCAGGAAAGATCTCAACAACCACGAACAACATTCAGTGCAGATATTTTTATGTTTTTTATGCAAATCAATGGAATAAAATTGCCGCCAGTGTTCCGGCAGAACATAACTCAACAATTTTGCACTTGCCTCAAAATTAAGTCCAAGAAATTAATTTAATGTGTTTGCTTTTACCCGCACACCAACAACAACAACGGCAACTACAACAACAACAAAGATGATGCGCCTAGTTACTGGGAATTTTGGCGGTGTGCGTGTAACGAAAAAGCGGCGAGCAGCGCGCTTTGATGTTGCGCGTTGTTTAATACGCGACTCAGACCGCATGCAAATCGGCAGCACAGCAGAATTGGCCAATGTGATAACTTCGGCGGTGGCTTTTATGCAGAACGCAAGCAGGAATTCAACAACCAACAGCCAAAGACACCGTTGGAGCAGCACTCGTCACGTGGGTGTGCACTTTGATTGTACGAATGCCTCTGCGTTACTCATTCCAGTATGAGTGGTGCCAATAACCGATTCGGACGCAAGCAGGAACTGAGTGCTTAGATTTTGAAAATTCCACGGTTCTTAGGTGAGGTGCGAACTTCTGAGAGGTTATATATGGCTGTGGCGGAACCTCGTCTAATAGTAGAACCGTCTAATAGTAGAACACATTCGAAGTATCGATGCCTATAGTAGAAGGAACGAAGCATATATTTTAAGTATATAGGCTTGGATACTATAAGATTAGAAGATTATATTAGAAGTATCGAAGACCATGCGTCGAAGCGCATATTCGATTTTAAAAGTAACGAAGCTTATATTTGAAGTATTGAAGTCCATATTAGAAGTATCGAATACCATATTAGAAGTATCGTAGCCTCTATTAGAAGTATCGAATCCTATATTAGAAGTATCCAAGCATCTATTAGAAGTATCGAGGCAATTCACTTTTCCTAAGTACATGAATTACAATGACACCAGGCGCTTCCAGAAGCCACCAACCCCAACAAATGTTCTCAGCACTTTTAACCTTAACCAGTGCTGATTCCAGTATGGTACCAAAAGGATTGACATTCATGTATGGGTTACCGACAAACTTTTTTGACTTTGGGGGAAAGGATGTTAATGCTCCATATCTTCCTGTCAACGGTCTTCCTTCTCATATAGACGACAGGATATTTGTTTCTAATATACCAAACCGGCAGTTCTATTGTATTCGTTCAGGGGAGTGGTTTATGGTCAATATGTTATATATTGAGGGCTTTGACACTTGACTAGAAGGAAAATGATATAGAATACTCAAAATGCAATCACCTGATCCCAATCAGAACCTAGCCATCTGTTATTGAAACATCCTCAATATACAGAGTAAAGAATTCCCTAAGGCTGTGATCAATAATAAATTTTGCACAGAAATAGACTTTTAATTATTCATGATTAAACATGAATAAATGTCTTATGTTATAAGTTATTAGTGAAAAGTCATTAAAGACAAGTTACTAGTGATGACAAGTTAATTGGGAAGTCATTATTGACAAGTTAATAGTGCTAAGTCACTGATGACAAGTTAATAGGGAAAAGTCAGTAATGACAGGTTAATAGTGAAAAGTCATTAATGACAAGTTAATAGTGAAAGGTCACTGATGACAAGTTAATTGGGAAGTCATTAATGACAAGTTAATAGTGAAAAGTCACTGATGACAAGTTAATTGGGAAGTCATTAATGACAAGTTAATAGTGAAAAGTCACTGATGACAAGTTAATAGTTAAAAGTCATTAATGACAAGTTAATAGTGAAAAGTCACTGATGACAAGTTAATAGTGAAACATCATTAGTGAGGTTCTATATTTTTATCATACTATGAAGCAAGGACTCTTTAATCATCATATACTATCCTATCCTATCACTAATGGAGCCAGTTGTGGAATACGTGAAGTTATCTAAAATAAAACAAATAAACGTTTACAATAAGAGAGTGCGAGCGAGAGGGAGCGAGCGAGGGGATCAGAGACGGCACAAGCGAGAATGCCAGTGAGACAGATGTAGTTCAGTTGTGACTTCAAAGCAGCTGTGATATAAAATTGTTCTACAAGTAAAAGTAATAATAATCAATTCCTATGGTTCAACTGGGGAGCAAAGGGCCACAAATGTTGTTGTTAGCAAATGAGACTCTGGTCACCTAGGAAGGGCGATATAATCCTACCATCAGCACTGAGGAAATGCTGTTGCAAACAACCAAGAATTTGGTAGTATGTGTGGTGGCTGAAATTAGCACCCCCGACACCAGACTCGGAGAGGTGGGTCGCGCTTAAACTTTAATTATAATCAATACTTTCATTAAATTATCAAACAAAAGTTGTTTACATTATTTTACATATTCCCGTGATCGAACGTATTAGCAAGTAACTAATTTACGTAACAATAATAAATTTTCAAGTTCGACCGTTTTTATTGCCGCTCATAATCGAATTGTATGCTAAGTTTTCCATAATAGCCTCCAAACACAACTCCTCCAAAGTCACAAAAATTCTTCGTCATTATTTTGATGTGTTGGCCAAGTTTATTGATTTTTAATTGCATGCCCATAAAGTGAAAATCAAAATTTCAATCTACGGGAGCAACATTGTAGTTGGGCCCAGCTAAACACGCACTTATAAACCCATAGAATCTCATTTGGAATTTTAAGTACTCCACCGTAGTTAGAATTCAAATCCATCGAGCCGGGTGATTTATTAGTTTGACGCGTGGTCTCACTGCCGGACCGGACAAGGGCGCTTGGGCTCATGATAATTGGTAAGACTGGTAGTCGACAATTTGACTTATGGCCAGCAGCAGTTGCAGAGAATGCCTCCAAGATAGCATTAAAGGATGCAAGGTGCATATAAGTAAATGCTTAACTAGCTGCATTCCAATTGCTGGCGATCGCCCATCTATGCAGGGGCAGAGCTGTAGTTGAGCTATAACAGAGCTGTGACAGAGCTGTAACAGAGTTATGGCAGAGCTGTGGTAGAATATGGCAGAGCTGTGACAGAGCAGGGCTGTGGTAGAGCTGTGGTAGATCCGTGGCAGAGCTGTGTCAGAGTTGTGTCAGAGCTACGTCAATGCAGCTGCCACCCACAACGCACTCGCGGTTGGAAGCCATAAATTCCCGAAAAACACACATTTACCTGACATTAGCACCACCAAATGTGGAATTTGTGTGCAGCGTGTGAAGGGTGCCACTTGCTCGCAGCTCATTAGGAATTCCACCAACACGACGAACACGCCGCCGCAGTCTTCCAGGAACACATACAACAAATCAATGCACAACGCATGCGTGAACGAATAATGACTCAGGCGTAGACTCATAAATATTTTTATGTGTTTTAATGCACAAAATTTAAGCGTTTCCTTTTCCTTTCCTCGAGTTTTCTGGTTTGTTTTTTTTTTTTTTTGTTTACTTATTTATATAAATATTTATATATCCTGTTCGCGGAACTCGTGATTTTATTCTAAATTTCTGCACGTTCAAACGGGTTTTTATGGTTTTTAATTTCGACCTACCACAAATTTTTGATGAAATAAAAATTAATTTTCAATTTAATGAAGTAAAAATTTTAAATGATTTAAGATTCTTGACCGTTAGAAGCCTTTGACTGCCAGACATCAACCTGGAGAACGGTTTCTTCTAGTATCGTAATAGGGTAGATGGCTTTATTCGAAGGGGGTTGGAAAAGGGAACAGTGATCATGATTTAGTTTAGATAAAAACGAAGTAGCTTTAGGGAGACTCACTTGGATGATTACGGTTCACTGTGCCAAAATCAGTTAGCGGCCTTAAATAGCTCCTCAAATCTTTGGTTAATTGGTCTTCCAAAAAGTTCACACTTTCCATCGTCACGATGCATGAATGAATGAATGAATGAAATAGAGAGGGGAAAATGTACCTCGATCAATTTGATCTATTGTACTCCTCCTACATGTGCCTATTAAAGGTCTTCTATTAGTCCAACAGTTCTAAGGAAACTTAGCACTGAGTTGGGGTTCATTGCTCTAATGTCTCTGCCCTCGGGCCAGTAATACCCCAGATATTTCTTCCTACTGCGACCAAAGGCTTCCCTGTTCATTAGAAGGAGCTCTGGTCTCCGTGCAGAATCTACACGTGTTTTCTCTTGAGAATCCTAGATTCATGAGATGGCTTCTTAAACGACAGTGGCCTGTGAGGTGACCTGTCAGAATTCTTAAATTGATTTTGCTTAACTGTAGACATAGAACTGCACGTTTTGAGTTGTCGTTCCCAATCATGAGTCTAATTTTTGGTAGTAAGACTCTCCTGTCCTAGTTTATCTGTTATGCTATTTGCCCCTATGCCAAAGAATGGTTTAGGTCCAATAAAAGGTGACGCTGCCACATTCCTGGCAAGACTATGCGCTTTTTCATTACCAGGGATCCCAGTGCGTCATGGGATCCATATTATGGAAAGTTTATTGAGGCCACGATGCCTTCTGCTTTTATTTATTTCGCCTGCTTTCGAGATCCTTTCACACATTCCAAAACTAAATTAGTCATCGTCGATGTCAAATAGTATGAGAGATAGGTTCAAGATTACTAATGACTTATTAGAAATGATCTTTCACTAATTCTTTTTCTTCTTGGCGCTTTTCCCAATGGCGCTACAATCGATGCTCGGTCTTGGCCGCCTCCATAAAACTTCACCAGTCACCTCTGCTATAGGACCGCTATTGCTAGTTGGCAAGGACAAGCTCAAACAGGTACCCCAGCACCTAGTATTTCGAAGGGAGATTAGGACATTCTCTTCTACGGCTTCCACCACCGTGAGTTGAAGAATACACCCTCGCCGGAGCGGCCTCATCCATTGGCTCAAATGACAAGCCAGCGGAGCCGAGGGATTTTAATGCACTTGAATATGTCAGTGTCAGCGTAGAGCTCATACAGCTCAACGTTCCATCTTCTTCGATACATCGTCGTCCGCGCTTATTGTACTTTAGATCTTGCGAAGTTTCTGCCTCGAGTGCTCCCAACAGCCTCTCATCATTGGTGGTCATTGTCTTATAGAACGTTATTTTCGTTCGTCAAGAGAGAGCTCTGCTTCTCAAATGTCTAATGAGCCCATAAAAGCACCTATTAACAAGAGAGGATGACATTTTTGTTGGTATAAATGCTGAATCCTAGATCACCGAAATCCTTGACAACTTCGAACAGAAACATGTTTTCGAAGACTTCCTAACTCTTTGCTTCCTGACACAAGCTTTTCGTTTTGTCCTCATTCACCACTTGACCCACTCGACCAGACTTCTTTTCCAGGGTGGATAATGCTGCACTGGGTCAATGAGGTCAATATTATCAGCGTATGCCAACAGCACGACACTCTTGTGAAATATTGGGCCAGAGTTATCGATGATTGCAGCTCGAATTATTTTCTCCAGCAGAGGTTGAAGAAGTCACACGTTAGGGAGCCATCTTGCCTGGAATCTCGTTTGTCATTGAATGATGCGGGGAGGACTGTTCCAATTTTCAGTCACTGTCATTTTGCCAAGTCGAATGTCCTCTTCAGGGATTCCAAACACTGCGACGTACATGTGATGCCTAATCGTAATATCGAAGGCGCTTTTTTAATCGAGGTGCGTGTCGATTTCGTTTTTCTCGGGTCTTTTCCAGGATTTGGCGTAGTGTGAATATCTGGTCAATGGTGGACTTAGCAGGTCTGACGCCACACTGATAAGGTCCAATCAGCTCGTTGACTATGGGCTTCAATCTTTCACACAGTACGCTCGATAGAACCTTATATGCGATATTCAAGACTCATCCACGGTAGTTGGCGCAAATCCTGAGATCGCCCTTCTTGTGCATTGCCAGAGTACGCTGAGGTTCCAAGCACTGGGCATGCTTTCATCCGACATAGTCTGATGTCTATTAACAAATTTAAACAATAGTGGGTTTTGGCAAATAACGGAAACCAGGCGACACTCACCCACAGAGTAGAGTTATTGACCTTATTCATTCTAATTTAGTATTGGAATTTTGCGGATGACGAATTTTCGAAGTGTGTAGGCATCAATTTGAAGGCATTTGAATGTTATATAAGGAAAATTTAGATTAGATTAGATTAATGAAGGGTTCTATACACCGCGACCTGAAATATCTAATGTGATGCCCCCATTTAGTTAAAATATGAGGATAGTCTCAACTATAAATCTTCTGTTAAGTGAATTGCCGACAGGAATTCATGTATTTTGGAGGAATCAAGTTGAGGGATCTTGCTCATAGATATCTAAAATATATTCTCCAATTAACACTTGTGCCTTTTGTGTGCCAATAGTCCGGAGTCCGTGATCAGGTACAGTGAGGTTTCGTCACTTTCTCCACAGAATCCACAGATGACATCTGAAGATAGACCGAACTTATTCATATGATAGTTTAGTCTACAGTGTCTGCTTAAAACGCCTGTGATGATTCTTAATTTACCCCGAGGCATTTTAATTAACTCTTTAGGTCTCTTAGAATTAAAGTCCCCCAGAAGAGCTTTGAACTGTCTGAATCCCAGAAGATTTTTCCAGGTTTGACTTCTTTTTGCATCTGTGAACTTCTTCAGCAGAATTCCAATGGTGTTGTATAACACTCCACAGATGGGTTCAGGGCCGTTGAACTGAGAGGCCCCAGCTTTCCTTGCTAAGCTTTCAACCTTCTGTTTTCCCTCTACTCCTATGTGGCCTGGTACCCACAGTAGAGATAACTTCTTGATACTGCCTAGGGAGTTCAGTTTCCCAATACAGTCCCACACAAGTTTAGACCTAACCAAGGGTGACCTCACACTTTTGTGTCCTGCTTGACTATCGGATAGTATTGATGTGTTTTTTGTCCGATACTTCTTGTCAATGTTGATCTGAGCACATCTTTCAATAGCGTGAATTTACTCTTGATAAATGCTTGGGAAAGAACCCATTGGCTCCAGTAGTTGCTTCTAAGCCCAAATACTCCTGCCCCAGTTCCGTCCATAGTCTTAGAACCGTCTGTATACCATAAATAGGGAGATACTACGTAATATCTAGTTGAATAATTGTAACTTGAAATCCGTAGCTATAAATGTGTTAGTAGTGGGTGTGGAAGTGAAGCTAATAAAAATTGTTAGTTATTAAACTGTGTTGAAAATGTTTCAGAGAATTGCTATGAAGTTATACAGCTTGAAAACCGAACTTTGAAACAAGGGTTTATGGTCTCAAATGCGCTGGGATGAGCTGAACCGGATTGCCAGGACTCGATTACAGAAATTTCTGAGGATATTTTTTTAAATATTTTGTGTTTTTATTTGGTTTTCTTTGTTCCTGATTAAACAGTATTTGATATAAACTTAATTTTGCTCCATGATCCTATTAAGGATTTTTTGGCACAAGGTTGGAATAATAGCAGGGTTTTAATGATAATATTCGGACAGAGGACGATGAGTAAAGACCAAGAAATATCCTTAACCACTCTACAATGCAACTGATTCGATCTGAATGTTCAGGTCACTGCAAGTGAATCTTTTCTGCAACTGAATTCTCTGCTGAGGCTGAATACTTCCTGCGACTGAATTCTCGCTGCGACTTTTTCGAATTTTTTCTGCGACTGAATTCTTCTTACAACTGAATTCTTCTTACAATTGATTTCTTCTTACAACTGATTTCTTCCTGCGAGTAAATGTTTCCTGTCCTGAATTCCCACTGCAGCTGAATACTTCCTGTGACTGAATTCCCACTAATAATAAATTTTTCCTGCGACTGAGTTCTTCCTGCGGCTGAATTCTCTACTGCGACTGAATTCTCCCTGCAAATTCTCCTAGGATAAGGAAAGGATATATAATACACTGGTGATATTATGACTATAAACCAAACAACCAACTATAATTTCCTCTAAAAAAAAATGATATAAAACCAACTTCCAAAGGGACCCTCGGACGTAATTCAAAGTCGAATACAGTACACCCAGGAATTTATTTTAAAACATTAAATTTCTTTAACAAATTGAAAATGTGTTGATAAGGTTTCTTTAAAGTTGTTTATTGTATAATATATTTGTTTAAACATAATCGATTTTGTTTTTTTTTTTGTTTAATTTTCATTTTGCATTACAATTTCTTGACTATTTCATTAAAAATTTCGAAGAATTAATATAAAGCGACCGTTAAACAAACATTAAATTATATTATATAAAATGTGACATACAAAATCTCAACAATTCTTGACGTTTTTCTCGTTCTTGAAAGCCATTTGTTCAATTGTTTTATGCTACGCTCAAACAAGGACAAACTTTGCGGTTTGTATGCATTTCAATTCATTTGTAAGCCTTTGCTTAGTACCAGTTTCTTAGTTCTGATTATTTTACTTAGTATTGCATCTTCACAATATCAGGGAAGTGGGGAATCACTAAAAAAAATTTATATATGTACTAAATAAAAATATATAAGATTATTATATTTGTAGAAAATAATAATAATAATGTAATGTAATCACACCAATTGCTTTAGGCATATAACTTAATTCATTACAGTACAATCAAAAGTGCACGATAATTACATAAAATGTGAGTAAAAAAAAATACACAGCAAGAGTTTTGGAAAGCCGCGATGGCTTCGTTTCGTACAACTTTGTGTTAAATGAGACAAAAGAAAGCACACATATTCGAAATTATATTAAAAATAAAAGAGGAGAAGTGCACGCATCCACACATCACAGTATGCAATTTTGTGTGTGTTTTTTATACAAAGAGCAACGCATGTTTCGAGGCCTCGGTTCTGGTCTAATTGAAAATGCAACTTGAAATGTTTTTGTGTTCTTATCCGCTGCATTCTGGATTTTCATTCATTTGTTCATTGTTCATATTACATATTAGTGAAATTATACATACTTTCATCTCATTTCATTTTTATACATAGTGTGTAGCATTTAAACTTTAATTTAAAAAATTTTAAATTTCTAGTTTCTTGTTTTTAGTAATTTTTGTGTTGTATTTGTTGGTTATTTGTGTTGTGTGTGTGTATGTGTGTGAGTGCCGCAAATTATACCGCCGTGGCAGCGTCTTGGCATGGATCCGCTCTAACGACTTTGACTCTTCGAATGCGCAATTAGCCACTGCAGCGTGATATCAATATTATCCTTTTCCTTACACGAAATACTGTAACAGCAAATCTCTCGGTCCTGTATACTTGATAAATTCCTGCAATTAAGGGGAAGACAATTCAAATTAGAGGTGAAAAGATAACATTTGTAATAGTAAAATTTAATTTAGTGGTGAGTCTGTTAACATTTGCCATGGAAAAATTCAAAATAAATGTGAGTCAATTAACATTTGCATGCCAAATTTCAAATCAGAGGTGAATCAAGAAAATGAGTCAATTAACATTTGACATAATAAAGTGCAAATTAAAGGTGAATCAGTTAACATTTTACATGGTAAAATTCAAATTAAAGGTGTGTCAATTGACGTTTGACATGATAAAAGTTCAAATAGAGGTGAGTAAATTAACACTGGTCAAAGTAAAGATAAAAATATTGGTGAGTCAATTAACATTTGTCACAATAAATTTCAAATTAGAGATAACATTTTAAATGGTCAAATTCAAATAGAAGCGAGTCAACTAACATTTTATATGGTAAAATTCAAATAGAAGTGAGTAAATTAACATTTGTCAAAATAAAGGTAAAAAAGTGTGAGTTAATTAAAATTTGTGATGGTAAAGTTCAAATTGGAAGCGAGTCAATTACATTTGGCATGGTAAAGTTCAAGTTAGACGTGAATAAATTAACTTTAGTCAAAGTAAAGATAAAAAATGTGACTTAATTAAAATTTGTCATGGTAAAGTTCAAATTAGAAGTGAGTCAATTAAAATTTGTCATGGTAAAGTGCAAGTTAGACGTGAATAAATTAACATTAGTCAAAGTAAAGTAAGTTAAAAATAGAGGTGAGTTAATTAACATTTGACATTCAAATTATAGGAAAGTCAAGTAACATTTGATACAATAAAGTGAAATTAGAGGTGAGTCAGTTAACATTTTACATAGTGAAATTAAAATTAGATGTGAGTCAATTAACATTTTACTTAATAAAAGTTAAAATAGAGGTGAGTTAATTAACATTAGTCAAACTAAAGTTGAAAATAGAGGTGAGTTAATAAACATTTGTCAAAGTAAATTGCAAATTAGAAGTGAGTCAATTAACATTTACCATGCCAAATTTCAAATTAGAGATTAATCAGCTAACATTTTTCATGGCAAAATTCAAAGAGGTGAGTAAATTAACATTTGTTAAAGTAATCAAGAAAATGAGTCAATTAAAATTTGACATGATAAAATGCAAATTAGAGGTGAGTCAATTAACATTTTACATGATAAAGTGCAATTAATCTTTGTCATAATAAAATTCAAAATGACAAATAAATATGTGAATAAAAATATGTTAATAAAAAAAATAACATCTAAGTTTCTAATGCTAATGATGCCAGCATATTGTGATGCCAAAAGCAATATTAAAATTCTGAATCGTTAAAATAAGCATACAAACTTTACTTCCAAACATAACTAAATTGTGTACTTTTATCATCGGATTCACAATAAAAACTAAATCTTAACAGAATGTTAACTGGATTTAACATTAATAGTAAAGGTACAGAGTGACATAAAACGACACAGAAACGTCAACAGAAACAGAATCCAGAACATTTGCAACAGAAACAAAATCAACATAACGAATTTGTATTAGATTAGCTTAAATTTAACAACAGAAACTGAAAGTTTGCAGACAAAACAAAAACAACTCATCGTGAGTTTTTCTGCAACAGAAATCGTTAAATATATTAAAGTAATTGTTGGTGCTAGCAACATAAATTCATTTTAATATGTTAATTTATATTTAAAATTTGTAGTTTGTAATAATTATATTTGTTAATAATTTATTTTAGCAATTAGTAAATTTTTTTTCAATATACAATTCCCTATACATGTAACCTTATTCCATTTGCTAACCTTATTTGCAAAACTGAACTTCGAGGAGAACAAAAATTCCCAACAACAAATGGAACATTTTTATTTAGGAGCATTTAATATTAAATATTTCTATTGAAATGTTGTATATTAAAATAAAAATTTGAATGAAAATTAGTTGTCAACATATTACAATAATTTTGATCCTATTTTATTCGGTTTTTTTAAGTTAAAAAAACCTTTAAAAAACCTTAATAAAAAAAAATTGTATGTTTGTCTGAAGGGCTACGCAAGGTGAAGTAATTTTATAGGTGGATGTAAGAATCAATTTTGGACTGCCGCGTTTATTATCACCCCCTTTAACTTCTCTGTACTGTGATAAGCTACTTATTGCGGTTTCCTTTTGATTTAACAATTCACACGTACACTTTAGTACTATTGTTAATAACTGCAGTATATTGCTTTATTAACTGAAAGTGGTACTTTGGTATTAACTGGTACAAACTGGTACTTTCGTATTAGCTGATACAAAATGGAAATTTGGTATTAACTGGTACAAACTGGTACTTTGGTATTAACTGATACAAAACGGAAATTTGGTATTAACTGGTTCAAAATAGTAAATTTAATGGCACTCAGCCCAGTTCAAATAAATTGTTAGAATGGAATCATGTATAGATTATTATTATTGTTTTATCTTACACCATATTTAACTATGTCTGCAAGGATCTGGGTGAATGAGTACTAGCTACTGAGGCTTTCGACTCGAAGAGAAGAAGTTTTACAAAGAAGCATTATTGAGACCATGCGCAACGAATGGATTATACAAGATATATATGGATATAATATTCGTTATTAGAATAGAAATATGGTGTTAACAGCGAGCGTTTGGCAGGAGAGAAAGAGAGAGTTTGACTCAATAGTTCATATAGATTTTGTTATATAAATATTTTTTTAACAATTAGACGATCAACTAGTTTAAATATGAAATAGGTTAGTCTTCTACATACAATAGATTTTGTTTGTGTTCATTTTTGAAAAGAATTTTGAATTAAATAAAATAGTTCTTTCAAAATTCCCTCTTAAATATGTACTTTAAAAATTATCACACTAAGCAACAAAACTGATTCGTACTTGATTCATACTCTTTTTCGTTGAGAAAAGTGTACTATAAATATAACTGGTAATGGCATCCCTGTTTATATACTGGATTTAACATTACTCGCAACATTTAACATTCTCTTTCAACATAACTTTGAATGGTGGATACTCACATGCGTTCGATTAAACCAGTTTCGTCGAGTGCGCCTGGAAGATCACGTTTATTACCCAACACAAGGACTGGAATGCCGGCCAATTGCGGTTTATCTAACAATGAATGTAATTCATTTCTCGACGCTTCCATTTTCTCTAAATCCGCAGCATCAACCATATAACTAAGCACATTGTCGGACAAAACAGTTAAAATATAGTAAATATATGAAATTTGATTCTATGGAACACTTACACAATGGCATTCACACCGCGACAGTATCGCTCCCACATCGATCTGAACCTTGGCTGACCGCCAATATCCCATACTTTGATGGTTACATTGCCTTTGGTTATTTTACGCATGTTAAATCCAACTGTGGGTATCATGTCCTCCGTAAATTGACCAGACTAGAGGAAAAATATAAATTTACTAAACAATTTCTTTATAAATTACAAATAAAACCAAATAATCAGAAATACGAAGTAAGATTGTTTAACAAAAATAGGTTTTCGTCATATTAAATTATAATCTTAATAAAAGTGTTCAAGTATTGTTTGTAATAATTGTCAACATTTCAAATGCTGTCCAGAATTGTAAAACCTTATTTTAAACGTATTTTAGGTAAAAGATGCGAACCTCTTTATTAATTAATGGGCAATTATATAAATATCATGATTTTGGGAAGAGTATTAAGAGTATTTTCATACGTTTGTAGATGATAATTAATGATAGAAGCCGCAGTCAGTTATAAATTTCCACAGTGCCCAGTTGATTTCCTGATCCAAACCATACGGGAAAAGTACATACTACACCAAAATAAGATTAAAATCATTTGGGTTCCCAGCCATGTTAGCATCCGCGGAAACGATTTCGACAATATTAGAGCAAGGTCATGTTGAATGAACCACTGCACAGCTTTTCTTTCCTGACAAAAAAGGACATAAATAGGAAACTTTATTCCCATTTGCAGGCAGTGAATTCCGAAGATTGGATTTCATTATATCATCTTTACTCCATACTCAATATATATAGAATTACTCCAGCTTACCCTATAACTAGTAGCTGCTACGAGTTAAAAACCTTGGTTCGTCTGCGTTTAGAACGTACAAAGCTCTCATGAATACCTTCTGTTGGTAGGCCTGCTCAAATGTGCTTGTTTTGCCGTCAGGATACAGTGACCGTAAATCATCTGCTACAAAACTGTGCCAATCTTAACGCCTTACGTAAAGCATCGTCTGAGAGAGGGCCGAATTTTCGCTTTGTGATACCGCTTGAGACACAAGTCCCATTCCCTTTCAAAAGCCTGTGTGCCTAGGGAAAGCAGCAATAATTTGCATTTTTCAATTTGTACAGTGAAAAAGAAGAGATTCATCCCATTGTCTCCCAATTACCTTCATATGAGAATCAATTAACTAGCAAGATGGAATTTTTCATGGAAATTTTTTAAGGTCTTTACATAAAGGAAGCGTTTCCTCATCTTAGAGACAAAATTTTAGGAAATACTCTTGCGATTGATGTTCTATTAACTGTAAGCCACTGTGGTAGCAATCATTGCAATCTATAATCATAGCTGTCTACATACAACCGCGGCAGTTTATAACAGCAGTTTATTACAGCTGATAACCCACTAAAACTTTCCATAAGTCCGCATTACTGCAGTACTCAAATATCGAAATTTGAGCTATTAACCAATCAACAATCCCCCTGTTTCCCGCATCCATTCGAACCTCTGCCCGCACTTTGATCGGGTCTGAAACAATACAAATTCAAATGAGTCATTCTTGTTCAAGCAGAAAGAAATCCTACACCACAGTATTTATGGGCTTTTGAGTGTGAAGTGTGAGACTTGAATTACTGAAGCAAAAAAAACTTATTGCATCCATATTCATCTCATCTTCTTCAGCCTTTCAAGTAATTTACTTGCCGAAAAGCAAGCAACGGATCATTGCACTGCTAGTAAACAACACGGTGTCTTTTAGTATGGCGTCACACTCTTCAACTGATAAAGTGACAAATCCACGCAAACAAACAAATAAACCTCACGAGCTCGTCGTCATCCATTGACAGCAATCAACTAATGCATTATTGATTTATATACGAACTAGAGATCTGCTGCCACCTTCAATCAATTGAAGATTCAACTAACACGAAAAGCATATTAAAAATTAATTAGCATATTAATGGCAATTAATTTGGAAAATGGAATCGAAAACAACTCGATAACAAAAAAATGAGTAATAATCCCAAAAAGCGGTGGGGGCTGGAAACTTATTTTTCTTGCCAACTGTCACCGTTAGGGGGGGTTTATGACGTAGAAAAGTTGGGTGTTTGTTGGCTCGATGAAAGAATACTCACGGCTATAACATTAACAAACGTTGTCTTCCCGGAGAACTGCAGTCCCACCAGCGTCAATTCCATTTCCTCTTTCCAGAAGATACTCTTAAACCAATCCAATATTCTGTTGATTAAGGCGAGCATTTTCGCTTCTCCGATTAACTGAACTTGATTCTTTTAAGAAGTTAGTTGCTTAAATTTTCTTTTTTCTCTTTTTTCTATCTTTTTTTTATTTCTTTACGCCCAAATCTAAACTGGCAATCTCCTTTGCGTTTTAACTTATGCCTAACCAGGGTTGCCAAGGCAAAAATTAAAAGTGCCTTAAGGTCTGATCAGAATACTCTTTTACGTAATGTAGTGAATTAGGTAATGGGCCTTCAAAAATTTACTTAATGGGTTTCGGCATAAGAGCTGTAAAGGAATTAAAGCAGAACTTAGTTTTAAATGTTTTCAAGCACTTAACTTACAGTTAATGTCCCACTTAAAGTATACATTTGGCTGGTATGCAACATAATTGTTATAGAGGTATCTTAGAACTTAAAAAAATTATTGTGATAAATATATATGTATATATAGAAAGAAGGAGGTTTCCAAGCACTCAGGCTTAGATGCCCATTTTACTATACAAAGATAATTAATTATAGCGTAAGGTATAATAAGTTAGCATCCCAATGGGCTCATGTATGTCTAAAGTGTGTCTTCTGGCCGAATGTTCTTGCCCTTGACAGCCACTTAAACTTACCTAGATAAAAGTGTGGTAGGTCAGATAGTCGCAGAAGCAGGTCTCCTAGCACTCAGACATTGATGTAAATCTACCTAACCTAAGGTATAAGAATAATAATAATATATGTATATAAAATATTTTTTTAAATGCATTCTAGGCATACTCTATTACTTTATCAGACGAGTTTCTCCACACATCTATGTTTCTTTTTTAAAATACACCAATTCTCTTTTATCACACATGTTTCTTCACTCATCAGGTTTCTTCACATCATTCAGGACACACAGCTAAAGGTATTGCTCATTTTTTAAAAAATGTTCCCAATCATTTATATTTTAGAGGAGGACACAGAGATAAAGGTACTGCTCATTTTTTAAAAACGGTTTCCACTTACGCTTTCCCAATTATTTAATTTATTTTCTATTTTATTCATTGCATTATTATCATTAATTATTATACAGATTGCCAACTAATGATAAATAAAGACTTTTTTGACGTTTAAGTGTCGCTTCTCAGTGTTCTCTGCTTTCAGTTCAGTGTCGTGACCAAGGTGAATTTACTAACATGGGGACTGCAAGGCAAGGTGAATTTACTTATATGGAGATTGCAAGGTGAATTTCGTACCTCCGGAATTCTCAAACATAAGCAATGTGTGATTAGTTACTTTTCAAAATAAACGAAATTGAGAGGAAAGGAGAAATGCATTAGAGTTGCTTAAAGTGTTACACAATTTATATAAAATATATTTAATAGTTGAATAGACTCATAATTTCTTCATAATGTTCAAGCTTCACAAAAATAACAATTAAAAACTCTTATTCACTCAAATCAAAACTCTATTTGCAATTGCATATTTGTTTTGATCGCATTTTTCTATAAATTCCATTTTGACAACAACGTTGGGAAAATAGGTTCAAAAAAAATTGTTCTTGCAGTAAATTCACATTTGGTCGTGACCATCAGTGCCGAAACATCATACTTTAATATATTCTGCTCCGGGCATGTTCTTAAAAATGCTTCTTTCCAAATCTTTTTCTCTTCGAAGGCCTTAGTTGCTGGTACTATCCCAATCCCTAAAATTAATTATGGGGTAAGGTATAATAACAATATTACTTGAATATATTCCTATAAATTTTTGAAAACTAGGATTAAAAGGTACTTGGCAACACCAATATAAAATATTCATCATCTGGGTGAAAATGGAAAACACAATCGAATTGGATAAAGATAACGACAAAAGAAAGTAATGATTTTTACTCCTTGTCACAAGATGGCGCTGAAGTAACTACTCGAAACATTTTCAACATTTCAAGCTTTCTGCCAACTTTGTTTGAACCAAGTCCATTGCCACTTCCTTAATATAAAACGTAAAGAAGTCCCTCAAAACTTCAAATTCTTTTGAATTAATATATTAAAAAAGTTCAATTCCATTACAATTAGATACAAATTAATATATAATACGCTTATTCCTCACATAAATACTTTTGCAACAATTCTTGTTTACGTTTTTTGAGCAGAGCTTCTTCAATGTCTTTTTGTGTGGGAACGGGCACATGGGCAGTAAAACGTGGCGCCAATAACTCCATAGGATCACTTTCTACTGATTTACTGGTGGTACCTCTCGCGTCCTCCGCAGCTTCACGCGCTGGACCTGAAAGTGGATAAATTTCTTCCTCCTCCTCCTCATCATCGATGCGTCCATCACGAGCCATCTTCTCTCTCCACTCCTTGACAGCAGTCTGTATTGCAATACGTTCGACACGCTCCTCCAATGGTATTAAAATGCCATCATCATCGTCCCGATAACCGTAGTACTCTGCATCGATGTCTCTCATGAGTTCGGCACGTGTCTTTCGCTGTGGCGGAGGCGGATCTTGTTCGAACAATTCACGCACTCCCGGCAAATCTTTGGCGGCTCCAAAGTATTTGTAACCACGATTACCGGGCACCTCTCTGCCTTCAGCATCGAACATTTTTGGCCCATAACGACGATAGTGCGGGCCACCAAGTGATGAAATCTGATTTTCCCAATGTCGTTTCTCACGTAACAATTTGTTGATTTCATCATTCAAATCACGTATGCGGAATTCGCCCAGACCAGCTGAAATGGGGAAAAGGTTGATAGGTTAATAAACAAATCCCTCACGTGGAGCAGGGAGGCTGCAATTTACCATTTTGTATTTGTGCCACCTTTTTTGATATTTCTCGTATAATTTCTAAACGATATTTTTCACATTTCGGCAAATCTGAGCATTCCGAAGCCAAATACGGTCGACGATCCTTTTCACCTGTTTCAGCCTCCTTAGCGGCGCGCCAACGTGCCAAGGTGGTCCTATAAACGAGAACATTTTAATGTTTTATTTGGTACACAAACAAATTAAATACTCCCACATACATAGCCTTCTCTGCATTTCGTGCCTGTGGAATACAATGTCAATTGGAATTATCATCATTTATTTATTTGATTTTTTAAATAAAACTTACCATTTCTGAGAGCTTTGCCGATTTCTTTCTTTTACTTAATTTTTGTTTTAGTAAACAAGTGGAACTGTCAAACCTACCGTGAAGTTGGCTGCGAGTGCTCCAACGTAAACTGACATAATTCTAGTCTATAAAAATGTTGCTAGCTTCTGACGCTGGGTTGGTGTTTCGTGGGAATGAATTCGTAGGCTTATGACTTTTTGCGTGTTATGAAATTATTAAAATAAAAAGAATTTATAGAAAGGTGAAATGAATTGACCGAACTTACAAAAAATTAAACTGTTTTAAACAAATATTTGAAAGGTGTAATTAGAAAACGCTGAATATTGAGCTCTATTTTGAGATAATTAATGTAAATAGCATAAATACGTGCAGTTTGTATATAAACATTGTGTCTGGACATTCACCGCCCTCCCCTGCGACGCTTTCAGAAACAACAGTAATATTCTGGTGCAATATGTCACAGTAATTTGGGTCTGCATTGCTGCAGTATTGGATAATCGAAAACGCTCCATAGAAGGTCGCCAGTCGACAATTGCCAGCTTCAGCAAACAGTGTTTCCGAGTTGTAAGCGCAGATAAGCAATTGTTATGTCGGCAGAGGAATTCAATAAAGTGGCCGATAAAATCGATTTAATAGAACCAACGACTGGAAAATTGTTTTTCGAACACAAAACTGAATTGACATTCTGTAAGCCGCATTTAATGCCACTGAAGTCACTAGCGCTGGAACGTTTGGAAGCAATGCAACACGCCACTGCAAGACAATTGCAAGAGAAGCGTTCGAAGGCCACCAGCGAACGGGAAGACGCCTAAGCGGTGGAGTGAGGAGAGAAATAACTATTGCACTTTGATTACAGTATTTAAAGCACTTTCTGCAACCTAACCCCCACCCACACTCAGCGTACTTACTGTATTTACCAATAATTCAACAATGGCCTATTTGCTGCTTTTTGCCATTTGCTTAGCGCTGTTCCTCGCAGGGATCTCCCTGCATCAATACGGCAACATCCAACGTCAGCACATCATCGTAACGCTTTCGGTGTTGATGGCGTGGTGTTTCTCATTTCTAATTGTTTTTACCATTCCACTGGATGTGACATCGGTGAGTATCGAAATATAATATTCAATATCTTCAATATCATTTTTGCTTTTTAGACCCTCTATCGTCAATGTCTGAAGGAGCACAATGAAATCTCAATCCCAATTACCAACGGCACCATCAACAATGATTCTCTAAAGGACTCTGAGCTGATTATGGAGTGTCAGCCGCCTTGGGGCATGATCTCCGATTCTGTGTTTCCCAATCTCTGGCGCATTATTTATTGGACCTCACAATTTCTCACCTGGTTGATAATGCCCCTAATGCAGTCCTACTTGAAAGCAGGTGACTTCACTATTAAGGGAAAACTGAAGTCTGCCTTAATTGAGAATGCCATCTACTACGGGTCGTATCTGTTCATCTGCGGTGTGCTGTTGATTTACATCGCTGCCAAGGGCGTGTCCCTCGATTGGCAGAAACTGAAAGCCATAGCGTCGTCGGCCTCGAATACCTGGGGTTTGTTCCTGCTGGTGTTGTTGTTAGGTACTCCCAAGAAACCACGCATTAAATTTATATAAATTCAATTTCTATTCCCATTCCAGGTTATGCTCTCGTGGAAGTGCCGCGTTCACTCTGGTTCAACGCGAAACCGGGCTTTACTCTGCAATATGCCTACTTTAAGGCAGCAAAACTCAGCTTAGACAAGACTGAGGCAGAAGAAAACGTCGACGATGTGCTGGAATCCTTGCAAGGCATTAGTCGCGCCGTGCCCAACAACCATGAGTTGCGTCCCTGTGTCGAAACCATACTGCGTAAAGTACCGATCGAGTTGCAGGAACGCGCCAATCGTAACTACACCCGCGGTGGTGGCAACGGAGGCACTTCCACCATTGTCCCCTCGGAGAAGGCTCTGGTGCGCATCCATAAACAAGTCATTAAATCATTGCAGACACTGCAACGCACCGAGGCTCTGTGGAGCGTGCAAGTTGACTCTGTGCTGCATCTGGAGGACGTGTCACGCAATATACATTCCGCCGATCATTGCTTCAAAACGGAGTTTCCCCAACAACGCACGCAACTATATCAAATCGTATATAGTCCAACGTTTCAGTGGTATTGGGAGTGTCTGCTGAAACCACCTTTCCTCAAGGCTCTGTGTGTGCTGACCGCCACCATGTCGTTTATGGTGGTGTGGAGCGAATTGACTTTCTTCAATCGCCGACCAGTGCTCTCAATATTCGCCAATGTCATCAACATGGCCAAGGACAGCAATGACTTCTTCACCATTGAAGTGTTCTCGATGTTCGTGCTCTGCTACTTGTTCTACTGTACTTACTCCACCATACTGCGTATACGCTTCCTGAATTTGTATTATCTGGCGCCGCACCATCAGACAAACGAGCACAGTTTGATATTCAGCGGCATGCTGCTGTGTCGCCTGACTGCGCCCATGTGCCTCAATTTCTTGGGTTTGATTCACATGGATTCGCACATTATTAAAGAGGTACGCTATCAATTCTCTCTACCGAGACCAAGGTCTTAATTTATTATGCTTATGCTTACAATTTGTAGCGCATTATGGAGACCTACTACACCCAAATCATGGGCCACATGGATGTGATTGGCATTATCTCGAACGGGTTCAACATTTACTTTCCCATGTGCATGCTGGCCTTCTGCCTCGCTACGTGGTTCAGTCTCGGCAGCCGTGCCCTTAACGCCCTGGGCTTCCAGCAGTTCTTGCAAAACGAAACCATTGCCACGGAGCTGGTGCAAGAGGGCAAAGATCTGATTGCACGCGAGAAGAGACGCCGCCAACGGAACGAGGAGGCGATGGCACGTCGTCGCGAGTTTACACGCAACGACGCCTTGGCCACAAATGAGTACATCACGAAATATCGTAATATGGGCGGCACGGGCCTGGGTCTTCCACCAGCCAGCAATCCCACTCGCACGCCGGCCGATGGCCTTCTGCGTGCTGGCGACAACTTCGACTATGCAGCCGTATCGTCTTCCAGTGCGGCGGCCGGGTTGCCGCGCAGCCTTTCCGATGAAATAAACGACCGCTTCGGGGTTAGCACTCAATTGCAAGTAGGCTTTAAGGGCACAAACTCTACTACCGGCAACCAGCCGTTGGCAGATTTCGATGACTTCGATGAAGACAGCGGGGAGCGACGTATTGGACCACCTCCGCGCGGCCTATTTGACGATGTTTAAGATGAGTGCGTGATCCTACCTATTTATATCGTTCACAAATGATTCCTAGAAGCCCTGAATTACTTTGCGAGTACGTATTTTATATTAACCGCTCTCACGTAGACTTACTTTAAATTGTTGAGAATTTAAGAATTGTATTTAGTTCCATTTTTGCAACCCAATAAAGATGCTTCAGCTGCGTTAGAGCTGGAATACCAAAACCACCAATTCGTTTAATTTTGAAAGTGTGGCCCAAAAGAAGGAGCATTGCGTATATTTGCATTAATTACAAGAGGAAAATCACAACAAAATCAAAATTACATGTAAAATAGAGATTAGTGGTAAAATTTGTCGAAAAATTTTGCATTGTTAACAATTAACAAATCGCCGCTAAACTCGAGCACGGAAGACTTCCAAGAAAAGTAAACGTAGTGGGGCTCTACTGGCTTTAGTGTCGGGTTCTTGCATTTATTCATCACCGCCGCCCTCCTCGTCTTCGTCGAATTCACCCTCTTCGTCGGCGGTTGCCTCCTGGTACTGCTGATACTCGGACACCAGATCGTTCATGTTGCTCTCTGCCTCTGTGAACTCCATCTCATCCATGCCCTCGCCGGTGTACCAATGCAAGAAGGCCTTGCGCCGGAACATGGCGGTAAACTGTTCGGACACACGCTTGAACAGCTCCTGTATGGCGGTGGAGTTGCCAATGAAGGTGGCCGACATCTTGAGGCCACGTGGCGGTATATCGCACACGGCTGTCTTGCAATTGTTCGGTATCCACTCGACGAAGAAGCTGCTGTTCTTGTTCTGGATATTCAGCATCTGTTCGTCGACCTCCTTCATGGACATGCGTCCGCGGAAAATGGCAGCCACGGTCAGGTAGCGGCCGTGGCGAGGGTCACACGCGGCCATCATGTTTTTGGCATCGAACATCTGCTGGGTCAGCTCGGGCACGGTCAGGGCGCGATACTGCTGAGAGCCACGGGATGTGAGTGGTGCGAAGCCTGGCATAAAGAAATGTAAGCGGGGAAATGGCACCATGTTGACGGCCAGTTTACGCAGATCGGCATTCAGTTGGCCGGGAAAACGTAGGCATGTGGTCACGCCCGACATGGTGGCAGACACCAAGTGGTTCAGATCGCCGTACGTGGGTGTGGTCAGTTTCAGTGTACGGAAACAGATGTCGTACAAGGCTTCGTTGTCGATGCAGTACGTCTCGTCGGTGTTTTCCACCAACTGATGCACGCTGAGGGTGGCGTTGTAGGGCTCCACTACGGTGTCCGACACTTTGGGCGAGGGCACTACCGAGAATGTGTTCATAATGCGGTCGGGGTATTCTTCACGAATTTTCGATATTAAAAGTGTGCCCATGCCGGAACCGGTGCCTCCGCCGAGCGAGTGAGTGAGTTGGAAGCCCTTAAAAGTTTTGCAAAGTTTGGAAAAAAATTTAAATTCTGTTCGAAAATTGGGAAAAATTTTGTGAAAAATTTAAATTGCTTTCTAAATTTAGGATTAATTTTTTTCAATTAATTTACTGTCTTTTATCAAGGACACATTTTTTATTTATTTATAAATTTAGGATTAATTATTTTATTTCTAAAGTTAAATTCTTTTCTAAATTTAGGATTAAAAATTTTGTTCACTTAATTTATCCTTCATTATCAAGGACACAATATCCTTTGCATACTGACCTGCAGGCAATCACATCCTTCCGACTCCTTACGCACCACATCCAGCACCGAATCAACCAGTTCGGCTCCTTCTGTATAATGTCCTTTGGCCCAGTTATTACCCGCCCCCGATTGACCGAACACAAAATTATCTGGTCTGAAAATTTGACCAAACGCGCCCGAGCGCACCGAGTCCATGGTGCCCGGTTCCAAGTCGACGAGTATGGCCCGTGGCACGTATTTTGCACCCGTCGCCTCATTGTAGTATACATTGATGCGCTCCAATTGGAGATCACTGTCACCGTAGTAGGTGCCAGTCGCATCAATGCAGTGCTCATCCGAAATGACTTCCCAAAACTTTCCACCAATCTGATTGCCACATTGGCCTGCCTGGATGTGTACAATTTCACGCATTTTGTATTTATGCTGAGAGTCCTTCTCGAGTTAGAACGAAAAATAATCGAATTTTTTAAAAGGAAATTTTTGGTCTTTCTTTTTTATATTTTTTTTTTTATATATTTATTTATATTGGTTTTTTTTTGTGGACGAAGCGCTTTTCGAAATGATTTTTTATAAATTTAGGGCGTGTAAAAATTTGTAATCCTTTCAATTTGCTACAAAAATGAGCCTGATTTACCCACGACTTCGTCCGACTAAAAATCTATTCGAAAAACTTTGGGTGTGTGAAAAATTTTCTGAAAATATTTTTAATTTCGGAGCTCCTTTTGGCTTTGCTACTACGATATGAACTACGAAATATATACCAAGTGACTGAGTTTTCGACCTCACAGTGAACTACGTTCAAATAGAAAAAAATAGGTTTTCAAATGAAATACTTGCGAATACTTTTGGCTTTCACACTCTGCGTCAGTGGATGGCAGGAGCCCACATCTATAAACCATGCATATCAACTGCATTGCTCTTTCTGCGATAACTCAGGATATTTGGCTCGATGGTCCTCTCTTTGTGCAGAGTAGGTAATTTTGCTGGTACTTGGTAGTGCACTCAATACGACCGTACTGTGGTCTTAGTTGTATTGATTCAGCATTTATAAGCAAATGTTTACGGTGCGCTTCATACGACCGTAGTCTGATTTTGTGTAGTTTTATTGGTTCAGCATTCCAAGGTATTTGTTTAAAGACTGAATTTCTCATATCAACAATGGGTGGCAATTCTGTATATTTGCTTCGATAAGCCTCTTTGTGAACTATAGTGATATACTTGGGCGTGCACTTCATACGATCGTAGTCTGGTCTGTTTACTGCATTTCTGAGCATTTGTTGTCTGAATTCCTCCTGTTTTATGTTTCAATATTTGTTTTTATTGATTGTTGGAGTACGTAGCACCCTTAAGTGACCCAGCTACTCGAAAATGTTAATAATATATTAGAAGTTGGGTAGGCCAGAGAACCGCTATGGGTGGTCTCCAATCACTAAGGCAGTGATGCCAATTGACTGTCTTCCTAATGGAAGGATTTTATATAATTTGTAGTGAAATCGTATATTGTGGTCTTGGGCCTATGAGCTCTTTTTATGGATTTTCATGTCCTCATTGTTGTGTTGTTCATTTGGTGCTGATTCCTAACAAAAAATGTAACCTTGTTACTTTTTATCAGTTGATTTAGTACTCTTTTTTTTAGCTGTTCATCGCATTTCCTGGATAGCGGTGATGTCAGTTCGATATATACCGAAGATATCTTCCAGCTGGCAACTTTCCCTGTAGGGTGTTAGGACATTCCAGGTGCATTTCCGTAAATCATCAGTCTTTGAGTGTTTGAAGGGGTCGTCAATATTATGGGGGCTCCTTATCCCAAGCTTCATATTTTACTTCACTCGAATTATTTTTAACGTAGTGAGTCCCAAACTCAACGCACAACCGTTCTTTCGAGGTCACGGAGAACCCGCCGCACACATTATATACCTCCTTGAATGGTGTCATATCACTGTCCAAGAGGTGACTGTATATCGACTTCAGAGGGAGGAGCGCAAACATCGAATAAGGTCTCACCCGATGTCACACTGTCACAGATTTTCCTGGAGTCCTCCACCCCCAGAACCCCTTGCTGATTGTTAATGCAGAATTTTTTTTGAAAATTATAGTATTTAGAACCTTTTAGCTGTTTGACAAGATTTTTATCTGCTCCAGACTCTCAACCATGGACCAGTTTTATTTTCTTCTGTAATCTTATTAGTGTCTTAACCCTTTTTGAACATCACCTATTCCAGTTCTATAATATAAAGTTCTAAAAATTAGAAATATGTGGAAATTAAGAAAAAATTAAAGCTTATCGACAATCGTAACCTTGGAATTACTTTAAAGATGTAACGACACTCATTTCAAGCTTCATTTAGTTCAGTATACGAATTTCCTATGTTGCCGTGGTGTGTTTTGCTTGTATTGTCTTTCAATTGATGTTTTTGTTGTGTTGAAGAGAGAAATGTTTCAAAGGCTACAGAATTGTCACGCTTTGTTATGAATACACATCCTGTTAACTGTGAAGATATGGAGAGTGGGTGTGTGTGTGGATACATGTATACATGACTTATGTGCATTCATTAAACCTATATCGACATACATATGTATGTACGTGCACATATGTTTAGATACCATAGCTGCATATATTTTTAAAACACTTGTTTGTTTATTTATTCCTCTTCTCAAATTAAACTGCAATTTGTTGTTGCAGATTTGTTTGTATTTCCAATAGATGCCGTTTTATCATGATTTTTTATTTATTTAACTGAAATATGAATGCATATTGTAATATATCATAAGATTATAGTTATGCATCAAAGCTCACCTTGTTTGTAGAAAGTAAGTCTTACTTTAATATATGGTATAATACTTTATCATGTATTTAATCCATCCCATTTCTACGTCCAAAGATTTTGATATAATTTCTTCATTTATTTTAAAGTTTAAATTGTTTTGAATTTAATAAATTATTGGTCTCTCAATGAATTTCAAGGGATATGTGCCTACGTGCACAACAACATCATCATCAGCATCGTGAACCTTCGCGCTGTCAACTCACTGCAATGCTTCTAAACATGTTTGTATGCCTGCAGTTGCCGTCGTTGTTGGCAACACCATCCAATGAGCACAGCAGCGTCGACATTTTTAATTTCTGTATACATAAAATTTGCTTCACACTTTTCTTTCACTGTGCTAACTTAAGAACACCATGGCTGGGTTGAGTCAAATTAGAAATTAAAGATTAATTAAATGTTTTATCACAAATAATATAATTTGCATTAGTCTCGAGTGATATTGTAGCGAATCAGAGAAAAGAGAAAGCACTTGCAAATAGATAAGTGGCATTCCTCAATGCAGCAACATTGTTTCTAGAGTGTATCTAAAAAACAAACAAAATAAAAGTATTTCTCCATTAGCAAAGAAGACACCGCGACACAAAACGGCAGAAGGTACATTTCGCAACATAGAAGCTGGGAGGAGTGCAACAATACCACTGCAAGCAACTGACACCATTGATCGCTCCCAGGGAGCGGTCGTCGAAGAGATGGAATGGACTCGCGATAAGACTCTGTGCCTCATCAATGAGTACCGCAAGCGGCGCGGATTGTGGGATATGACACACGACGACTACCGCAAGAAGGAAGTAAAACAGAAGCTGCTCTATGAAGTGAGCAACTGCCTAGGCGACGGCATCTCGACCATGGAGATTGAGAAGAAATTTCATACGTTGCGCACGCAATACCATCGCGAAATCAATCGGATGAAACGGAAGGAGCCCTACAACTCCAAATGGTTCGGTTATAAGAATCTCCAGTTTCTGAGCTCACCCAAGGCGTGCCGTTCCAACAAGGGGCGCATTAAATCCGAAATAACTGAGGATGGCACTGTGACCACAAAATATATTATTAGAGAGGCAGAATCGCAACATGAGAACAGTGATGAGGGTTCACCCAATTCGAGCAATAACATAAACGAAGAGTTTCTCACCATCCATCGCAAACCGACCATTACTTACAAAACGCTGGCCAATGGAACCACTACCGTGTCGGCGACAAACCGTTCACACGAACTGGAAAAGCTCATTGAGGAGACCACCAAAGACGTGGAGGACATAGAAGAGCCGAAGCCAAAAGTGACCATTAAGAAAATCACCGTTCCCCTCGATCATCACAGCTTTGGTACCCATACCCAGCTATATGCCAGTGCGGAAACTGTCATATCAGCAACTGATGAAGACCCATTGCATACCGAGGAAGGCCATCATCATCATCAGCAAATTGATGTGGAAGAGGAGCCAATAGGAACGATCGACATACAAACGGCTGAAGAAGAGCTCGCCTATCAATCTTCTAGCTCTACAACTGGTGGCACTGGTGTCGTCACACATACACAAAATGCGGTCCACCACCATTCTATACCCACAACACGCATCATAAAAATTCAGCGTCGTACCACCAATCCCGAAGATGATTACTACAACGAGGAACATCATCAGCATCAACACACACAGCATCACATCCACAATGTACCAGCCAACACCACCAAACGCATCTTCTACGATGCCAATGGTCATCAGCACACGGCTACCATTCTACAATCGCCGGCCGCGCCAACCGACCCCGTGGCCAGTAGCACGAACATTAAAATGCAGAACCGCACCGTGGGCGGGCAATCACAACAGCACCCCTCCTCGCCACAAACAGTGCGCGATGAGTTCACAACGTATGGGGAATATGTGGCCAACGAGATGCGCGGCATCACCAATCGCGAGATACTCATATCTCTGAAGCACAAAATAAACACGTCGCTCTTTGAGGCCAACATGGCAGAGATACACAAATGAGCCGAGCTGGTTTTCTATACGGTAGCTATGGATCCAGGGAACCCTGCTTAGAAGAAGTCTTAACATTATTTTTAGTATTTAGGATGAGATAAGTGAAAACTTGTAACACACAAATGAGTAAGATTTTAACGTTAAATTTAACACGCATGCATACTTATCCACCCAAATGTATCCTTGTATGTGAGGACCAACCTAGTTAATTCCCAAGTTGATAAGTGTGTAGTTTTATGTAATAACTGCCATTTAAGACAATTTTATAAATATGAGTTTTTAACTGTATGATTAGCAGGCTAGTTCAGTGAAACTAGCCAAATAATATTTATTATACCTTCCAGTCTACTAACACGCGCTCCAAGGTTAGCATATATTATTATAAATATATTGCACACAAGCGATGAGTGAAGTTCAATAAAGTCTAATCCAACCAAATTTCCGAACAATCGTTTTTTATTATTGTAATATATACATATATAGCTATAATATTGATAAATATATAACTGAAGTATTGGGCTAAAAAGTATATGCAAGTAAGGATTGGGAAGTCCTTCCTTCGGCTCAATTAAAATTGACAATCCTGTTAATTATTATACTTAATTTATACAATTTTCTACTAAAGTGAAGCTGGTTTTATACCACGTTTCTGTACAGCACTCAACAATATTTGTTCCGATACAGATATCTATATAGATAGCAAATTTTGGCATTATCATTTAAGTCATGAAACAACTTGTATACAAAGTATCGAACTAGTGGGAGGGGATGAAAGTTTTAAAAGTTATTAATACGCCTGTGTTTTTGGTATCTCTGCACACTATTCCTCTATGAATATTCTAGATAAATTCTGGGTATACAAACAACAATATATTAGACTTAATACTTGATATATGTTTATGTGAAAGGTTTGGCGCCCCATGTGGCAACCCGATATGTACGCATTTATACGGTCCGTTATAGCAATCATACACTTTTTCTAGCCTGCTCTTCAGTCAAGTATTACACACATCCCGTTTCCTTAAAAATGCTGCCTTCTTGCCTCGTCGTGAACGTTCATTCGACAATTCGAATTCAACCATCGCTGAGCCTCTGCAGGTGCACTTTGAGCATGTGCTGACGCAAATATCGCTTCTGTCGCATTTTAGCATTGCATATGTGACAAATAAAGTCATTCGTTTGGTCGTGTATCTTTTTGTGTTTACGCAAGTGGTCTTTGGAGACGAATTTCTTACGGCAGCAATTGCATTCGTATGACGCTTTCCGCCCCGGCGAGCCATGCTGCAGCATGTGTCCATCCAAGTGATGCTTCAAGCGGAAACTTTTGTCACACTCCGTGCACTTGAAGCCACGTACGTTTGTGTGCAATTTCTGATGCGTGTACAAGCTGGAATCCGTTTTGAAGAATTTATCACAACTAGGGCATTTGTACTGGCGCTGGTCCGGCGCATGTTTGCTGCGATGGTGATTTTGCATTACCCGCTTTGAGGTGAAGGCACAACTGCACACTGAACATTTGAACTTCTTGGATGTATCCGGTTGAGGGTGCTCCACCTTCATGTGATAGTTTAAGCCATTATTGCTGCGGTAACTCTTAGGACACTTTGGGCATTTGAAGCTAGCTTTACCAGGCAGTTTGGTGGGTGTTTTGTTCTGTGAGTCTGCAGTGGGTTTGTTCTGTGAGTCTGCAGTGGTTTTGTTCTGTGAGTCTGCAGTGGTTTTGTTTTGTGAGTCTGCAGTGGTTTTGTTCTGTGAGTCTGCAGTGGTGTTGTTCTGTGAGTTTGGAGTGGTGTTGTTCTGTGAGTTTGGAGTGGTTTTGTTCTGTGTGTCTGCAGTTGTTTTGTTCTGTGAGCTTGGAGTGGTTTTGTTCTGAGAGTTGGCAGTTTTTGCTTGGTAGGCATGAGCAGTCATATGCTCAATCAGTTGAAAGCGTGGCAAGTAATTAAAGCAGATGTCGCAGTGAAATACTAAATCACAATGCTCGTCGACGAGGTGCAAGTTCAACTGCTCCGGCACTGCGATAAACGGGCAGAACTCGCACTTTTGACGATGACTTCGGAAAAAACGTTTACTGCAACAACAACAACAAAAAATCCAATTTAATGGCCATAAAAAAAGCGAGTAGCTTGTCAGCGCCGATTTGCGCCGTAAAAATTCGGCCAGCGCCAACAAGCGACTGATGAAAATTTCAATATTTTTGTTGTGTGCGTTGTTTGTGTAAAACTTACTGTAATTTTCCTGTTGATTGTGGATTTGGTGCATTATCCTAAAATATGTATATATTTTTATTTTAATCGAGAAGTAAATGTAAAAAACATCATAAAATACGTACATGTTTGCTACCAGACTCATCGCTACTTTCTCTTTCGTCTTGAGCTAGCATAGCTGCCTTATTGTTGTAGCCAAATAATAATTCTAAATATATTTGTTTTGTGTTTAAATTTAAATTGAAAAGAATATTGGTCGCAATCTTCGCAAATTTGTGCTGGTCCACTTTATTTACTGCGCCAATTTTCCCCGATGTTTGCAAAACAATTGCAGCAGAGAGATTGCACCCAAGTTCTCTTCAGTATACAGAAGTTGCAGTAAGTGTTGACGCAACATATCTCTGCATCAGCTTCTGTCAATGTGTTGCAATGAGTAAACATGTTTATACTCTTTGTGGTGGCTTATTGATTGTCAATAAGTGCAGTTCTTAATTCAATACAAAATAGCTCCAGTATTCTTTTTGCAATCATATCAAAATTTTCGAATTAAGTCAGCAGTTTTCGTTTTCTCTCACAGCATTCAGTTTTATGGTGTAAGGCGTTTTTCATATTTTAAATGTTCTTTTTTATTCATTACCAGTTCTTGTTTCCTTGTAGTGTAGTAAGATTCATTGAAAGGAATTCACCACATGTAAATTCACCTCTTCTACATGTTGCATTTTGAAAGTTAACCAGGAAAATTCAGTTAAAAACAAGCTAAATTCAGACAATTTTTTTACCCAATTTTCCGTGGTAAACTGGCAATACAAAATTTGTAGAAAACAGCGATATGCAAGCTATGGTAATATCCGATAACTTGGTACACGGATGATTCTCTCACTGATGAAGCAGCCGGGGCAGCTGTATGTTGCCCGGGAATAATATACTCAGAAGAACTAGGTAATAACACAAGTTGAAATTTACGCGATAGGCAGGTGCATTTACTTGAACCTTTAACGTAACTATTGGGGAAAAAAACAATAGCCATCGTAACTGACAGTCAGGCAGCATTTAAGGCACTCAATTCTCAGCAGGTGACATCAAAACTGGGTGATGGTGTGTATTGATAAACTGAACATCCTTTGCCAAACCAATCAGGTATGGATCCTATGGGTTCCAGGTCACGTGAGAATTTCTGGTAACGAAATGAGAGACAAACTTGCCAGGAAGGGAGCAGCCTCTTCGTTTGTAGACCCGGAACTATTTTGAGGAACTGATTTCGATTCACCTCGGCTGAAACTTAGAATTAACAGTGTTTACTTTTGTTTTTACACCATTGATAGCCGCAAATTGAAACAAATTAAGAAATAATTGCATAATTGCGTTTACTTTTATTATTATTATTATACCTTGCAAGATAATTAATTATGTGTGCAAGGGGTTGGAGAATGAGTACTACCAACTAAGCACTTCGACTCGATGAGAAAAAGATTTAGAAAGAAATATATTTGATACAATGCCCGGGGGAGGATTCGAACCCACTTACTTTATTGTTGGCGTAGATTATTCAATTTTTCAAATTTTAAGAAATATTTATTTAAATTTAAATAAATAAATAATAATAAGAAATATTTTAATAATAAATAGATAATAAGAAATATGTATTTAAATTTAAATAAATACAAATTGAGCATAACCAAATATAATAATAAATTTCTCCACATGAATTTAAGTTGGTGAATATTTTGCATTTTCGTCACTTATATCCAAGGTGATTAAAGGAGTGGTGAATATCGGGAGATAGTCATTTATTTCTTATAATATTTTGTGAAGAAATTCCACCTTCTGAGTATATTATTATTACTATTATTATTATTATACTTGGCATCACAATTAATTATGGTATAAAACGAACGAAAAAGGAGCAAAAATTTTTATAATCATTAGAATTTTATAAATAGCAATTAATTGTGCTAGTTAACTCAGCTAAGAGGGAATATCTATGATTTTCATCCTTATGTTTCCTATGTTAAAGTTGATATAAGTTAAGTGAAGTAAACTTGGTAATTCAATATTGCTGACTACCAATTTTAGACCCTCATTCCTCCCACCCTCGATGTAAATTTGGGATAATTTTAATCTTATTTCAAGCCAAATTTCAGTACATTGAAAATTGTTAACAGGCAAGAAATTATTTCTTGCATTTAATTGAAGTCAACATTTAACTTAGCTACCGCCTCTACTCACACCATGAAGTCAACTTTCATAAACAAACAACCCTCCTCAACTCTCGGCCATTCTCTGCGATTTATCAACCACTTTACTCAAAATAACAAAACAATAAAGCAGGTTGGAAAGTAAAAGCAAAAATTATAAACACGATACAATGAAGCAAGGTGAACAGAGGTAGAAAGGACAACGATAAGCGAAAGGGCCAATCAAGTGAAAGACGTGTCTGGTTGCGGGCGTAGAATATAGTGTTAAAAATCTTTCATATTATTGAATGGTGCTGTGTCTGGGAGTGAATTTGCAGTGTTTCTAAAGCGACTCATTTAAAGGCTTTGTTAAGTTGGTGAAAATGGCGAAGTTACCGCCTCGCAAGAATCCAACTCCTACACGCATATCAAAGCAGAATTTATCACCATTGCAGACTCTGCTGCAAATGGGTTTCCAGAAGCAAAGGGCGTAAGTTAATCAATGTGCCATGCTATTACATGTAATTCAATTAAATATGAATATAATCCAATTAAAATATGCTTTAAATGTGAACGAAAACATGTTTCTGGGCAGATTTGCAAGCACTGCAAATTGTTGTGGGCAGTTCGACGTCAAACTAGTTTATTGATTTTTTGCCCATGCGCCATGTGTGATTAAATTAATGAGTGTCGCTTTTATTTTCCGCTTGCACTATTCCAACAGAGAAAAGGCGCTGGCATCTACGGGCAATCGGGGCGTGCAAATAGCATCCGACTGGCTGCTCGCGCATGTCAACGATGCCACATTGGATGAGTGCACACCACGCGAATACATACTATATGCGTGTCCAACAGGGCCCTTTCTGCAGCAGCTGGAGGAATTCTGGGCGAAATCGCGTATGGTGTGCGGGTGGAATGGCGCACACAATTATGTGCCACATATCACATTGGTTTCATTCTTTAAGGTATATAACAAGCGTGCCAATTGGAAGTTAACAAATAAATCTTACTAAACAAATACTCTTACTACCACTCTTGCAGGCACCCGACGAATGCTCTTTACAGCTGTCGAAGGCACTCAAGCAGATCGTCGACATGACCGGTGCGTTGCTTGATAAGCCGATTAAACTTGAGCCGTATATGAGTCAAAATTTTATGGGTTTCTTTGTGGCCGAAGATGATGCGAATTATTTGAAGCGTTTAGCATTACAGTACGTCAAGGAAGTCTCCAATTCAAGTATGCACGTTTAGTCTATTTTGTATTCTCTCTGCATTTCAATTGAATTTGGGGTACGATTGTAAAACTGAATTATGCTCTTCTATATTCCCTTTCATCTTCTAAATGTCTACTGCCAAATGGAATATGTGCATATATTAATATATGTATATATATATATATATATATATATATGTATTCTATATATATTTGTAACAGTTATAAGCGACACATATGAGCAACTGGATGCTATCGTTGCTTGTTTTCCATGGTGCGGCGCTGTATCATCTGGTAATCGCTGCATACCGCGTAGCAGTCGATGTAAGAATAATTAGTGGCATGTGCTGTAAATTAGCGTTGCAAGGCTGTGTGCGAGGAAGTAAACAATTTGTGTAAAATACAGAATAGTTTATTTGTTCATTGTTCCCACCTTATGATCAGTTAAAGTATTCAATTTTTGTTTAAAAGCCAATTCCTTGTTGAATTCCTTGCATTGCTGTTTACAACACAACGCACAATTTATGCTCATTTAAATTTACTGCGAGTGCTTTTATTTTCGTTCAATTAATTTATAAATTAAATTGATGTGTGCTTAGACTGCCTTATAATTAAATTCATCTTTTTTTGTATTGTTGTCATTGTTTATTTCGTTGTCTGATAATTATTATAATTGATAATCTGCCTTAGCACCGTGCATAACTGCCATGATACGACACAATTCACTTCTTATCAAGTTGTAATTCAATTGTCATGCTTTTCAATAAAAGCCATGCATAAAATATCTTCCAGTTGAAGCAATTGAACGAGTCACTTTGCAAAGCGAGCAGCGTTAAGTGGTGAAAGTGTGTCAAGAGACCTTTTATTGCGGTAGTAATTTTATATAAAGAGCAACTGGAGAATAAGTGAGCTTAATTAATTCCAACAAAAATAATTTAGAGGGTATGAGACTATGTCTACTTTTTCTAACGAATATTTATACAAATTATTATCATTTTATATATAGTATGTATATAATATAACTTCATGCTATTTGCAATCTGTCTTTATGGGCACGAAGGAAGTTCAATCATAAACTACAATATAAACATGTGAAAGAAGAGCCAATTCTATCGTTGGTTTTGACAATAATGTTTTATATACTATATTATTAACATTATAACATTATTTCCATGATTATTATTGTATTTGCTAAACCCACTCCAAAGGGTGCCGCTCGTTGTAAACTCCGCGTTGTTGCAGTTGACTCCAGCAGATTGAGAGTGGAGAAGTTAGAATACGTACTTAGCAAACAAATTATAGCTATAATTTAATTGTTCGTATATTTAAATGATCATTTGGTAAAATCTCATTGTACCGTAGCACTGAAAAGATAATTTTATTATTAGTATCATAAATCTCTATCATTCTTGTATTGGTATCCCATGCCACTCTCCCCTCGCATGCCGCAAATGGCGGTGTCCATTTTCACCGAACATGATGGCAGTTTTTATTAAAAAATTTACTTATTTATACTAACACTAAAAAGCCTTAGGAAAAAATCACAATTTCACTTAAAACTTATTTTAGTTTAATATCAATCACATTTGTAAACATATAAAGTCTGTTCAACAAGAGAGAAACTATGATAATTCATAGGTAAGGTGTACATATAACTATCTCTTTCGCACATGGCAATTATTTGTTTACATGTCTAAGACGCCAATGTCATCAATGCTGGCAACACTCACTCAGCTCAATTTGGGCGGTACTGAGATTAAGAAAGGACATTCTACGAAATGGGTTCCGTATACCCGATGTGGTATGATGCCGTGATTTTATGGACTCACCCGAAAGGACCGAAAATGGCGTATGCTGCCGCAGTTAAAGCAATTGGGTAGTCGGAATACTTCATTAAACCGTGGGTGAAGCCGTACGATAAAGCGAAAAAACGTAGATGACCTTCTGGATCGCGGGAAATAAACAGGAAAGCAACGTCCAACCAGCAGGGTAAATTGATTTTGAGGCTGTTCAAGCAGAATTCCTGCGGGAAGCTAAGGATAAACTATTCAAAAAAGGAATTAGCATTGGTCTCAACACAATCAGTACACAAGTTTACACAAGGCAAAGGTCAAATTTCGAAACCATTGCTTACGGTAGACTATATAAAAAACCGTAGGAAATGAACAAGTGAAAAACAGTAATCCCGATTGGTCGTATATGGTGTTTACGGATGAATCGACTAGTAGGCACGTGTTCCTGTGAAGCACGCCTGGTTAATCCACAATAAGCCATTTATAGAATGCACCGTCAAACATCTTGTAAGAGTTCATGTCTGCGGATGCGTCTCGGAATTTGCTCCTCTTCAGGTAGATTTCATGGTGAAATTATACAAGCGTGACCAAGACCAAGACCATTGTCTTGACTGATTTCTGAAGGTCATGCTTGTATAGTTTCACCATGAAAGCTGCCTGAAGAGGAGCAAAGTGCCAACAGCACGTTCTAATGAAAAGTGGGTTCTACAATAAGACAAACCACCGGAGTCTTCTCTGCCGCGGGTGGACGGATTTAAGCGAAGTCATCACATTGGATTGGCCCTCACAATCGTCAGATGCTGATTTTATAGAAAATGTGTGGGCTATAATAAAAAGCAATAATGAAAAGTAGGTTCTACAAGAAGACAATGACCCAAAGTACCGGAGTCGTCTCTGCCGCGGGTGGCAGAATCAAAACGAACGACGTCATCACAATGGATTGGCCCTCACAATCGCCAGATGCCGACTCTACAGAAATAGTGTGGGCCACTATGTAAAGCAAGCTTGAGGGAAATCCTGTATGCAATTTGAAGCAGCTCTGTCGAACAATAAAATATAGATATAGTGTTCCCTTTCCACGGAGTATGCTGAAAAACTAGTTGAAAATTCGCTAAGAAGATGAGCAACTATTCTCAACACTGAAGACGATTTCACATTGCACTGAATAATAGCATCGCACCTCTCAATATATTATTAAATAAATATATTTTACACTTTCCAAGTTAACGTTGTATCATCCTTGTTGAACAGAGTTTTTATATGGCGTCATAATCAGATTTCTTTTCTGAAAAGATTACAAATTGATATCCTTATATAATATATAATAATATATAAAAATATTATATACATTTTTTACAATGACATCATTTATCATATATAAAAATTGCATCCAAATCCTTCTCTTAATTCTAATCCTTCTGAAATTCCACTCTAGTGAAACTATCTATGTTTACCATCCATTAACTATGTTTACTAACATTTTTTGTTGTGACTAAATGCCGTAATGTGTTGATTTTGGCACCTTCTCCGGGATGTGCTGCCATTCTTTCATTCACTTTTGTTTTTGTTTGTTGTTGTTGTTGCTTGCCATTTGTATTGTAACCGTTGTTGGTTGTTTTTGTTGTTATTGCAGTTTCGCTCTCACACTTTGTTTCTGGCATTTATCTCCCTTCTTGTTTGATATTTTAGCCATTTCATTGGAGCCGCACGTGAAATCACTGCACTTGACGTTAGCGTACCAGTTTCCGCAGAACCAATTCAATGCACTTAAGACCTTAGTGGAATCACTAGACGCATCCTGTGCATCCAACTGGGAGCTGCGGTTGTATTCGCGTGACCCCAGGCTAGCTACAAAACAAGTACTTACACACACACACTCACACATACATGTTTATTTTTTTGCGGCATGCATGCCCCAGTTCCTTACATAATTCGTAATTTATTTTCGCAGGTTCATAAAGTGGTGTATCCCCACAGTCCGCATGAAATCGATGAGCTGGAGCTGCGCATCGGTGACTATATCTATTTGAACAGCGACGCTGTGGATAACTCTTGCGACGGCTGGGCCGACGGCATTTCTTGGCTGACAGGTAAGTGCAGGAAGTTTTATTGAATCAAACGAAGTTATTTATCAAAATTATATGCGCAGGCAGCACTGGCCACTTGCCGGTGAACTACACTGAACGCACTGCTGAGTCGGACGCCTGGACGCTGCATCGAGTAGTGCAGTTGTCCAAATCGATAACACCCTCACTCACTTCGGCCGAGGAGACCGATATTGTGGACGGTAGAAGTATCTCCACGGAGCACGAGGATCGACATAGGGACTTACACCACAGTATGGAGAGAACTTTATACTTTATTGTGTTTTTCTATTAACTCGCTTGCCTCTTTAAGTTGGCAATTATCCGGAAATATTGGAAGGTTCGTCGTTCAACGAGGAGTCCGAACAAAGCGTGGAAAAATATTTACGCAAAACTCTGCAACCGTGTCTGGATTTGCCCATCAATAATCATCATCAGCAAACGCTACAAATTACGCCCACAATTGAGATAACCAGTAATAATATGTCTGCCCCACACACGGACATCATGGTTGAGCCCATAGCGGCCATGGCGCCAAAGGCAGACGATACTCTTAGCATGCATTCAGAGCACTCCCAGGTCTCAACATCAGATGTGGCTGCGGCCGCAGCTCATGCCAAGAATCGCAAGGTGTTTATTATGCGGCATGGCGAACGAGTGGACTTCACCTTCGGCACTTGGATACCGTATTGCTTTGACGAGTTCAGCAATTATATGCGCAAAGATTTGAATATGCCCCGAACATTGCCGCGCAGGTATGTGCCTCTTGCTAAATTCGTGTGTTGTGATGCAAATAATATTTAAAAGTTTCCGTCACATAGAAAGAATAGCCCGGAAGGTTGGCAAAACGATTCCCCGCTGACCAATATCGGCCTCTATCAAGCGAGATTAACCGGTGAAGCGTTGTTTGAGACGAGTATGCAAATCGATCACGTGTATTGCTCGCCAGCATATCGGTGCGTGCAGACCTGCACCAGCGCGCTGGAAGGTAATTGAAATGGCCATAAGTATTAGAGCAGAAAGTAGGGTAACGAAACTGAAATTCCCAGGTTTGAAATTAACTGGGAAATTAAAAATGAAACTGGAGCCTGGTCTATTCGAATGGATGGCTTGGTATCCGGACGGCGTGCCGGATTGGCTTAGCAAGGATGAGCTACTTGAGGCGAAATACAATGTAGACACTGAGTTCCAACCATTCGTAAGCGTGAACAATTTAAATGATAACATTAAGGAGAGCACGGAACAGTTTTACACACGCAACTGCGAGGTGTTGCGAAAAATTATTGACACCACAAGTAAGTGGCTTATTTTACACTCTCCCGCGTTGTTTTGAATCTATTTTTCTTCTACTTTAGAGGGTAACATTTTAATAGTGGCCCATGCCACCACCTTGGACACTTGCACACGCCAACTGGTTGGTGAGGCAGCGCGCAGCACTAATGAACTGCGCCAGGTCATTCATAAAATACCGTATTGCAGTCTGGCGACAATCGAGGAGGTGGACAAGGTGTGGAAGTTGGTGGAACCAGACTGCTTGCCGGTGACGCACTCGAAAAATCCACGCTTCGAATGGAATGCACTGACTGCCACATAGTGTTCGTGCTTTGATGAGTTTTTAGTTGAGAATTAGGGCCCAGCAAGAAAATGAACAAACAGCAGATTGATCGTGAGGAGGGAGCAACAGAAGAGGAGCGGAGTACATAGTACATTACTCAAGCGATACAAACAATTCGCACACGCAACAACAGCACTTGCAGCAGCAACCAAACGCAACTGGATTAATTGAAAGCACTACACTCGCATACTCATCAATGATGAAGATGCTGCTGGCTGTCCGTCAGGCAGCGTCACTTTTCTTAATCAGGAGCTGCATTTAAACACACCACTAACAACAACAACAACAAACAACAAAACATATATACGTACAATTTTTAGTTGTAAGCTTGACATCTTGACTACGCTATAATACTTTATGCTTTACAACTGTAGAACTCAACTAAGCCCCGTATTCACAGCGAGAGCGACTGAATATGCGGTCCGTGTGGCCAACTTTTAGAAAGCGGTGCCTTCGTTTTCCACTTAGGTTTAGTTATAATTTTAATAATTAAGATTACGCAATATTACAGCTAACTAAAAAGTGAACTAATTTAATTAAGGTTGTCTGATTCAGCATGTATCTCAATTGCACCCGAAATGTACTTCAAGGGTGCCAGAAAGTAATTTACTTATACAACAATTTGTTTACTCAATAACCACATTGAACCCGATCGTTAAAAACGAACAGCCAGAGCTCTCATTCATAGGGAGGCACTTGTGCAAATGTTTACTCTAATACAACTGCCACAATCTATCTATGCAGCAATTATTATTATTATTATTATTATTGTAAACCGAAACTTATAATAATAGCGTTTTATACTATATTACAGCTGATTTTTCTAAACTTCGAACAAAACTGCTATACTCTCTATTTCAGCACACTATATACTCACTCCTTTAGCCCATTGAAAGATTAGTTGTTAATATGTTTAATTAGCGTTCTATTTAGCGAAGTTTGAGACTTCATTTATACAATAAAGTTACACTAAATTATTATGTACTCAATTGATTGCAATGGAAGCTACGAGTAGAGAAGGATTCTAGGCAAACGAAACATGAATTGAAAGCACGAAGCAGTGAAATGGAAATAAATAAATGCAATTTATTCATATCGAAAATGTGGTCTTTTGATTATTAACATTTTAATGGCTCCGAGCGAGCAGGCAGAAGGTGTCTATCGATTGGAATGGTTGGGCGCTCTCTCGTAAATGAACAGACATTTGGCTGAGCATTAGCATCGCTTTCCAAATACTCCTCTAAGACTTGCGACATAGGTAATGGTTGAATATAGCCTAGAAATAATTTCTCAGCTTATCTTTTGGGGTTGTTTATGATTGCCATAATCCTGGCAGGTAGAAGGTGCTTATCGAATGGAATGACTGGACATCTTATCGCAAACGTGCAGACATTTTGCTGGGTCTAGTGGCAGTTCCTCCCAAATATTCCTCGTCACACTCGCGACATACTTGTTGAATCTAGCCTTGGGCCTATAAATGATTACTCAGCTCCTCTTTTCGTATTGTTATGTGTACTTCTCCATTGCCATGATCCTGCCAGGTAGAAGGTGCCTATCGATTGGATTGGTTGACGCTTTACCGTAAACGAACAGATTTGGCTTAGTATATACTTAATCGACATACTTAATGAATCTAGTCCTATAAATAATGCCTCAGTTCCTCTTTTGGGCTTATGCGTTATTCAAGTATGATGGCTTGGGAATACTTAGTCGAGTTTGATATTAAATTATATTAGTAGCTTTTGGGTTCAATTAGGTCCGCCTGACTGAATAAGGAGATATTTGTCTTCGCCTCTCTGAGAAGATATGAGGAGATATTTGACTGTGTGAGGAGATATTTGTCTGTCTGAGGAGATAGTTGCCTTGGCCTGTCTGAGGAAATATTTCTCTGTCTGAGGAGATATTTGTCTTTGCCTCCTGAGGTCATATTTGTCTTTGCCTTCTGAGGAGACATTTATGTTTGCTTTCTGAGAATATATTTGCCTGAGGGAATATTTGTGTTCATCTATCTCGTGAAACATATGTCTTTGTTCCAGGGATGGAGCAATTTTTACGCCCCTGTTTTTTTATAGTAGACTCTGGATTCGTAGTTTTTTCTCTGGGTTATTATGATTTATATATGTATTTCATCAATATGGCTTGGTTTTATCCTACTCAACATCTCTTGACGTCAAGTCTGATTTCCTGGCTTCAAATTGTATTGTTCTAAGGCTCCTTTGACACCCACTCCTGCACACCTCGGTATAGTGCTGTGATGCTAAGTGGAGCACTAATTTATGCTATTGGTGTTGTACTCCAGACCCTTTATGTAGCCCTAAGGGTATTTTCTCAAGTTATCAATTTAATAGGAAAATACTCCTCCCAATTTTTTTTTTTTTTAAATAGTTGAAACGAAAATTCATTGAGAAAGGAACTCCTTTGAAATTGACTTTTTAAATTAGGTATTTCTAAGGTAACTGTTCCCTTTTTGGGAAAGTCCGATTATTTGTATTTATTTTTGGGGCGAAATATAATAACAAAATAAGGTGTTATAAAAATAGGTCCCAATTTGTGGTCATTGCTTAGTTTGGGAACATGATCCCATGGAGCCGTTTAGGTCCCTAAATTCAGCAAAGCCTTTTTAATCTCAAAATTCCATGGAACCGTTCGAATCCCTAAATTGCACTGATGCGTAGTACGCCCTAAATTTTACGAAGCCGTTTTAACCCATAAATTCCACTTTATATCTTCCCCTTCAGCAGACAAAGTGAACTATAGGATTTTATTTTAATATTCATTATTTTTAATAAACATTATTATTATTATTATTATTATTATATCCTACGCCATAATTAATTATGAGCGCAAGGTGTTGGGGGTATGAGAACTACCTACAGAGGCTTTCGACTCGAAGAGAAAAAGATTTTATAGAAAGAAACATTTTTGGAGACCAAGCTCGTGGCAGGATTTGAACCTGCGAATATTTATTTATTATAGTAAACTATAAAATCTTACAATTAAATGAGATCGAGCAATGGCTGCTAGGACTTTCAGCCTGATTTTTTAAATAAAGTTTTATCAAAATACAGAAATCTTCTTTTGCTAAGAAATAATAATTTCCTCTTAGGAACAACTGGAAATGAAACAATCGACTTTATAGCATAGCTGAAATTGCTCGAATTGGCACAGATACTCATACAAATATTGGGATGCCATTACATAATCGGTCTTCTGAACTCAACAGGACTTTCGAGTATAAAAAACACCCCACTAATTGGCTTGGCAGAATAGGATATGTATGTATATTCACATGGCCCGGGTTTTTATAGCTCTGCTCCGTAAAAAACGAATCGCCTGGAATTATGTTAATGTTCCTTTATTGGCATAGTTTTATTTAGTTGATTAATTACATCACATACAAGTACAGATTTTTCAATATTTTGCTTAATTAAGTGAAATATTTAATAAGTTATTCCTTTATCTGCATAGTTTAATTTAATGGAATAAAGACATCACATATAATTGAATATTTTATTTGATATTTGAATATGTGTTGATATTTATAGTTTTTAATTAAATACAATTTAATGTTGGTATACAATTTGAGAGTGTTGGGTAATATAAAAAGTTACGTTGACTATTTCGATTACAATAATATATATAAGTATAGATACTGCCGAGGCAACCATTGACCATGTACTCTTCGGATTTTAGTTTTGCAATATTTTCACCATGGTTCAAATAGTTCTCAGCTAGAATTATGTTTGTTGATATTAATATTTGTCAATAAAACTACATTTAAATGTGGGTATACAATTTGTGAGTACTGGATAATATAAAAGGAATGTTGACTATTCCAATTACAATAATATGTATAAGTATAGATACGACCGAACCAACCATTGACCATATAATAATCAAATTTCGGATCTGCAATATTTTCAATATGTTTCAAATTCTTCTTAACTAGAATTGTTTGTTTATTTTTGAAATACATTAAGATTTTCAAAGTTACATTAACTATTCCGATTATGATAATTTATATAAGTATAGACACTACCAATGTACTATTCAGATTTTTGATCTGGAATATTTTCTCTGTTTCAAATTGTTCTCAGCTAGAACTATGCTTGTAGATATTAATATCTCTGCATAAATATACATTCAAATGTTGGTAAACAATTGGTGTGCTGGATAATGTCAAAGTTACTTTAACTATTCCGATTATAAGAATTTATTTAAGTATATATACCGCAGAACCAATTATTGGCAATGATGACAATAATCAGATTTCAGATCTGCAATATTTTCATCATGATTCAAATTGTTCTCAGCTGGAATTTTATTGAATTGTTTCTTGTAACCAATATTTTTATTTAAAAACATTAAGAATATCAAAGTTACGTTAACTATTCCGATTACGATAATTTAAGTGTAGATACGGCCGTACCCAACATTGACCATAATCATCAGATTTCAGGCCTGCAATATTTTCATCATGATGCAAATTGTTCTCAGCTAGAATTATGCTTGTTGATATTAATATTTTTCAAATATTTAAATGTCGGTATACAATTTGAGAGTGCTGCATAACACCAAAGTTACGTTAACTACTCCGAATACAATTTTTTATATAAATAAAGACACTTCCGTACTAACCATTCCCCCATGTAATATTCAGATTTTAGCTCTGCAATATTTTCACTTTGGCTCACATTGTGGCTAGCTACAATTTTGTTCGCTGAACTGTTTCTTAATACCTTGTGAAGGCAGATTCATATCGATTCCATGCTATACACTTGACATAAATAATAAAATAACATATACAAAATTTGATGCTAATTCGAAATCCTCCTCGAGCCCTCCTTCTTGCAATTAGCAACTGATAGAATTTTGGCAGCAGATACGCCTATGGCGTTGCTTCTTATAATTAATACAATTTGGCATTTATATCTAAATTAACTACTAAATAAAATACAACAAAATGTGCAAATAAGGTGAAAACACTCATAAATAAGAACTAGCATTCGATTATAAATTGCTCCCGCCGACACAACACTTTTAATAACTATTTGCTATCTGAGTCTGACGCCACCGGTGGGGTGGAGCGACCATCAAGCTGAGCTTGATGCTGGTTAACCAAACGCTGTCGTTCCAAATACATTGAGACCTTTATATTCCTCACTTGATGGTTGTTGATCAGCTTGAGTAGAGCAATGACACTTACACCCACAGATATGGCAAACGAGCCCCAAGCACCAAACTAATATTAAATTAATATGTTAAGTCATATGCTTCAAAGGATAAAGTTTTGTTGGCACGTCACAAACCTGAGCCGTTCCCATCTCAATGTAAAAACCAGAAGTATTGATATTATCCGTATCGCCATGGATAATATTTTGTCCAGCAGAAGTCTCGCAAGAGGGGAAACGTTCAGTCATGCCATCGCACCACACAATAAAACCCAACGTAATCATAATAGCCGAAAGTATAGACATGGCTAGCATCCATATACCCAAAACAACATCAACAAAGAGCAACAAAAACGAAGCTTCCTCCTTGATGCGAGCGTAACTACATCGCGGAAGCGAGAAAGTGACAAAAAATACCAATAACAACTGTGCAAATACATATAGAAAACAGATAGATACAAACCGATAGATCTGAATAGACGACATAAGGAATAGAAAAATGCCAGTCAGTAGTGGAAAATTGCAAAATCCTGGCGAAGACCAGTGCACATCGAACATTCCGTCCGCTTCACGCCATTTGCCCGTTGTAAAAAGCAGACAATGGTCGCTAGAACAAATACGGAAAATTATTAGTCACTATGAACAAAGCATTCCGGCCGAGTCTTTGGAAAACTGCGCATTTCACTTTTCCTACCTAAATTCATGCAGATTTATGCTTAGTGGTACGATTATACATATCGACAAAATAACCAGAATTACGTGACCAGTAATTTGGCTAAGTAACAAAACGTTCGACAAAGCCATTTCACTTCACTTTGTTAAAATTTCACTGTAGTAAACACGAAATTGAAGCAACTCCTTATTGCTATCTGGATGTCTTCCTCTTCTTTTTTCGTTGGACATTCACAATACATATTTTTCTTTGTTCAGTGTTGCCGTTTCAACTAAGTACCCTTTTGAAAGGGACCGTAAATATATTCTGAAAAAGACAACCCCAGTATATAGTAATTCATTACAATAGAAAGAAGAAAATAAATTATTGTTGTTATTTATATTTTAATTCTTTACTATATAAATCAAGTTAAATAAATTTGTTTAACAGCGGAAATGATAATTATAAATTTATATTAAATTCAAAAAGCTCCTATTTTGTATATAATTAAATTTAAAATTATAGAAATGAAGGATAAAAATGGTCGTTAACTTGCAAATTAGGGATGTGCAAATTGTAAATGACAGTTATAAGTGTCAAAACAGAATATGAACCAAAGACTATTCTCTGATATGAACTGAGCTGCACTAGAAAAATTGAAGTGCAACGGAATGTGAACTTTTTGCGAAGCAACCAGAAAAGTGGAAAAGAACTTGTGATGAGAACATAGTTCAAGAAAGATAGTGCAAAAAGTACAGATAGTTCTAGCTACGCGAACAGACCTAATAGCATCACTTCATTACAAAATGAAAACAACCAAACTTTAACGACTGAATAAATATTGCTATAATATATTATAAATATTAATATTATTATATCTTACACTATAATTAATTATGAGTGCAAGGGGTTGGGTAATGAGTACTAGCTACTGAAGCTTTTGACTCGAAGAATTGTTATCTTAAAATCAATGTTAGTAATGCTTTGAAGAGGGTACACAAAAGACTGCTGGAAAAGAATGTTGCTAATAAGAGTAAAATATATTAAAGACTGATTCATCCCGTTTTTATAGACATTTGACAGTCAAATTAAGAACGATTGTTTCACACATCAGTGAGTAAGCGGCTATAAGGAACAATAAATCAATATTACTTTTGGTTTTATGTAATTAAACACAAAAACAACTTTCTATTTATGAGTTATGACTAGGCGAATATTTCAACAGTCGCTCACAATTGTGGGAAAAATATTTTTACTATTTAATACCCTGGCAGCCTTGGCGGATTTAAGGCCCAAAAGCAATAACGCGAGAGCCCGAGACGAGAGCTAGACCGAGTCTCGGACGAGATGTCAAAAAGAATTTGTACCAAAGGACGGTATGTGGCAATATATAATAATGCGTGATGCGAGACGGCGAGACGATGCATTTCTAAAGAATTAGAAATTCCTCGCACTCTTGTCCGAGACAATTTCTCAAAGTAATCAACTGTTTTGTAATACGCATTTGTTTATTTCTGTTTTGCTGTTTGGGGCTCCGCGTTTATTTAATTTAATAAAAAATTGAAAAAAAAATTTGTAAGCACTTCTGTTTTTGTTTAATATGACTTGCACTTTGCTTATTGTATATTAGAATGCGAGACAGTGCAAAACGAGATGTCGTCCGAGACTCGGTCTCGCTCTCGTCTCGGGTACTCGCGTTATTATTTTCGGGTTTATACAATCAGAAAAGTATTTCCCTGTATAAGATAGTGAAAATTGTGTGCAACCGAAGCACAAACAAATATCCTTATCGTAAAGCTGCATACACACGAGGCAACCGTCGAAGCAACGTGTTGAGGCAACACTTGTTCAATACACACGCAACCAAGGCATGTTGCTTCGACGGTTGCCTCGTCTGTAGCTTTGTTGCTCGTTGAAATGCTGAAATATCAAAATATTTTGATATTTTGTGATGGTTGCCGGAACGGTTGCCTCGTGAATATCGTTGTGTACTGATTTTATTTGCTTAGTTCGTTGAAAACAAGCGTGCTGAGAGGTTGTTTGTGCGGGGTGAAGGAAAAAGTAGAAAGCAAAAAGCAGATAAAAATGGCGATTGAAAATAGTGAAAATTGGTTAAATTTCATAAAAGAATACAAAAACTGTGGGGAATTATGGGATATTAAAAATGAAAAATATAAAAACAAACATATGAAAGCCAAGGCTTATGAAAAATGAACAGAGGAGTATAAAAACATTGAAGATAATGCAACCGCGGAAAAAGTAAAAAAGCGAATTAAGGATATGCGTTCTGCCTACAAATGGGAATTAAGTAAAAAACTTGCAAGTGAGAATAGTGGCGTCGGTATGGACGAGTTGTACGAACCAAATTTATGGTACTTCGATGCTTTTGAATTTTTGAAGGAGTTCGAAATGCCAGAGAGTGGACTAACTACAGTGCTAAGTTCAGACGAAGAGAATGCATCGATGGTAAGTTATCACTGCAATTGTCTTAAATTGAAAGTTGTGACCCATTGTTATACGTTTTTCTCATTAAACATTCTTTATATCTAATTTTGTTTTTCTATTATTTCTCGTTTGTATTTAGAGTCCTACGACAAGTGCGAAGAAAAAATGGAGGTCAGTAAATTGTGAAAGGAATGAGCTATTGCGAAAGGCTACCATGCATATGGATAATTTATATCAAAAGAAGGAAAGAGATGAAGCCGATATTTATGAAGAGGCTTGGGCGTGCTCATACCGCAAACTATCTGCCGAGCAAAAGCTATTTGCGAAAAAGCATTGTGACGAAATTTTTGTTTTGGGACAACTGGGAAAATTGACTTTAAATTCCGTGAAGACAAAAGCGCCATTAGTGCCTAGTTTCAGGTCTTCTGTGTGCAGATCATTAGCAAATATCTATCAACGACGTTTCACATAATCGATCAACACCTATATATGAATATATCCACTCATCTGCTCCGCAAGTCAACCACGAAGAAGAAGCTGCTGTAGAAAATGAAAGCCAGTATTCTTCATTTACTGAGCTTTTTACTGACAATTCATTTTCATAAAAAAAAATGTTGTTAGTATTCGCAAGCAATGTCAAGAAAACTTCGAATTAATCGCTTTTTAATAGTTAATTTATTTTTAATACTTAATTTCTTATTTATAGTAATTTAATTATTTATTAGTGATAAGCAGTAGTAATAATCATGAATAAAACTATGGAAAATAAATATATGAATTTGTTTCTAAGTCCTCTAAAGCACAGATTGCTTCGCATAAATTATTCCTTACTGTTTTAGCCTCTATTGGTGAATTTCGACCCAAAGTTGGCTCTAAATTAAAGAATTTTCACCAATGTCTTCCGTAATTGAGCTGCCTCTGCCACCCGAGCCGCTAACCTTCTTTATGAAATTGTGCAAGTACCAACAGCCTTAATACTACTTTGCTTGCCTTTTTGGGTAACAAAGCAATCGTTGTATTCATTACTCGGAACCTTGCTGACAAAATTCCAAAAGCATTTTCCACTTTTACCCTTGCGGAACTAAGCCTTTTATTAAATGACATCTGGGAGGAAGATAAACCGCTGTGTGCTTAGGGTTTCATAAGGTTTGGACGAAACAGAGGACTTGGATCTGGTATGTTTAGTTGCTCTCTTTTCATTTTTTTGAAGAATTTGGTATTGTGAAAGACACCGCCGTCTGAAATTCTACCATTTGTACCAATGTCCACCATCAAAAATTCTGAATTACTGTTTACGATAGCTATCAGTACATTGCTGAAAGTTTTCTTGTAGTTAAAATAATTGCACCCGGTGGTTTCCTTATTTTTACATGTTGCCTCAACACGTTGCATCGACGGTTGCCTCGTATGTATGCAACATAAGAACACAATGCTTACTCTTCCTGCTTGAATTGACAAATTTAAAATAGTACTAAATCAAAGTAAAAAATAATAACAGCCTATAGGCAACACTGAATACAGAAACTACCATTGGTGGTAAATTTCCCTGGCATACTCCCTTAAAATATCCTTGTTCATGATGAAGTTGGTGGACACCTCTCGCAGAGTGGTCCCCACAGCTGTCAAATTTGTTACGAACAAACCCAATTTTCTGAAAAATGATGCAATCAGCATTGGATGAGTTAGCTAGGTTTAAACATTTTTCCAAAACTTAAAGCAAATACTTACAAATATATTTTAAAAGAAATGAAAGCATTTTTGACAGGTGTGGGAAGAGATGATTCATTCCGCTTCATTTTCCGAGATCACCATTTTCAAAAATGTTCCTTGTTACTGATGGCCCTTCTGACTGAAGTCAAGGTGACTAGTATATTTATTTATATCTGTCGTCTTATATTTACTACCTTACACAGGGAGCACTATGAAGGTGGCCGAAAGGCTACAACAATAACAACAATTTACTTAAATTTAATTGTCAGTTGAAATATCAATTAGGCGAAAAAGCTGATCGCTGAAAGAGCCTACAAAAATGAACGTACGTTTCAGAAGAAGAGTGATTTTCCCTGGTACACCCCTAATAAGAGCGTCCTGACCTCACAGTTGTCAGGCCCATGACAGATTTCACAGGGTCCAATCCACGGTAATCTATTAGGCTTCTAGAAATATTTCCTTTATATACCATTCAAAATGTCCACAATAAATCTTAAATTTCTATGTAATTTCTATATATTTATCAACGTGAGCAGCCACATTATCCCACCAATTTATCACTTCTACGACGTTTCTTTCTCAATCAATTGGAAATGAAACTATTCTTCTTGTTTTTCAGATAAATCACACTAATTGATTGAACAGGAACTAATCAACTAGTCCAACATATTGGCGAATGACTAAGGTATGGCTATTTAATATATATTTTTTCTTGGTATTTGTCCCTATATTTGGTTAGTTAATACATTTATCACTATGCAAACAATTTTTTCAAATTAACTGATTATTGATTAAAGTAGGTTAGGTGAAAGTAACCGTGGTGGATTTGGGAAGCTCTTTGAGATAAAATGCTACCGGATCTCACTCGTTCTATCTAGTATATAAGGTGATGGAGGCTATATGTGTATACGCTTACCACACACTGTTAATAACAGTTTCTCATATTATTATTATTATTATTATTGACTGTGGTGCACTTCTACCAATTTGATCTTTTGTGAGCCTCATATAACATGATATCTTTATTGTCGCGCTAATTGGAGGGCCAGCCCAATTAAACACGAAATACATGCAACTCCTTATTGCTATCTGGGTGTTCTTCCTCTTCTTTTTTTGTTGGACATTCACAATACATATTTTCCTTTGTTCAGTGTTGCCGTTTCACACTTATTACCTTTCTGAAAGGGGCCGTTAATATATCTTCAAAAAGACAACCCCATTAAATAAATTGAGTAAAGAATAAAACATCTGTATAAATTCTTTGTTTCTGTTAGTTACATTTATTAGCATTTATGATTTCTATTTTTCACATTTTTTGGGTTTGTGTTGTATTTTTTGTTGTTGTCTGTATAGTGTAGGCTATATACATATATGTTCATATATATATGTATATATGCTAATGTGGATAAGTTGCATAACTTTCGGATTTGAATCGTTTTTTTTATGTTTGCGTTTGAATAATTTTTTACAATACCAGTTTGCAAACTAATTTACATTGAAGTTGTCGTTTTCTTGGAAATTACAACTTGTTACGCACACATGCATACAAACTCTTTTGCTTGCATGACCAAATGTGGGCGTAGGGTTATATCTGCGCTTCCAATAAACCCACTTTTTGTTTAATTTGGGAGTGATTAGTTTAAAGTTTGCTGTTTTTGGAATGCTTTTTCATTGATTTGCTATGTTACTATATGCGTTTAGTCAGAAACACAGTTGAAGTGAAACTGTTGGTTTAGCTTGTTTCGTTTCGAGTTTGTAGTTCATAGCTCATGGTGATTAATGGTGTTCCACTTTCCATTGCATTACGCCACGGCGAATTAGTTAGATTTTGAAATTTGAGAAAAAAATAGTTTTTTGTTTTTATTATTTAAGTTGTTTTTTTGTTTTACTTTAATATATAATTTTCGCATTTTTCTTGTTCTTTTTTTTTACTCACATATTTTATAATTTCATTCTTAAAATTAAAGACTACATCAATTACTATATAATTTCATATTTTTAGTTCATTTTTACCGCATTTCTTGTTGGTAATTATGTTCTGGATTTCTTTAAATATTTGCATAATTTTATAATAAGTTTTATTTTCTTTGGGTGTTTTTTTCTTTTATTTTTGGTTTCTTTTCCACTTAAACTAAGGTTTAATTTTGTATCATAAAAATAGGAAACAAAACATTGTATTAACGTTCAAATCTTTGGTTTAAACTTATAAAATCAAATTGTTGTATGCGTTTAACAATAACCTGCCAGTTGTGATTTAAGGTGAGAGCAGTCAATCGGTTTTGGCAGTGGAACTCATTCCGACACACCGCTGTGTAATTTGAAAACAGTGCCTACGCGTGGCGTTAATTTTACTATTATAAATATATATTTAAGTAGTACTATATTATGTGTTAATAATATTATTAGGATTAAGAAAATAGCCTGCTAAATCCCACAGCGGAGTGCGTACTGTATGCAATGTTCCCAAGCCAGTTTTGGCTCACTGAACTATTTCAGTGACTGATTAACCGCACTCACTGAGCCCCTGCACAAGCCGGCGAGGTCAAGTTTTTTGTGTTTAATTCAATTAAATTGTTCATGAAAATTATGTTAGTTCAAAAATGATGCAATCACCGCTATGTGATAACCTTGATTTTCACTCAACAGAGATTGCATGCTGAATATTCTATTTGTTTGTAGTCGAATGGTGAACAAAATGACGGACAAAATTAACAACTTTACAAGCGTTTTAGTTTAAATTGTAGTTTCTTGGGTTTTGTTTTTGTTTTTGTTTTGTTTCTTTGTAACTTTTAGTAAAGGTAACAAATGCTTGCCACGTGCTGAGTGACTTTGGTTTTAATGATGACAAAATCGAATGCATTTGTGTCAACGTGTGTGTGTGTGTGTGTATACAGTAGTGGAGAAAATTATTACCAATTGCACCATCAAACTCTCATTTCCACGTTTCTATGCTAGGCATATGTAATTAATTTGGCTAAACTTTCCTTGGTTATTCTTTTATAATTTCAATTTGTCGCGTTTTGTTTAATACTTAATCTTAATGTTTGAATCTTTTATGATATATATGTATATATATAAATTTTCGTCCCAAATGCTGTGCGCAGCACCAATGCTATGCAATATTTTGGAGGGGAAGGTGACAATTTTCTCGCATTTACTGTACTACATTATCGTGTCCTCACCGAGAGATTTTTTGTTGTTGTTATTGGTCATATTAATTAACAAATTAGGGCTTCTTAGCCGCACGATTTGATATTTAATAAATCCGTCCAATTGTTTTTTGTTTGCAATAACTATAAATACGGGCAAGTTCAGGGAAACAAAATAAATCCATTTAATTAGCTGACGACACAGAATTATGCACTCAGTAAATCTGCAAATAAACATTCAAACTGTTTACTTAAACTTTCCGGTATTTTTCAGGTAATCCAACAATGTTAATCAAAGGCCATTGCGACTCACCCACCGACTTTCTGCTTATTGCAAGCTCCATCAATCGGCGTTGAATTTGAAAAATGTTTTATAGTTATTCAAACAAATGAAAAGAAATTTTGAGAGCAAATTTTCCACATTGCTGTAGCTCTGTCCTGGCATATCCGGTAATTTCTCCAACCATAATTTGTTTTTTTCATATATTTTTTAAAAATATTTATAGTATCAATGATTTTGTTAGCTTAGTTTAAGTAAATGTGTAATTTAGTTCTTCACAAATTTTACTTTTAATTGTTTAATTAATTTTTGTTCCGTTGGCTAATAGTTTGTTTTGCTTTTAATTAGTTTTCTTTGGTATAACAATTCGAATGTATTTAATTTTTTAATTTATTAAACGGTGTATTTTCTATATAGAATTATATTTTATTTGACTTTGCGATAATAACAATTTCTTATACTATACTATTTTGTGTGTTGTTGGATAACGGTTTTATTACATATAGTACATAATTTCCAGTTGAAATAGTTTGAGACAGAGAGAGTGGAGAAATTTTGAGGGAGTAGAGAGCAATTTGCATTTAACGTACTAATTAAGACATAAAAGAAAAAATTGAAAGAAAATAGTTATGCACAAAAAGTGTATAAAAAAGTAATAAAAATAAAAAAAGAAAATGTATAACGAAAAATATATGTAAATACCTTACCCCACGTCACCAAGGGCAATTTTTTATGGCATAACAACTGTCAAACTGTAATGGTGGGCATTGCCATGTTATGTCATCGTCATTTTGAAAATGTCGTCAAGCAATCTAGTTCGCTGTGCCCGCGCTCTTCATTCATTAAAAGAATTGCTTGATTTATGCGATGAAGAGGAAAAAAGAAGGAAGCCGACATTCTGGCTGAATCCTTTTTTACAAGGAAGGGAATGCACAGTCTCCATCAATTTTAGCATTTTAACTAATTTAATAAACGCGGTAAAACTAAAATGTTCGAAGATGCTGCTGCTGTGAGCGCCACGAATAAATGAAAAACGGCTGTCAAACAAACAAAATGACAACTGATTGCAACACAGCATGTTGGCAATTTATGGCTTGAAATATTGCAAGCCATAAATTGCCAACTTGATGCAATTTGCTGTCTCCATTATTAATTTGCTTGATATTGCCAATTGCATGCCATCAAAACTTGCCCGTGGAGACGAAGGTAACAAAATAATGTCTTAAATTAATTTGCATTAAAAAATATTATTATATGTAAATAAATCAAATATATAACAAAGTAATTAAATCAAATTTACAACAAATTAATTTGTATGAAAAAACATTATTATTATTATATGTAATTAAATAAAATTCATAACAAAATAATTTCTGGAATTATTTTGTATGAAAAATTCATTATTATATTATTTAATCAAATATATATAAAATCAGATTTATAAAAAATATGTTCTGAACTTAATTTGTATGAACAAAAATATTATTATTATTAAGTGTAATTAACTTAAATTTACAGGAAAACTGTACATTAATTCTGCTGTGTATTAGAGCTCAGGCATTAAATTGTATTAAAATAACTCACTGTCATTAGCTGACTTTAAATTTCCTCTTCTTTTTCCTTTACACAGATTTTAACATACTTTTTGATTAAACATTTTGATTTTCAAGTTCTCGAAGTTAGTTGGTTATTTTTTAATTCGACTAAAACAATTTCTTATAGTTATTTCACTTGTACTATGTTAAGAATGAACCGAAAATAAAACGTATAAAAAATGTAAATAGTAAAATAATGTGTATAATTAGTAAAATAATGTATATAATTAGCACGTTAAATCAAACGCTCGCTGTACCATATTCAGAAATCCGTATTATTTGACGCATTTTCCGCATCGGCGTCGGCGCCTTCCGGTGTCGGCGGTGGCAGGGCCAAGGAGAGCTGAGGCGTCGTTGAGCCGGCCACAAGCATGGTGGGTTCAGTGTTGCGTCTTTTCATTTTGCCTTTGTTCTTTTTCAACATAGTTGCCTGATTGACGGTACATATTTTCATTTTTTTTTTTTTTTGTTTAATTTGTTACAAAAGTTATTTATTATTTTTTAAATTTTGTTTAAAAGAAAAGATTGTATAATTTTTTTCCGTCCGGTTCAAATTTGAGAAAGATTTTAGAAAAATTTTAGTAAGTTTTTGTTGTTGTTTTTGATGAGAGATGGTGTTGTGTTTCATGTTGTTGTTTTTAGAGTTGTTGATGAGAGAAAGAAGAAGTGTAAAAGTGTGTTTGTTTTTGGTTTGTTTGTTTGACGGTGTAGAATTTGTATGTACATGTCCAAAGAGAAAGAGAGAGAGAGAGTTATAAAAGAGAATGAGAAATACACAATAAAAAAAAGTAAAAAACAAACAATTATTAAATTTTATTATAATTCAGAAAAGTAAATGTTTTTTCATTTGTCTGTTATACAAATTGCATAAAATTTTCAAGAAAGTGCAAAACATTTTTGTTCTGAATTTGAAGATTATTAAAAAAAGCTAAAGTAGAAAACAAACTTTGCAACTTTTTAAATCGTATTTAACAATATACAAAACAAATGAAATAAACTTGTGTAAAACAACAAAATTTAAAATGTATGCGAAAAAAAGATTTACTGGAAAAAATGCAATAAAAATATTTAAAATTAATTAGCCAAAAATAGGAGGTGTGACAATGTTTTTATTAAATGCTAAAGCGCGAGTCTAGCTAATTTGTTTGTATATATATTTTAAATATGTATGTAAGATTTTCATAAGTTTTCTATATAAAACGCTTATAACATTAATTGTGTTTGCCTTAAAAAATAATAAACATATTCAATTCTTGACTTTGTAGCTAAAGCGGTGGTGGGAAGTGTTGAGTGTCTTTGGTGTTGATTGTTTGCTGGTGGTTAGTTCAAAAATTCTTTGCTAAATTGCAGGTGCACTAAAAACTAATTGATTGAATTTCAGCGGGCGTTACGATATATGAATATATATCTATATATAGATAAGAAAATTTTCGTTTTTCATTTATGAACATTGCAAACAATCAAACGTGTTATACTACAAACGCTGTACTACGAACGATTTATGATGAAGTTTTCAAACGATTTTCTAGTGAGATATTTATTTCTATTCTTGCGCGTAGTATGTTTGATGAGAGCGAATTGATTTAACTATTTTTACTATATTTGTTACGTATTTAACTACATATTTGTGTAAGCAAAAGTGTATCAATTCCAGACGTTCCTCTATGGTGAATAAATCACTTATAGTTAATACAGTGATAAGAGGCTCAAAAAATTATACAGACGAAAGTTATAAAACGAGATTTGAACTTTTGATCTACGTTAATTACATTGCAATATATTTGGGAGTATGTGATATGGTGAGAGGAGTGAGTGCAGTTTTGCAAATGAAGTACTTTGTAAAGCTCGTGCTTGTATGCAAATATTGCATCAAATAAATCGGCGTATCAGTGTTAGTGTGTGGTGTATTGGGAGTGGGTGGCTTCGAGCAAGTGTGTTTTGTGTTTAAATGAAGGAGGATAGTGGTGGGTAGGTAAAAAAGTTAAGGTGGGGAATTGTTCGGGTAAAACTTCACTGAAGAAGAAGCATAACAAATAGGTTAGACAGATAGATAGAGAGAGAGAAAGAGGGAAAGAGGAGAGAGAAAAATAGTGGTCGTTTAATTAAAATGGTCGTTTTCTCTTTACTTCTAGCACGTGTTGTTTTTGTTGTATCTTTGTATTTTTCAAAAGCTTTAATAATAATGTTAACCTATGCAAATAATCATTTAGTTACTCTATTTGGAACAATTGCTATTTTCAAGATGTTTAACTTTGTTTCTGATGTGTGTTAAAAAGTTGTTGAGTTTATATCGCAACAATTTTCTAATTACAATATTTTGTTTTTTTTTTCAATATACGACTGAGCTCCTTTAGTGTTTGGCTTGCATTTGTATTAGATTGGCTAAACAAATAATTTGTTTTTAGTTTTTTTAGGACTTTTGTTGTTGGTGTTCTCTTCATTAAGTGTTGTGTTTGTTGGTTCTACATTATAATGTATTTTTGTTGGTGTTTTTTTAAGTTTTTTTTTTGGAACTTATTTTGTTGTTGTAGTTGCAGTTAAATTAATTAAAGAAAACATGAAAATAAAAAACTTGGACCGGACGGACGTGTTCTCTATGTGCCGACAGGCTCCTTATCGCGATCGCCATTCTCCGGTGCCTGTAGTCCAGACGTGCTCGCTCCCGTTCCACTTTGTATGGCCGCAGCCGATGCAGTTGCCGAGGCCGACAAACTAAGCACAGCCGGCGTAATGTGCGGCTCTGTCAAGCGGCGTTTACTTTTGGTTTTCTTCAACATTGTGGCCTGTTTATAAAAGGTTTTGGATAGGGTATTCTTTTCATTTGCATTTCACTTACTGACTACAGAAAAAAAACATAATCTTACAAAGTTTTCTCTTGACGAAAAAACTTGTAAACATTTAACATTGAAAAGTTAAAAAATAAATCTTGTTGTTAGGAAGAAAAAATAACTTTTTTTTAGTGTTTGCTTTTGCACAAATATTTTAGTACTTTGGTATTGAATTTTTGTAAGAGAGTTGATGTTTGAAAATTTACATTCTGCATTTTTATTGCATACCATAAAAATATACAAACAACAAAATTAAAATTAAGAAAATGTTGGCGGGAGATTATTTAAATGCTAAAGGGGTGTGTGCTCTCTAGTTAACACAATACATAGTAATAATATTAATAATATACAAATACATACGAATACCATAACAAAATGTTAGCATTATTCATTAACCGGGACAAGTACATGTGCGAGTTGTATGGTTTTAATTTTGTAACTAGACGCATTAGTTTGTTTAATGATATCGAAATTAATGCCAATGTTCCTACCTCACCACATGGTGAAAGTTCACTTAAATATCACTGATGTCTGAGAATTATAATCCTAGTTTTCGGAACTATTGTAATACTATTTCGACTGAGAATACACTTTTCAATAAAACAAAACTTAAACTCACAGACAGTGAGTGATAAATCTCCGATCATTTAGTGAGTGATAAATCCCCGATCATTTAGTGAGTGATAAATCCCCGATCATTCAATGAGTGATAAAACCCTGATAAATTTGTGAGTGATAAATCCCTGATCATTCAATTTCAAATATTATTTTTATTTATTTATTTATTTATTTATTTACAAAAGAAGGATAAGAATCAATTCTTATCATACAAAATTTAGGAGCACTAGCTGCCAGGGCTTTCAGCTCTATTTTTATAAACTGGCATCCCTTGAAAAAACATATTTAAAATTTTAGACAGATCTGGCAACTACTTTTCATTTTGACAGGCATCGAAGGCAGACAATTTCCGCTTATTTGCGGAAATGGAAATATAAGAATTTGGTAGATTTGATAGCGTTGGCATGAAACATTTCGACTTGAGAAATCTTCTGTCGCCTTGACTCCAATTGATAATAAATGCGGATGAGGTGACGAATTCATATTTTCCGATTTCTGATTGGATTCATAACTGTGGAGGACTCCTGGTTTCATGACTATGCAACAGAGGCCAAGGAAAAGGCGAAACCGAGAATGATTTATAACTATGGAGGAAACTTGCAAGTGATTGATACCAGAGGCTAAGGAGGAGGTGAAAATAAAGACGATTCATAACTATGGATGAAACATGGATACATAACTATGCACCAGAGACGAAAGAAGAGGTGCAACAGATGGTAATTCATAATTATGGCAGAAACATGTAGTTATGGATATCGGAGGACACGGAGGAGTCGAAACAGAGTAGAGTTTATAGCTATAGAGGAATCATGGATACATAACTATGCACCAGAGACGAAGGAAGGAGGTGAAACAGAGTGCAATTCATAAGTCTGGCGGAATCATGGTTCCTAAACTATGCGCCAGAGATCTAGGAAGAGGCGAAATAGCATACTTATCCAGCTGAATCGACACAAAAGAAGGCTAAGTTAATTGCTTAGGCTGGAAAGGTAATAGCGACACTATTTTGAAGTGCACTCAGAATAATCTGCAGCGCCTCACTCCAAAATCATAAAACTATTAATGGCGAAAATTATTATTATTAACTTATTAAATTATTAACTAATTAGAAATTTCACCGTGTTGAAGCCAAGAGGACCGCATTTGGCACATAAATAAAATAATTGGTCATGAATGCAATGCACAGTGACACAAGTTTGTCATTTCCAGTCTTAAACTTAACCAAATGATTTACGAATTGCTTCCTCATCCACCACATTTCTCTAGAATTGGCCCCCTAAAAATTCAAGAATTTGCTCGGTGGATATAACTTTAGATTTGACGATCAGGCTCTTTGATTTTTGCTCGTATCCTTCAGGCGGAAGTGTTTGCCGCAGAGACCTCCTGCATACCAGAAACTACGAACTCCACTATAAATAGCCAGGCTGCGATTAAATCTATAACTTCATTCAGAAATGTTCTTCAATGCAAGGCAGCAATGGATGGGCTGGCCACTAACCGGAGGCTGTGAATCTGCTAGGTGCCAGGGCACAAGAACATAGAAGGAAACGAGAGTGCGGACGCTTTTATTGAAACCGTAATTAAACTACCAAATAAGCAAGTAAGCAAAGCACTGATGCCTCTACAAATGATTAATAGATGTGTTGAAGATGGCATGATGAGGAAAGCGGAGGCAAGGTGGAGTATCTCCATGTGTAAAATTACAAGGCTCCTGAGCAAATGGTACGGTTCTCAGTAAATCATATTCGTACTGGCACTCCCAAAAAAGGATTGCAGAATAGTTGTGGGCATACTGACAGGTCAATGTCAAACGGCGGTACACGCTAAAAGGTTGCGACTAACTAAAGCCTAATAGGATGGGAGTAACTAAACGCTAAAATAATGGGAGTAACTAAATGCCAAAAGGATGTGGCTAAATAACAATGATTGTAGGAAATGTAGCGACCAGGGCACAAGTGAAGCTTTGGAGCATCTCCTGTGCCCAAGCCATGCACTCTCTAAAACGCGCCTGACACACCTTGGAACCCCCTGGTTTGAAGGGCTCAGCACTAGAAATGATTTCACTTTTTAATTTTTCCAAGGAGTCTCTCTTTTTAACGAAACATATCACAAATCTTAAATGGATATACATCTGGCACCGCAAAGGACCTTGCCTATCTATGTGTGTATGTGAAGCCTTCATGGCCAGCCAGTGCAACCTAACCTAACTTTGACGATGAGGCCTTGTTGGAAAACACATATTTTGAAGGGTTGTAGAAAATCCTCCAATTTGAAGGGATTGATCTTAGTTCATACAAAATATAGGAAGAATTGCTCTCAAATGCGTCTAGTTGTAATTTAAATAATTATTATACACTATTGCAATACAAAAACATTACATTAAAGGTTGTTTTGTTGCAGTACTTTTCAGGAAGTGTTGTGTGGAGTGTTGAGAAATACCCAAATTAAAAAGCAAAAACTTCAAAATGATAAACAAAATTAAAACGAATGTTATTGTGGCATAATTTGTTCATAAAGAAGAGGGTCGTTGTGTTCACTGAGGCAGAGAGGCACATGACTTTGAGTGCCAGTTTGTAGAGTGTACCGGGCCGTGCCTCAGTTACAGTGCGGACCCATTTACAGTGAACAATTACATGAGTGCAGTGTAAACCAGTGTTCTAATTTGGTTGTTATGTGAGCGACATGATGGTCTGATGTACAAAACTGAACAATAAGAACGTAAAATAAAGGAAAATCATGTTATATAAAAAGCAGTAAAAGATTTGTACACAGTGTTTGTAGAAGGACATGCGCGTAAGAGTCGTAACAGCATGCAATTGAGGACTTTTCTTATTATATACAATTTAGTTGATTAGGAACTTTATGAAATAAGCTGCTCTGTTAATGTTTCGAGTAAACTAAAATTATAAACTAAGTATTTATACATAAAAAAGAAAAATTACACTTAAATTGACTTGGAAGAGAGATAGAGTGAGAAATAAACGAGTATATGTGCGAGTTTTTGTTTGCAAGTTATCACTCACCTTGAGAGCAGATTTCAAAACAACAACATCGCCAGGACTTTGAACCCAGGGTTCGCCATCCACCTGTACAGGCATATCGGAATACAAATGAATTTTTATATGGCCACCCTGAAAAACAGAACAACAAATTAGTTGTAAATAACTAAGAAATTTCTCCTGGAACTCCTCATACGCAGCTCCTATCCGCCACTTACCTGAGCTATACGCATGGCAGTACGAATGCCGGATTGTATTTGTCCTAAATGCACGACTCCGGTAACGCCAACAATCTCCAGAACACCATCATAGTGATTGGGTGTGGTGAAGTTGTCATCCTTATCGGGACCCCAGGGATTTGCGCCACTTCCCCAGCTATATTGAGAGGAAATAGTGTTAAATCGGTTTCGACATAAGTTCATAAATATATTCTCCAATACGCACCTTAAAATATTCAATATAATTATACCCTCAACGGGTGGCAGTTCAACGACCTTTCCGTCTACCTCCAAACGCAATTCCTTATGCAAGTCCTTAACCGTTTTGCGGCCCACTATTTTACGCAACCCCATTTTCACGTAGTATCCCTTGTTGTGCAAACGCGAATTGAACTTGTTCGGATTCTCTTCGCGTGCATTGTGAAAATCTAAACAAAGATCAGCATCGACGCCGATCCCGAAATAGTTATTCATGACGAATATTTGCGAATTATCCTCATTTTGTGCGCCGCCACCTGCAGGAGTACAATATTCCACACATGAGTTTATACGGGGCACGTTTCGTTGACAGTTTGCACAAGTTTAAAGTTAGTTTATTTGGTTTAAACAACAAAGAATGTGGGTGGGGGACGGGTTCCATTGAAATTACGTGTAGTGGGGGTGTGGCAGGGTTTTAAGAAAAAATTTCAACAAACACTGTACAACATTTAGAAAGTTTACTCAAAAAAAAGGACACATCACAAAAATGGAAAGAAAATGGATGTAATCAGCCGGATAATAACCTAACAGAAGTCTTTATGGGTAACAAGGATATTCGGGAATGTTTCTAGAAGAACAGAAACTTGCATATACTATAGAAAAGCTTGTATATGCTAAAGCTAAGCCTGTATATGCTAATGCTAAGCCTGCATATACTATGGCTAAGCCTGTTAATACTAATTCCAAGTTTGAATATACTAATGCTTAGACTGTATATACTATGGCTCAGCCTTTATATACTAAACCTAATCCTGTTTATACTAGTGCTAAGCCTGTATACTCGTATACTAACTTCTTAACCCACCCATTAATCCAACTTGTAAGATTGGCAACTTTAACGAAAGATTGGCAACGAGTAGTGTCCATTTATAGAGAGTTACCAACTAACTCTTCACTGCTAAGGAAAACTTGAACCATGGTTCAGGCTATATTCCTAGAGCACCTGAGGACAGTTTTTGGTCCGCGAATCCGCAAGTATCTAAAAATATACATTTCTGGTGAAACTCTACAGAGACGGGACTATTTTCAATTTGTTAGTAGAGTCCGCACTAGTAAGCTTTGACAAAGTAAGCTTGGAATAGGTGAGCTTGGAATAAGTAAGCTTGGAATAGGTGAGCTTGGAATAGGTGAGCTTGGAATAAGTAAGCTTGGAATAGGTGAGCTTGGAATAAGTAGGCTTGGAATAGGTAAGCTTGGAATAGGTGAGCTTGGAATAAGTAGGCTTGGAATAAGTAGACTTGGAATAGGTGAGCTTGGAATAAGTAAGCTTGCAATAAGTAGACTTGGAATAGGTAAGCTTGGAATAGGTGAGCTTGGAATAAGTAAGCTTGGAATAAGTAGGCTTGGAATAGGTAAATTTGGAATAGGTGAGCTTGGAATAAGTAGGCTTGGAATAAGTAGGCTTGGAATAGGTAAGCTTGGAATAGGTGAGCTTGGAATAAGTAGGCTTGGAATAGGTAAGCTTGGAGTAGGTGAGCTTGGAATAAGTAAGCTTGGAATAAGTAGGCTTGGAATAGGTGAGCTTGGAATAAGTAAGCTTGGAATAAGTAGGCTTGGAATAGGTAAGCTTGGAATAGGTAAACTTGGAATACACTATTTTAAACAGTGAAATTAATAACTGCGTCTGGGATCACTGTCCTGGACCCATCACTACTAATTATTAGAAATATTTATGCCCTCCTTAAGTCCTTTATGTACACTACCATCCAGTATTATTATTATAATTAGAAAGATATGGATAGGATTAGTTAAGATATGTATACTAGGTTCCAGTATTATTATTAGAGGAAGATAGATAGGATTAGTGTGGCTTGCCCCAGTATACATTTAGAAAGTAAATGACTCGCCATACGCACTCTCTTAACAAAAATCACACCAAAACACGCACTCCCTTTCTTAACAAAAACCACACCAAAAACACGCACTCTGTCAAATGTGATTTTTGTCATTTGTTAGCCAGGAAGGAATATTGAAATAATTCCGAAGTTTGCCACCTGGTTATAATGTCCTGCAACACTTAGTAACACGCTTAACAAAGAAAATATGTTGCCGAAATCATGATATCGCTTATCAACATGAGTCTGGCACAGCTCAGCAACATGTTTAGAGTGACTGAATTTGGAAGTAACATACGAGTATATACATACATAATTGCATTTCTCTCTGGCACGACACTAAACTTTTAATGCAATTTAATTTAGTTTTAAGTTATAGAATAATTAATTATTAAAAATTTGAATTTTAGAGTGAAATGTAAGTATACTTGGATATATTATACAGGGTATAAACTAAAAAACATAAGATTACTTTGCAATAGAACAGCATTTGATGGACTGCTTGTATAACTTACAATTTAAATTGGAACTTCAAACTTTTAAAGAACATGATTATTTGTTGTAAGGATATTTAAAATATCTAATATTCCAGTGACAGACTTGGAGCGGCTTTAAGTAAGAAGTTAGTGTGTGAATTGGGAGGTAGTTGCTGTTACATAGGCAACGTTTTGTACAGACTCAAGGAGTGAGAGAGGGACTCTTGGAAATTTGCTTTGGGAGCTATGAAGTGCTTGAAATTTATAGGCAAAGTTTGATTCAGAATCAAGGAGTGAAAGAGGGACTCTTGCAAATTCGCTTGAAGTGCTTAGAATACATAGGCAATGTTTGGTTTAGAGTCAAGGAGTGGAAAAGGGACTTACAAAATTGCTTTGGGAGCTGTGAAGTGCTTAGAATTCATAGGCAATATTTTGTTCAGACTCAAGGAGTGAAAAAGGGACTCTTGGAAATAAGCTTTAGGAGCTGTGAAGTGCTTGAAATTTATAGGCAAAGTTTGATTCAGAATCAAGGAGTGAAAGAGGGACTCTTGCAAATTCGCTTTAGGAGCTTTGAAGTGCTTAGAATTCATAGGCAATATTTTGTTCAGACTCAAGGAGTGAAAAAGGGACTCTTGGAAATAAGCTTTAGGAGCTGTGAAGTGCTTGAAATTTATAGGCAAAGTTTGATTCAGAATCAAGGAGTGAAAGAGGGACTCTTGCAAATTCGCTTTAGGAGCTTTGAAGTGCTTAGAATTCATAGGCAATATTTTGTTCAGACTCAAGGAGTGAAAAAGGGACTCTTGGAAATAAGCTTTGGGAGCTGTGAAGTGCTTGAAACATTTCCTGTGTGTGCGAGCGGCTGTTTACAACTAAAATCGAAAATCTTACCTGCACTTTAGTATATTGAAATCAAATTTACACATAAATATATACAAAAACATTTATATACACAGAGTACACACATTTATCACAACAAATAACAGAAATCAACTGAAAAGAAAACATTTCGTACGGACACAAAAGAAGTCATGAAGAGAAAACGAAAGATAAACATTTATTCCGTGTCGCATGCAGTTCCAGAACCCAGTAAATCTGAGCAAGATAAAGCAAAACATCTTTTTTCACATCGCACTAGCAGCATAATCGTGTACCAATTGTTCAGATGGACCTTGTAAGGAATTTAGTTAAAGTTATTGGCCGAAAATTTGCGCTTGAATCATTTTCAAGGCTCCAAATTTCCGGCAGGATTCATTTCTTTTTGGCAAATTCAAAAGTTTGGTCAATAAGTTTCGTTAAAGGCACATCCAGAGTATGCACAAGAAACGTTCGAATGATTACTTTTAATATTTTTTGTTTGTTAACTAAGAAAAGATATTTTTGTTTAAATTTAAACTTGAATTACGTTTCAATAAAATTAATTAAGTAATTTTTAAGAGTCTAAAAAAAAGTATAAAGTAATTAAGAACGGAAGAGTAAAACCAGAGAAATGAGTAAGAGAAACTAAACACAAAATCAAGAAGAAATCATAAGAAAGAGAATTTTGAACATCAAATGACCTGATATATCACTCGATGTAATGGCCGGTAATTGATGATGCTGATTTGTTTGTTGCGATAGATGTGCTTGATGAGCCTTCTTCTTCTTACCCGTAGTAGTTGAGGGCGCCTTGAGCGCAGGCTCTTCCGGCTTGTCCTCCGGATGAAAGACCACCGTCCAGCGGTCCAGACGTATCTCCTCCGCTTCAATAACATCGCGCAACAGATTCAGTGGATCCTCGCCGCCAGTGTAACCGGACCCCCAGCACAGAACGCGTGCTAAATCGTTACCTGCAGGAATTTTGTTGGTGTTATGAGACAGCACATGTAATTAATAAGATTCAGACGTCCAATTGCTATGTTTACTTACCAGTGCCGAGAGGCACTATAGCGCACGGCGGGCTCGAACATTCCGAATCCTGACCAACATTGTCCAGACATTGTAGCACCCAACCGATAGTGCCATCGCCACCACATACCAATATCTTATAGTTGGTTATCTGACGAAACACATATAAGCTATTTGAACATATAGAAAGGAAGTTGAAAACATTAGCGAATCCTTTGAAGATTGTGGGCGTTTTTTGGGTGGTTTTACCCTGGCAATGGTCCGCCATTATCCAAGTCGAAGACTTGATAGGGATTTAATAGTTTTCTAAAGCTCGATATTAATTCTAGACCCTGGCAGCCGCCCGATTTCACATTAACAAACACAAGTAGGGGTCGTACATCCGGTGGGACCATGCTTGGTTCAATATTTGGCAGTAACATTACCAAAAGTTTCTTATCTTCGATAATGGTTTCGCGTAAATTGTAAAAGGCCCGCACCTACAAGAAAAACTAAGTTAGTATCTCTCCTCTCTTAGTATATTAGTTTCTGTTCGCCTGCCGTTGGACTTACCGCCTTTTGTGAGTCCTCAAATGTCAGTACAACTGAACCGTATTCGTAATAGATCGGCCCAATGCTGATGAATTTGTTCTCATCGGTCACGTACTTACTTAAAATTTGTTCGTAATTACGCTGCGATAGACCCGGTGGTAAATTGCCAACGAATAATGCAATGTTTGGTCCGTGCGGATCCTGTTTGTGCTGCATATAAAAACGCATCAATTCCATTAGTCGTATGGAATCCTTGCCCAACTGCTTCATAATATCCCAAGGGCGCTCATTCCACGAGAGTATGCGTTCGGTGACGCCACGGTCAAGTAACACTTCGGAACATCTGTTACCAAAAAGAGAGAGTGAGAGAGATAGTGTTAGAAAGCGACAGTTAGAGAGAGAATAATGTTAAAGTGAAGAACTAACATTCAGACTTATAATAGAAGGTTAGAAAGAAGAATGTTAGAGTAAAGAACTAACATTCAGACTTAAGAGAATGTTAGAAACAATAATGTTAGAGAAAAGAACTAAAATTCAAACTTAACAGAATGTTAGAAAGAAGAATGTTAGCCAGAAGAATGTTAGAAAAAAGCATGTTAGAGACAGCTCAGTAAATCTTATGGTACACATAAAGCTTTGGTGCCTCTCCGGTATTAAGAACTTGCCTATAATCCTGTATTTGATTATCTTGCAAACCAAATTTATCTAAAGCGTCACGTATCAAATCCTTAATAACGGTTGTATTATCTACAGGAACACTGACGAATGGATCCTCCAGCGAGCACTGCAATTTGCCCGGATAGACCCGTACGAATCCTCTATCCTTATCATGCAATCTGATATAGAGTGCTGGTCGTTTGCCCTCTAAATGCGTCAGGCTCAGCACCGGATTGGGATCCTGCATCGGTGCGTCTTCCATGCCCGCTTGCGCATAGAAGTCAGTTAAGTAAAATGCCTGAAAAAAAGCAACATTAATATAGAGAACGAATGAGATACCAGGAAATTGGGATCTGTGCCAGAGAGTACATACACTGGGATCACGTGTTATATGAAAAGCTCGCAAAGCCGTTGTTTGCAATTGTTCCAGAGTGTATGTGCGTGGTACAATAATAACCCGATACAGCTGACGTCTGACTGCGTTATTACCATCGAAGACTTTAATCATTTCTGTTGGAACGATCGAGTTAATATATTTTGGAATAGAATTTTTTGTGAATACCAACACATGCCTATATCCTTTTCCTCTCTTTCTTTTTCCTTCTTTTCCTTATCCTTATCCGATTTGTCTGACTTGTGGCCACCGCCACCGCCACTGCCCTCCGTCCTATAATGGGATGATGAGCCAGCGCTGCTGCAGCCAGCCGCACTGCTGCCGTGTATGGATTCAGTCTTGCTGACCGATTCCTCATCCTTTAAGCGTGGCGTATCGCCACTACTGAATTCTTCAGATATACTACGAGCTAAAGTAAAGGCAGGAGTAAACAATTTCAATGTCATTCCTACAATCTTTTCTACAGCTATTTGAGAGTATAAGAAGCGGAAGGAATCCTTTTAATAAAATTAATTTTTTGTTTTTGTTTTTAGCATAGATATACAAGTTTATTACATCCACTTAGCAAGGACAACAACAACTTAGGAGGATTTTCAGTAGCTTTTTAATTACAAGTAATTTGGTTAGTATTCATAAATTTACAGTCCAAGCGGGTATTTTAAAGCTTCAGATGCTCATTGCTACGTAGGTATATAAGGAGTGTAATGGCAAAAGGGGGTGGAGGGTGGTTACTGGGATTTAAAATGAGGCTAGAATTAAACTCTAAGATACTTGCTAATGACAGGAACAGCTTTGGCCAGAAATGTACATTTATGGATAAGTACAAATTCCCTCACTAACTATGAAGAAACATGTTGATGAATTTCTCCAGTAATATGATGTTTATGGCTGGTGTGGCTTAGCAACATTGTTGCTAGCAAATGGTTTATTAGAGTAGGCTTCTGCAGTGGCGCTACTCTGCAACATGTCTCTTTGGGAGTGTGTCTGTAGAGACACATGTTTCTAATAAGACTGGTTTCAATAGGAATGCTATGGTAAAATATAAGGTGAGTTTAGCATTGTTGGTGTATGCTTACTATGGTGAAAATGAAGTGTGGTGTTTATTGTCACACACTATTTCTAATGAATTTCTAGCCTTAGCTTAAGGTTGCGGTTTCTTTGTTGTAATTTAGTTTTACACTGTAAAAACAACCTTTTAAATCAACAATACATAATTCTAGCACTTAAATAAAAATATCAGATTAGCCAGTTTAGGTTCAGGTTAATTTGTGTGTGTGCGAATAGTAATTATTTCCCAATTTCACCCTTTTTTTGCGGGGTTATATCCAACTTTGTCGTGTGGCTACGATTATATATTTTTTAACTTTATAGAACAAAATAATTACTAAGGGAGTAAATATAGTATAGTATAGGTTCTGGAACAAGCGATTTTTGTATTCTTATATTATTATATTTTTCTATTTATATTTTCTATTTCTTTTATTCTCCGTCTTGAACTATTATCTAACTGCAGTGATAAAAAATATCAAAGTTGCTGTTGATGTTATTTCATAATCGATAAAAGAATTGAATAGAAGTGGGGTAGGCCGGAGAACCGCCGAAGCAAGAGGTCTCCAAGCACTCAGGGATTATGCACTTTGTACTACAAGCTTGGAAATATTGTGGAGGAGGAGGAGATGTAGGATTCTGAAAGGGAAGTTACACCTTTTCAATCTTCTATGGCTCTTTTATGAATCTCAGAAGTCTCTCCAGAGATAAGGAATGTAGGTGTCCATTCACAATACATTTGACCCTACTATGCGCCTCCTAATTTTGGCAAAGGCACAGACAAAATTCTCTGTACCGTCCTGCTCTTTCTCCAGGCAGGAGATGCAGTTCGGACTGCAAATTTCCATTATTTGATATCTTTTGTGGTATGCCAGAGACATAATGCAAAACAGATAGATAGGGTTCGCACCCAGTGGTACATACAAAAGAGATCAAGTAGCGGGAGGTATAAAAACATATAGAGACGGGTTCGTATTCGGTGATACATATAAAAGTATCCAGTAAGGTGAGGTATAAAAATATAAAGGGACATGTTCGCATCTGCTGATACATACAAAAGGGATCAAACAAGGTGAGCTATAAAAACATATAGAGACGGGTTCGTACTCGGTGATATATATCAAAGGTATCCCTTAAGGTGAGGTATAAAAATATAAAGATACGTGTTCGCATCTACTGATACATAAAAAAGGCAAGGTATATAAACATTTGGAGGCACATTCACACCCAGTGATAAATAATACTTGTTGCTGAGCTTCGCTAAACCAGCAACTTGAGTCTGGCGACATTCAGCAACTTGTTTCCTCATTCACTGGTGAGCGAATTGGTAAGTCTCTATAAATGAAGGTTTCCTTGAAAAGCTCTTCGGGGTATAAGCAGTAATACACGGTCCAATTCTTTTTCAAGATATGGATTGACTAAAATAACAGCTACAGAACAATTAGGAATGAAAGCCTAATATCCAATTGGGAGTACCAAAAAGGGCGATCAGTTCATTACTGTGCCATTCTATTAAAACTAACCAAGTTCCTTCTAATTCGATGTGTAGAATTGTTCCAAGCTTTCAGATGAATCTCGTAATGACTCGGTGATTTTTAACAGAACGACACGATATCTTCTATATTGGGGGAAGCTACACGAAGCAATGAGTTCAGTTCTAATGCGAATGCGTACCATTTACAGCGGGGAGGCGGGCACTAGCACAGTTCTTGTAAGCTGTACAAATTTATACATACGAGTATGAGTACATAGAAGACTTACACAACACCGACCGTTCTATTGTATTAGTGGTAGTCTAGAGTTCACATGCGTTGGATTAGTGCGATCATGGCATGCGAGTACGAGTATGATTACATAGACTTTTAGTAGTGGTGTTAGTAAATGTGTGTTTGTGGGTGGTATTTGTGATGAGGCAAATGTGCAAATGAACGACGTTTAGTAGAATTGTTTGTTACATTTTTTCGACATTATTGGAAAAGAATAGAAAAAAAGAAGGAAGAAATATTAAAGCAGAATGATTAGAAAACATTTTTTAAAAAATTATGCTCTTAAAAGTATACCAAAAGCAAAGACCAAAGATGAACTGAAGAGATTCGTTAAGACAAAATGAAAAATTAGTTGAAAAAGTTGTGTAATGGAAAGAAAAAAAAAACCAAATAAAAAGCCTAAAACTAGGTACCGTTATGCAATAAAACCCAACAATCAATCACCTCTGCGCTTGTGATATCGCGGTCTCCGCCAGCCCAGCGAGAAACGTCGCATGCGCTTCATCAGGCGCCCGAAGACGTGCTCGTTGTCGCTGGCTCGCGAGCGGCTGCGACTGCTGCCGCCATCGCTGATATCGCCGGCGCCGTCGTCGCTGTGCGGCCTCGGCCGGGGTCGCGGCCGGTTGTCCAGATACTGTCGGTAGACGCTGCCGTGCAGATGCGCGTCCGCATCATCCTCGATGTCGTCGTCGTCGTAATCGTCTTCGTCGGTGTGGGCGCGTTGCCGTTCGCTGGCCGGACCCGCCCGACGACCACCACCGAGCGTATAGTAATTGTCGTCGTACGGCTGATAGTTACCGTCCTCGTCCTGTATTGTGATCTCGATGTTCTGCGAGACCGTGTCTAGACTAAAATCACTCTTGCAGTTGTTGTTGCCGCTCGTCGTGGAGGCGGCCGTGGCACCGGCATTGGAGCGCTTCGAACGTCGCCGCTGAAATAGCCGCGTGTATTTCTTTTGGCGGGAGCTGGGCGCTTGCGTGTGCGGCTTAACACCGGGCTCCTGAAACGATTTGCTGCGTCCGACGGGCGATAATTGATACTTGGCCACCGTAGACGTAACGGGAGACGGTGTCGAATAGTCGCTGGAGTTGGGCGAACTGCCCGAGCCCGGCTTCGCAGCGCCTCCACCACTCTTCGGCGGACTTAGTTTGGGTTTTGCTTTCGAAATAGCACCAGTCTTTGAGGATCTCCCGAGCGCACCTAAGCCAGTGCCAGCCGCACCCGTGGCACCGGCTTCCGTGGGAAGCTGCTTAGGCGCCGCCCCAGTCAATTGCACATTGTGAGCATTCTTACGTTTATCTATACTAATGCGATTTTCTATCGATGTGTTACTATTACTACTATTATAGCTTAGGTTACTAATCAGATTCGTGCTGGAGTCAATATCAACGTCGTCGGTGGTGGTCAGCTCGCCGCCCGTATCGGAGGTTTCGTAGAAGGTCTCGTGCGGTGCAGTCTCGGCTTCTACGTCGCCGTGATATTCGACATCACTGCAGGCACCACCAGCACCGCCACGGGAGCCGCCGCTACTAACGGCCACGCCAGCACCAACGCCACCGCCCTTTCCAGCGAGCGCTCGCCTCTCTCTCAGTTCTACATCACAGTGATCGTAGTCGTCGCTTAAGTCACCGCCGCTTATATCACACACACCCACATCCTCGTCGTCGTCGTCCGTATTGGAGGACAGGTGCTTGCGTCGCCCATGCTTCTTTTTGCGGAATATGTTTGTGTAGAATAAATGTAGCGAAGATGCGGAGGAGGCCGATTTCTGAATGTGTCGCTGGCTTTTCTGACTCAGCTGTGTGCCCGCGGTGGTGGTGCTCAACTGCAAGGCGCTGTCCTCTTGGCCATCCGGCTCCTCGGTGATGTAGTCTCTCTGAGAATTTTGATCGGCTTTCAGTGCCGCCGCTCCATCGCTCCGAGCGGGTCTGATGGCTTCCGCCAAAGACGTGGTGGTATCGTCTACTATCACCATGGGTGGGGGTGTCCGTATCGGTGAGGTCGATGCGATTGATGAGGGTTGGGATGAAAATAGAAAATTTTTTTTCATTTGTGCACGTCGTTGTCTTTCGATTAATAAAATTTCTCTTAAGCTTAATTCGGGAGTATTTACAGCTCTGTTTGTTGTTGTTGTTGTTGTTGTCATTGTTGTTGCTGTGATCGACTCTGTACCGCCTATTGTACTCAACTCAGCTAAAGTTATTTGTGAGGGTTTTTGTTTTTTTTTTTGGAAAAATTAAGTTGGAGAAAAGAAAAAAAAAACAATAATAATAAAAACACAAAATAAATCAAAATCTATAAAAATAATTAATATGAAAATAAATAGTTTAAAATTATAATTAAAGTTTATGCAGAAGCGCCTCAAACTCACCCTTGGAAGTTGTTCAAAAAAATGATATGAAAGAAAATGCCATGGTGATATTAGAGTAGGTGAAGTCATTTCTCAAAGGTACTTTTAAATAATAATTAATTGCTTTGTTCCGCGGGGGTGGCAAAGGGCCTCTATGAGCCTATCATTGGCCTTCCATAAAACTCAGTGGGTTAGAGATAAGGAGCTGAAATCTCTGGGTTGTGAATGGTATAAAATAAGAGCACAAAGTTAAACAGCTGTCAAACTAATATCATGTGAAGAGGTAGAGTAACATAAGGCAGAAACGACAACGGAAACAGTATCCAGTACTCAACGTGAGTTGTTTCTATTCTGTCGCCAAACGCTCACTTTCTGTCGTTAAATTTTGAAGTGTCTGTTGTACATGTTCCGGATTCTGTGTCTGTTGCAAATGTTCTGGATTCTGTTTCTGTTGCAAATGTTCCGGATTATGTTTCTGTTGCAAATGTTCCGGATTCTGTGTCTGTTGCAAATGTTCTGGATTCTGTGTCTGTTGCAAATGTTCTGGATTCTGTTTCTGTTGCAAATGTTCCGGATTATGTTTCTGTTGCAAATGTTCCGGATTCTGTGTCTGTTGCAAACGTTCCGGATACTGTTTCTGTGGCAAATGTTCCGGATTCTGTTTCTGTTGCAAATGTTCCGGATTCTGTATCTGTTGCAAATGTCCCGAATACTGTTTCTGTTGCAAATGTTTCGGATACTGTTTCTGTTGCAAATGTTCCGGAATCTGTTTCTGTTGCAAATGTTTCGGATACTGTTTCTGTTGCAAATGTTCCGGAATCTGTTTCTGTTGCAAATGTACTGGATTCTATTTCTGCTGCCGTTTCTGCTCTATGTCACTCTGCATTACGCATACTACGACTTTCAAACCCCATTCTTTCATGATGCTTTTTTAACAGCTGTTAATTGAGCCGTGTAAGATTTGTTGCGAACCCTCCTTGATATGATACAGTGTGGTGGCCGCGGCTAGCTCATAGCAACGGACGTGAAGCTAGAGGAAGGGATGGTTTTTAAGCGTACATGTTTCCCAGGTGATGAGTATGGGGAATCTAGCTGGAAGTTTTAGGTACCGGAGGCTTTAACCTCAATCTTAATAACCCAGGGACATGAAGCAAAAACTGCAGCACATGGTGGGATAACAAAGACCTTGCACCGATTAAGAGTATTCTATTACTGCCCAGGCATGGTGGTGCAAGTGAGAAATCATGTGAGGGGGAAACTAAGAGTAGTAACCAGACCCTGCGACCAGTTATGGGACGGGAAGTGAGAACTCTGAGATTGTACATAGGTTGTTTAGGGAAGTACACTCGGTCTAAATCGGGAAACACCTGTGTACTAGTGGTGCTAGACCATTTCTCAAAGTTCGCGTTCCTGAAAGCGATGCGAAAAGCCATGGCGAAGAACGTAATTAGTTACCTGACGGACGGAGTATCCCACAAGTTCGGAGTGCCGGAGGTCATCTTTTCGAACAATGGGAGGCAGTTCACGGGGGTAGTAGGTTCCAGAATTGGATTGAAGGCTATAAAATACAGCACATGAGGACTGCAGTCTGTTCACCCCAGGCCAAGGCTTCCGAAAGGGTCAACCAATCCGTACTGAACGCTATTAGAGCGTACTGGGAGAACGATCATAGGGACTGGGATAGGTACCTCTCTGAAATCGAGTGTGTGCTGAGAGGTCCACTACACTCAGCGACGGGGATGTCGTCTTATTTTGCCCTATTTGGACAGAATACGTTCACCAGCGGCTTTCACTATAAGTTGGCGCGGAAGTTAGGAGCGTTAGAGAAAGGAGAAGTAAACGGCCTACCGCGAGAGGACCGAATACGGTTAATTCGCAATAAGGTACAGAAAAAATTGCATGCAGCGTACGAAAAAGGAGCGCGGCCACCACACTGCATCATATCAAGGGGGGTTCGCAACAGATTCCTTGTGCTAAGTATCAATTTATCAGTATATTTGTCTCTCTCTCTCTCTCTCTCAGTTTTTTCAATAAATATTTTCGCTCTTTGATGTGACTTCACCTGCTTTATTACGCCATGGTATAGTTTCAAATAAGCTGCACTTAAAGGCGTAAATAAACTTATAATAAAAGAAATAAATACAAAGAGAAGAATGAGCCAGAAATTAAACAGGCACTAAACTAAAACAATACTTGCGAAACAAGGCACACTAAGGAGGTAAAAGCTCCTCAAAGATAACAATTGTTTTGCCTTCAACATAAATGTCAAACACAAAACAAAAATTAGAGAGCATCCCAGCAGAAAATCATGAATATGAAGAAAATAGCATGGCTCTAAAATCAGGAGCAAAGAGGATCATAACTAACGAGATCAAATTGGTCACGAAAAAAGGTGTCTTGGTAATGAAATGCTTTCCAATGATTACTCGAATTTTGTGACCTCTGCATTGTTATCTGATTTCGGGCAACCCAACTTCTTTTTAAGGTTCTCTAGAGATAAAAAAAGCATTCTATGCCATATATGCCGTATTTTCATAGCGATCCTCTCAAATGTTGCATTGTCACGAATATTCTCGATCTTCATATCGTACTGTGACCCCAATTTTGCCACATGATTCATTCACTTGCATGAGACCCGACCCCACTGGCAGAGCACACAGAGAAAATAAACTCTTTTTCGCTGCCAGCGTCCGTAACGGACACACCACGATTTTGAGTGGATTCAACACGATTCTGAGTGGATTCAACACGATTTTCAGTGGATTCGTGTACAACGTCCGTCTGCTTTATTTCGCTACTTTGCCGTTTGACGTTTAAGTTTCTTTTCTCTGTGTTCTCTGCTCACTGGTTTCATTTCGTTTCAACCCGTTTCCTTGTGAAAATTATGGTGAAGGTGAATATGAGAGCTGGTCTGCCGAGGTGAATACTGCCTTAGTGTGCTTTGTTCCTAAACAAAATTTGTTGGCGTCTTACTTAGAAGTAGTGCGGTTAATTGAATGACGCAAACAGCAGAGTAGGCGTGGCATTTAGTTTAACAAATAAGAGAACTAAGAGAAGCTAATATGATGTTTGTAGGACAATTGATAACAAAATTTTGATGATGAAAACTTAATTGCCAGAAAAAACATAAGAAAAATAATTTATAAAAAGTTGAACAAAAATTGTGATTAAATAAATATTATATAATAATAATAATAATAATAATATTAATAATAATAATAAACTATATTTAACTTAATTATTATATTTTTTTTTAGAAAATAGAGTTTAATGATGTTGTAGAGTTTAATGATGTTGTAGTTTAATGATGATTTAGTTGAATGATGAGTTGATCTTAAGTGAGATTCTGTGTGTGGTTTGACGGTGATTTTGCTTTGGTGAACATTGTTTTTTGAGTCGACTCATGAATGATTTTAGCTCATGAATATTGGTAGTATGCGAGTATACTATTGGACACAACCAACAAACAACAAATTTGTTAACAATATGATTATTAAATATTGATATGTGCATTAAGCAGATAATGCTGTATGATATTTTGAGGTGATTGCCACACGTCGCAGCAATTATGAAACGAGCAAATCATCATAATTCAACTCTGAGTATTGAATTGTCACAAGTGTCACACAACAATTCCATAGACGAGTATGTTCAATGAAGGTCCGTTTAATAATTTGACGTTTCGAGCTCGAGGTGGTGAATTTGTGGCGTGGGTGGTGGGTTAGCAGGCATGCGTACACAACACTTATGCAACATGCCAATGTATGGGTACATTTAAAGATGACTTCATGATGTGTGATGGGATGAGAGTGTGTTGGTGTGTGTGAGTGAGTGTTTGTGTTGAGTGTTTGTCTGAGTGTTGGTGTGAGTGTGTGCGCGAGTGTGAATGTTTGTGTTAGTGTTTGTGTGAGTAATTGTGTGAGTGTTTTTGTTGAGTGTTTGTGTGAGTGTTTGAGTGAGTGTGGGTGAGTGTTTCTGTGAGTGTGCTGTACTTGATGAGTATGAATGATGCATTCATGGAGAGGTCGGCTTTATACGAGAGTAAATGATCCAACATGTCAGGTGAGAACTTAATACAAGACAACAATTTTTACACCACATTCACATACAATTTCAAAGCACTTTGCTTGCTTTTTGTGTTTATGTTCTTTTTGGTTTTTTATCTAAATATTTATGCTGCTTAAAGATTAGTTTCTGTGTATAATTAAATGTTGAATTTGATTCTGTTTCTATTGAATTTAAGTGAAGTGTTCTCTTCGGGCTACTTACGACACGAATAGTCGCGCACTAGTGTGGTTTTTGATTTGGCTTGCACGCCAATGATAGCTTCAATTGGCACCTCAGTACGTGGAATTGAGACTGAATGTGGAGGTAAGTAGATAGGTTGTAAGATACCAAAATTACATTCGGTTGGCAGGTACGTGCGACATCCACCATGTGTGGTCATGCCACACCACTCGCAGCGATAGCCTGCAAATAAATCGTTATGGAACACACTTCAATTGACCAAGAGCTCCACTACCAACCTGTTAGACATTCCGATGACCAACAGGTCTTCTTGCAGTAAGCACATTTCGACGTTGGCGGCAGATTGCCCTCTCGCCAGTGATGCTAAGGTACAAAAAACAAACACATAATTGTATGAGTTCATCAGCTCAGGTACATTGGGGTCGAGGACTTACCTGATGTTTTACATTTAACAGCTCCTTGCCAGGTACATAGGTGGCGTTTTCTGTGCAATCTGGTACGGCAAAATCTTGGCACTCAATATGCGCGAAATATTCGCAAACTAAACGAAAAAGAAACCAAACAAAATAAACATATGCACAAAAAATTTGAATTGCAGGCAAGCTGGGCCAAGCCACTGGCCACCTGTGTTCGACCCACCTAAACAGTGCACTGCTGGTGTCTCGTCCAAACGCTTGCGGCAAACTGTGCAGAATTTTCTTTTGTGATGTGTCGGTTCGGACCAGCAATGAGCAACAGGATTCTGTGGAGAAGAGAACAGGCGCGTTGATGTAATATTCAAATTGCTTGTCAAGTTGTTAGAGAGCCTTGTGTACTCACCTTTATAATACATGGTGCAATGCCGGAACAAGGCGTTACCACGCTGGTGACACATCGTTCGTGTATAATGAAATTGCACACTGTAAAGAGTAATTTGGAAACAAAGCATTATGTAGAGGCATATTAGAGTCAGTTGTGAAATCAAAATCAATTGAAAATTGCGAATAAAGAAATCAATAAATTTACGAGAGAGCGAATCAATGAGAGTCTGCACAATTTCAGCAGGAAATGGAAACAAAAGATAGTATATGAGACCATAATCTGTGGAAATACTTAGGAGAATATGGTATTTCCCAGACTCAGTAGGAAATGAAAGTTAAAGTAAGTATATCAGACCATATTTTGGAAAAGAGAATATGGGATTCTACACTCAGTAGTAAATGGAAACATATGGAACTATATCAGACCATGTTTTGGAAAAGAGAATATGGGATTCTACACTCAGTAGTAAATGGAAACATATGGAACTATATCAGACCATGTTTTATGGAAATGTGAGTATGAAATTTAAAGATAATCAGCTCGAATCAGAGTAGTTTTTACCCATCTTAAGCAAAAGTATAGAAACAAATCGAAAAAACATTATCTCAGGTTGTTATTCCGAACACGACTGAGTACTTTCATATAATATATAAAATAGTTTGTTCAGACCAGATCAAGAATAGGCATATTTCCCGGGATTATAGATTTATATAATATATAAAACCTCGGATTCGGGTTTTAATATGATTCAAATAGCGATTGATCCAGTGAAATCATATTCATTTGCATATTAACCTAACCTGCCTGGCCCTAAACTACACATAGACCTGTTGGTCCTTCGCGGGACCAGAAGGAGCTAGTCCTCTCCGTAGATTTGTTATAGGCATCCACGCTTTTAGCGAATTTGAAGTGCTTGAAGTTCCATGCCTGAGACGTCTTCCAGCGTCCCAAATTGAGGGCCCCTCAAGCATAATTAAGGAACAAAGTTCATTATAATTAATTAAGCATTATAATTAATCACTATAATTATTTAATCATTATAATTAATTAATCATTATATAACAAAATTCATTATACTATCTTTAGGGTATTGACTACAAGCGTAATTTGGATCTTGTTTTGATATAAAATTGATATATACATAACATATGTTCCGAAGTCTCCTTTGTATCCGGCTCCCTGCATTTCCTAGATGTTCCGTAGCCTCCTTTGCACCAGGTCCCTGCATTTCCTACATATGTCGTAATTTGTGATTCCCATATTCATTAATAAATCCAAAACAAATCTAAGGAAATATTTGTAGTCCCGATAATTAGATGCACTTATTTAAGAGTTCAGCGTAAGACCCCGCTCCCGTTGTCGCCTTTAGCTTCTCAACTGAGCCTAACTTATGAACTTATGTATATTAAGTAGGACCAGACCCTTCGCTTGCCCTATTAACACTACTGCCGTTTTAATGCCATATCCTCGCTTGGCTGAAAATGGAGAAATGCTTTGGATTACAACCTGGCGGAGGTGTTTATGTACTGTATCAGATCTTAAAGTTATAATCTAGAGCAATCTCTCAGACTCCCCAGAAGAGGACTTTGAGTCTCATGCGAGCGAAGGAAGGGCAATTACAGAGAAAAGGGACAACTGTTTCTATCTCTTGTGGGTCTTTGTAGCTCCTGCAATGAGTACTGAACGCAATGCTCTTTTTTTCAGCGTGCCTGCCGATAGTCCAATGATATTTGCAGACAGCTAGAAGATTGCTAATGGTGTCTCTTTGTCTATTAACAAGATGATTCGTTCCTTTTGCACCGTAAATAGGCCACAGGATTCTCGAAATGACACATGTCGCATTGTTTTTCCAGCTCTCCTGAATCCTCAGGACCAAGTGAACTTGCGGATCTTGCGAGCCAGTGACCTTGCGGATCTTGCGGAGAAAGTCATTGTATATATTTCCCTTAAGAGCGATTGGCGTGACGGCCACTTTTGTGTAAGGAAATACTTGGTCAGTTTCCAATGAGCCTCTTCGAGCCAGCTTGTCTTTCTCATTGCCTCCAAAATACCTGTGTTTCGGAACCCAGACGAGACTTATGTTTAGTAGATGACGAATATATAAAGAAATATGTAAAGACGACGAATATATAAATATATAAAGTCTAGCCACATGCCCTGTTTCCCCAATATCAGCATTTGGAGCAAGAAGACTACAAAAATATTTCGATGCAGAACTACTTTCATTTCCAGATCACATAGATGAAAGAAAGGATGTATGGACAAAAGACCTCCGTGTGTTCGTTACCTGAACAATGTTCATGAGAGAATGACTTAAGACAGAATCAAATTTCACCAGGAGTTCCATGTATGATGAGGAGCAGGAGTCTATCGAGCACTTGATCTGCACTTATCCAGCGCTGTCTTAAAGGAGAAATACTTCCCTGGGTGGCTACTTCCTGGCCTATCAGGGCATATCAGAATATAACTGCCAATAGCTCTCCGTATTTGACACCGTGCGCCTTGTACTTTTTCCGAAAAATACATTTGCCGATGAAAGGAAAGCGTTTTGTGGACGTAGAAGTCTATTCAAAAGGCTTGTATTGACATCCTGAAGGATATTCCGGCCCAAAACACTTATTTGACATGCTTTTAGACCGTGCAAATTGCTGTATTGAGTCGACTGGAAACTATTTTGAATAAAATAAATCGGTTTTATCAAAAGAACTTTTTGCTGTTCTTATTTCCAAAAAGTCCTGTTTACTTTGCAATCCACCTCGTAGATATGAAGAAGAATTCAACTTTCAATGCAAATGGGTTGAAGTCGGAGTTGTAGGACCGTTTGCAACATGATCAGTATCTGGTCATCTGCTGTCAGGGGTGTAGTAAATAAAAGACTTGAAGGAAAGTTTAGTGCAAATCTAGGATCAAGAATATATTGAAACTGGGGAAGGGAACTCATCGATGGAAATTACTATATTATCTGTATATTAATGCGTTGGTCACAAGTGATTTCTGTGGGTTGTAGGTTCAGAAATCCAATTATATATGCATATGGGTAAGGAATATTTCTGTTAAGATATGAATTGACTAATTTTTGGCTCAACTGATAATCTTTTCGAACAAATCCAAACTCCTCAACAGAGATTCTTCAATGGAGGGTGATTTTTCTTAACAAAGCACTTTCCTTTGAGGAGTTCTCATACCAAGGCCAGCTCATCATTGGAGCTCTCATCTAAGTGCATCGCCCAATTTTGATGTTATCATTGCAGTTCTTTCAGTTCAAACTTGTTATAAGCCAATCCTAGCTCACAATGATTTTCACCTTTCTCAGATTTACTTTTAAATATAAATATCCAATTAACTTATTTTTGTAGCGAGTTCGAGGTTCAACCGGAAGGCGAGAATCGATTAACAATATATAAATATCCAATATATATATTTTTTAGTGGTTTAACCAATAGTTAGGCCGAAGACCTCAGTTGTTAGTTGCCTGGTCAATAAGTTTATCATTAAATATATTTTTGTATAAACTTCTTAAACAAATAAATAAATAAAAACTTGATAATTCGGCATTTTGTCGTGTTCCGTTGCATACTTTCAGGGGCACCGTCAGAGGTAGCCATGGCTCAAGTAGAATGCGAATTGTTATTCTCGCTTCTCGAGTAGACTTTTAACAACTCTACTAGTGACAAATTTTTATTATATATCAATCTTATATCCAAACAAGATTTGAATTACGATTGTAGTCAATACCCTAATGATAGTATAAAGAACTATTTATATTTTGTTACTGAATTATGCTTCGCAGTACTCGACTAGAGCAGTGACAGAAAAATGGAAAGAATCTTGGGCGAAAATGCAGGCATGGGGTATGAGCCTCTGCTCTCAACTGCGCAGAGTAAATGGTATTGAAGTCCTCACAAATTGTGTTCTTCCGAAGCTCGTGTCTATCCTCCTTAGAGACTGCAACACGTCTAGCTCTGCACGTGTTACAGTCTCTAAGGAGGATAGAAACGAGCTTCGGAAGAACACAATTTGTGAGGACGTCAATACCATTTACTCTGCATAGCAGAGCAGTCAGGGGCTTCACCACGAATAATGGCAGAAAAAGCCTGGATAGAAAACTATAAAGGAATTTTGTCAGATAATCATTTTGTGCCACAAAATGTTCTGCGTCAAGTAGAGAAAGTTAGCTATAGATAAATTATTGTATGGAACAAGTACCATGGCCAATCAGAGTCTCGAGCCATCGACAACCAAGGTCTCATACCATGGACAACCAAGGTCTCATACCATAGCCAACCAGGGTCTCGAGCCATGGGCAACCAACGAGACTCATCAGAGTCTCGAGTCAAGGACAACCAAGGACTCATACCATGGCCAATCAGAGTCTCGTGCCATCGACAACCAAGGTCTCATACCATGGCCAACCAGGGTCTCGTATCATATCTCCGTTTCAAAGAAAAATATTAAGGAGGGAGACATTTCTGTATATAGGCGTTTTGGAAGAAAGGTATAGAGAACATCTTAGTGAGATACTGTGTGTGTGCCGCCCTCTGTGGTCTAGTGGTAAGCATGCTAGACTGACACCCCGAGGGTCGCAGGTTCAAATCCTGCCACTGACTTTGGTCTCCAAAATGCTTCTTTCTAAAAAATCCGTTTCACTTCGAGTCGAAGCCTCTGTAGCTAGTACTCATTCCTCCAACTTACAGTCATAATTAATTGTGGTGTAAGAAATAATAATAATAATAACAATAATAATAATGTGTGTGAAATACAAGGAGCTCTTCATCTCAATCAATGAAATTAATGATTTAATGAGATTCCTGCCCAAATCTCCCAAGTGTGTTGACCAGCCATAGTCCAGTCTACGGCTAGAAGAAAGACACAGTGATAAAGGAGCTTGGGGACGGCGAAAATTAATTTTAGACAAATGAGTATATGGAAATCATACAATGACGAATCAGGGTGTTTTGTTTAAAGAAAAATATAAAGGAGCTTAGGGAGACAATTCTGTATATAGGCTTCTTCTAAGATTTCGTATCGAGGAAAGATAGACAAGATCTCACTGAGACAATGTGTATGTAACCCAAGGAGACTTTCGCCTGGTGAAGTAAAATTAATGTTTATATGAGATTCCAGCACAAATCCCACAAGTGAGCAGACCAGCCAGGGTCATCGTGTAGAAGAAAAACAGAAGTATAGAGGAGCTTGGGGACACTATTTAATATTACAGCTTCCTCTGGTGGCAAAGCAATTGGCCCCCTCAGCTCAAATTTATCTATCAATCAATCAATTACAATTTATTATCAATCTACAATAAGGATACACAAAAGAATAGAAAGGAACTTAGGAAGGAACTATTTACATTTATTTAAAAGCGTTCACATATAAGACAGGGTCTTTTAAATGCGGCAAGAAGTATTAGAATAACTATTTGAGTGGTAGAAACAGATGTTTGGAGAGTGGAGAAAAATTAATAAATTACTTTAGAAGAGAGTAGGCAATGGATTCATACCAGCTGTGCGCATCAGCCAAAAAAAGAAGGTTGGAAAACCATGTCCCGTTTCTTCAAAATATTCCCACTCTTAAATCTCAATCTTCCTCAACTACAAATTGCACAAATTTTCTTAAATTGCTGACATTAAATTCGTTAAATAATCAATGCGTTACACTCTGCATACACACACACACACACACACACATTCACACATCCGCCCTCTCACACTCACACGAGCGCACTCACACTCTTCTTCAGTTGCTCTCTCTCGCACTGTTGCCCAGTTGAAGTTCTATTCTACCGAGTATGCTATTTTATGACACGCCAACAAAGACGCCATAAAAAATTCATTGACATTTTCCAAGATCAACACTAAAAATAGCTGCAATTCACATCCACTCCACAAGGAAAAAGCTCAGCAACATTTGAGCGCATGGCGTTAGAGGCGAGGCAGCAGTGGCAGAGATAGAGGCAGAGGCAGAGGCAGCACCAGCAACAGTAATTGTTATTGTTGTTATTGTTGTTTGAGTTCAGGGTCTTGCTATGCATTGAAGCTTACACTTTCATTGCGTACATAATGGAAAGAGAACTGCCAGGAGCAGCAGCAGCACCAGTACACTAGCAAGCTCAGTGCCTAAGGGGCAGAGGCAGGCTTTGTGCAAGCATTGTAACTCAAGTTACCGCATCGCACGCCTTGCCTCTACTTTTCTATTTCTATTTCTGTTTCCATGCACAATCATGAATTAGCATCTGAATTACCTCAGCATACTCGTATAATAAAGGGAGAATGCAACCTATTATGTGGGGGAGGAACAGAAGCAGAAGCAGCAACATAAGCACCAAGCACAGAGGTAGCAGAACCGAGGCACCAGCACACAGCACACAGCACCCAACACCAGCACTCGGCGCCTAGGCACCCAGCCACCAGCACTCCGGCTCTAGCACTCAGCACCTCGGCATTCAACACTCAGCTCTCGCACCCAGCCACCTACAGCAGCAGCAGCAGCAGCAGTGGTGGTGGTGCTGATAGAAAACTTTCATGGCTCCGATGATGTTGCATGGCTGCATTGGCCACACAAAGGCACTCATACACACATACACACACATTCACTGTGTACAGCACACAGCTCTGAGTTGGCTGCAAGCATGGCACCAGAGTAGCGCGCTGCATTTGCCGCAAGCGAGGCAGCTGCATTTGATACACAACGCGACGCAACACAACACATCACGGCAAATGCTGACGTGCTGCTCTCGAAGTAATGTAACTGGCTCCACACCCCAACTAGCCTTGCGGCCCCTCGGTGTTTAGCTAAATATATATTTGTATATATATATATATATATATATATATATATATATATATATATATATATATATATATATGTATATATACATATGTATGTATATATATATGTACATATGTATGTATGTATGTATATTGTTTATTTTTAACACTCGTGTGTTTATGCATGAATTCGTAGTCGCGTTAGTTTTTAGGGGGAAAAGTAGGCCGCTGACCTGACGCTTTCGCTCTGACGTCATGAATGAACTCATTCACCAACGGCGTCAGTTTCTGGGTTATATCAAGTGCGGCACGGCACAGCACAGCACAGCAGAGCACAACACAGCACGAATTGCATCGAGCCAACGAGCGTGCGTAGGTACGTGTAAGTAAGCCAAATCCGTTGGCTGTCGGTTGGGTTCCCGTGCACCGCTGGGCCTGCCAGCTCCAGTTGTTGATGCACTTTGCCACCGCCAGCGTTGCGATAGTGATCTACGTCAGTGCAGTGGTCGTGGTCGTAGTCGGGCGGGTCTCTTGCATACGCAATCCGCAATTTGGGGCACGAGCAAAAGGGATACTCACTATTTGAAAAAGTTCACAGTATTCACAAACGAAGGGTTCGTCAGCATAGTATTTTCATACGATGACGTAGGCAGGTGCTTTCATTTGTATAGAGATATTCAGTGTATACGTGTGTGTGTGTGTGTGTGTGAATGCTTTGTATGAGGTACTCTGTCAATAGCTGTTGAAATTTGTTCGCCTTAATTGGCAGGATTTTTGGAGTTAAACTCTGAGTGTTTTGGCCTTCTGAATTTTATTTTTAGAATTTTGTAGTTATTTGGGGAAATGCACCCTGACTAAAATTCGTCCTTCGATGTTGTTGCTGTTTGCGATTTGCCATTTAGACAAACATTTCATTCAACGTCATCATTTATGCAGTCACACTTTACATGCTCCAATTAGAATAGTTAAAGGAAATATTTATAGAAAGTCTGTACAGAATATTTTCACAACTCAACTGTTTAAATCCATTAAATATGCTGATTATATATAATGAAGGCAGCCTAACGGGGTACGCAAATATTCTGGAACTCTCAGCGACTCATGATCTTTAAGAAGATGCATAGAAAACTAGCCTTTTGCAAGCACTTCTATGAAGAGAAACAACGAAATAGTCTTAAAACAGGACTCACAGATATGGTATCCTGATGGCAGTGCTGGAGCGGGAATTGTAGGTCCAAATGTATAAAAAGCAATTGCAATGGGAAGAACAGAACTCAATTTTGCAGACGGAGGTCAGGCCTTAGAGTTATGTGTTAGAGAATGTCTACGTGGGGGCACTCGCGTTTTTTCCGATAGCCAGGCAGCTCTAAAATCATTAATAAACTTCTCATTCCAATCAAAGCTGGTCTGGGAATGTTCTAAACTTCTCAATATCCTAGCAGTAAAGCATTCTGTTACTCTAATGTGGGTACCTGACTTCTAGCAGTGAAGCATTCTGTTACTCTAATGTGGGTACCTGACTTCTAGCAGTGAAGCATTCTGTTACTCTAATGTGGGTACCTGACTTCTAGCAGTAAAGCATTCTGTTACTCTAATGTGGGTACCTGAGATCTAGCAGTGAAGCATTCTGTTACTCTAATGTGGGTACCTGACTTCTAGCAGTGGGTACTGACTTCTAGCAGTGAAGCATTCTGTTACTCTAATGTGGGTACCTGACTTCTAGCAGTGAAGCATTCTGTTACTCTAATGTGGGTGGCGGGACATGAGGACCACAAAGGCAATGAAATGTCAGATTCCCTGGCAAAAAATGGCGCAGGCACTCTTTTGATAGGCCCAGAACTCTTCTGTGTGGTGAATAGTAGCTTCAAATGTGAATAACTTGATGTATGAACGGGAAAAACGTGGCAGACAAGCGGCAGTCGAGAAGACTCATTGACACTGAGCACATCAAGGCAGATGCTATTCTAAATCTTAGCAGAAATGATACTAAACTCTATACTAAACGGGACACTGTAGACTCAATTACCATATTGAAGAAAACAGTTGTGGTAGAAAACGATTCCTGCCGCCTCTGGCGAGAGGAGCAGGAACTAGCAGAACACGTTCTATGCATTTGCCCAGCGTTGACAACACGCAGACTTAATTAGACAAAAAGTCATTTCATAGATTTGAAGAATTCATTTGGTGACAGAGAACTGTGGCTATTTGTTGGACTGGAGCCTTTCCGAAAACTTCTGGCCCTGCTCCTGATGCCCTGTTGAATCTTCCCGCCCTACATGTTTTTATACAACGAGAGACCCCAAAGGCCATCTGTAGGTTAAAACGGAAGGGCCAGTGGGTAGGTGCTTATTGCAATCTTGAAGTTGTTGTTGGTACTGACAAGGATATTGCTACTCTTTCGATGCCCATGGATACACGTGTACCCTGTAACAAGCGTACCCTATAACACGCGTACCTAATATACGCGTACCCTAAATCAGAAAGGCGTTTCGCAGTTTCCTTCGATGTCCCTGTGACCAGATTCCCAGACTAGCTGGACTGTAGAATGCGTGGAGAGCTCGTTTAGAGCTGACTGACATTACTGTACGAGTGTTGAGAATGTGCTGACGCCCGCAAGAGATCTAATGGCAGCTTGGCTGTCAGAGAAGAATTCGATTTTGACACCAGAAAACTTATTACTTAGAGTCCAATTCACTGCGTGGTAAATTGCCATTATTCTGCCTGGAAGCCACTGCAATGGACAGGGAGTCTGAGCGAGATGCTAACATCCAACTTGTTGGAGAATATCCCGCTACCGACTCTCTCCCAAAACCTGAAGCCGTCTGCGTAGATATCCAGAGTGTCATCGGTGATCACTCTGTTTCCGATCCAGTCGTCTCTGGTTGATAATAAGGTCGAACCCCCGTGTAAGGTTGGAATTCGGGCAGACATAGTCAACAAAGCTGGTGGTAGGCAAGTCCTGATTGAGGATACTAGCGTGTCTTCACCCACCGATTAAGTGCGTTGAGTCTGATAGCCTGTTGGTTACGTTTGGTATGATCGGTCTATTGAGTCCGGTAGGCAGAACTGTCTTATTTTCACTCCAGAACTGATACGTGATTGGGTTCTGGGGCTTTCGTGGAACTCAACGGTCCCCAGCTCCATTACGACCTTGGTTGTTATGCTTCTGTCTTTCAGGCGGACGTTTATGCGATTCTAAGGGCGATGCACGTGGTGGAAAGGAGATGGCGAGGCAGAAGTATTTGTGTCTGCAGTGGCAGTCTTACCGCGCTGTAGGCCCTGCTCAGTCCCCTTGTCACTTCCTAGTTGGAGCTGTTGTGCAAACCCAGATTAAATTGTGTGGGAAAGCGCAATAGTTTGATGCTAACAAGGGTTCCAGGACACATGGGCGTTACGTGGAATAAAGTCGCAGATGAACTTGCGAATTAAGGATCTGACACCAGTTTTACTGATTCGGAACCTGTTTTTCCCATATCCTTTGCTACAATTAGAGCCACTATTACTGAGTGAGTTGCCTGTGCACAGAATCGCGAAGGAGTGGTCCTAAGAGGCAGTACATGGGCAAAGGCTATGCTGCATGTTATTTCAAATAGTACGTCAAGTTTTCTTCTGTCAGTTGGTAGGAGAGACTGCAGACTTCGAAAGGACTGATGACGGGCCATTTTGCATGGACTAAGCATATGCAAATGATAGGCATTACAGACAGTGCATTGTGCCCAGCTTGTGAAGAGGAAGATGACCACTCTTTGTGCATATGCTCCGCTATAATCAGGTTCGATGTATTTGGCAATGACATCCTAAGTGCCGCAAACTTTGGCCACTTAGGGACACAGGATCTACTGAGGTTTGTTCACAAATCAGTTGAGAAACTCCCATCGTGAAATTAAGTAAACACTTCACTGCTGTTGGCACTGAAACCATGCTTTCAACTATTATGAGTCTCAGTTTGGAGTTAGAAAAATTCATTTAAACTGGTGTCCTTTGCTTCCAGGAAATGTTTAGTGAACGTGAAAGATTTGTTCGACTTTCAAGTCTTCTCCAGCTCCGAATGGTGGCTGAGAGAATACATACTCATATGGTGGAAAGTATCTCATAGGATTGAAACTATCTCATAGCGTATAATGGCCTCTTTGCTAGCGTTCTGGATTTTCACCAAAGGTGGTCCACACTTTCCTACTCATTCACCACAGCTTCTACAAATGTCCACAAGCCAAGCAGGAAGACATTTAGATATCATCCAGGTTATATTAGGTAGGTTAGGCAGCCCAACACCTAGAAAACAGTGATGCCACTTAGACTACCAGCTGGGTCCGTTGTGAGCCACCGGTGCGAGGCGTGGCCACGCTTCTCCCGCCAGATTGCGAGCAGCTGAGCCTTTAATGAAGCGTAGAAGGTTATTAACACCTGACTGGATTATATATTATCTATACTTGTTCTGAAGTGGGATCCTATTAAACGCGGCCTATTTCTAGCAAAAGCTGGACATGTGCAGAAGAGATGCTGGACGTGTAGAGAAGACATGCTGGACATGTGCAGAAGAGATGCTGGACGTGTAGAGAAGATATGCTGGACATGTGTAGAAGAGAAGCTGGACGTGTACAGAAGAGATGCTGGACATGTGTAGAAGAGATGCTGGATGTGTACAGAATAGATGCTGGACATGTTTAGAAGAGATATTGGACTGTTTCCAGCTCCTCCTCATTCTTGCAGCTGCTACAGAAATCATGCGTATAAACTCCCATTCTTCTTGCTTGATTTCCTATTAGACAATGTCCCTTGAAGGCTCCTATTAGAGTCCTAATTTGAAGTCTATTGAGTCTAATGATATTCTTGGACTATTCGTGGACTCTCGCAAGGAGGTGGTCACTTCTACTCCTACTTCTTACATTTATTAATCAGGTATGTAGGTAGGTAAAGCACATTTAGGCTTGGATTGGCCCTTTCTCATACCGCATAAGACACAAGTCCCATTCATTCCCTCTCAAAAGTCCAGCCAGTTGGAGTTTTTGATAAAGCCATTGATGGAGCTTATTTTTTCATATGAAATGTGCTCCAGAGAGTTCAGGAAGTAGCTGCCCGTGAAAGTATTCCTCTTTTTGGACAGCGCTAGACACGTACAGATCTGGTGTTAGACGAATACTTGCTCCTCCTCATCCATGCAAAGTCATTTGAGGAGATTCCCAATCTTCTGCCAAGAGTGACATTTGTTAATTATTATTATTATTATTCTTAGTATTATTACATCTTACACCTTAATTAATTATGACTGCAAAGGTTTTAGAGGAATGACTGAGCTACTGAGGCCTTCGACTCGAAGAGACTTTTTAGAAAGAAGCTAATTTTGAGACCTAGCCCGGGACGGGATTTGAACATGCTACCCTCTCACTGTGAGTCTAGCTTGCTTACCACTAGACCGCAAATATCTTTCTAAAGTATTCACATTGTTTAAAGGGTTCAATTTGTTCCAAGTCCCCACAAAGAAAATATTTCAAACAAGTTTCGAACGTGACGGCAACGCATCATTTTGAATTTCCACTCGAAGAGTCTCTTATTTACTCATGCTGCCCACTACGCTTTACTCGCATTTTGTTGTTATTGTTTTGTGTTGTTGCTGCAGTTGTTGTTGTTGTTGTTGTTGCCAAATTGTGAGTCTACTATCGCAGAGTGTAGACTCACATCGTGTATCGTGCTTTGTTTGCTTTCACCTCCACACGAAAATATCCTTTGTGCTGCTCGTACTTCCGTCACAGATACGAGTGTGGTGAATAAAATACTCGTGAGGTGAGTGGGAGTGGAAATGGGAGTGTGAGTGCGAAAGTGAATTCTTTTCGTTTCCACTTTCTCTCTGCTGCGAACTTCGCATAATTTGTGTGTATACGCAGTGGCCGCAGGATAAGCTTGAAGCGTTTATAGAAATGTACGCGTCCACACGCACGTAAATAGAGTTGTGTATCAATAGTTTTGGCAGGCAAGGATAAGTGGCACAGAGAATTGGATTGGCATGATGACAAGGAGGTGAGGGCTGCAGTGCGAGGTGGAGATGTTTAAATATAAATTAAATAAGAATATCAAATTAAGTGTACAAATACCGTGTTTGCGACAAGACTTTCCTTTCGACTTCACCATTTTGGGTTTCAGCGGCTTGTTAAGGTGGTCTGATAGGAGTGTGCTTTTAAGGCAATAGGGTACATCATATATAGGTATCAGATAATGTTAAGTATATTCGTATAGTTTATTTTATAGGTGTATAACATTTATATAGTCCTGGTATCATTGCTTTTAAAAGCCTTGAAGGGAATAGGGTAGATCAAATAGATATCAGATAATGTTAAGTATATAAATCTTTATATATCGTTTTTAAAGTCCTGTCTTCATGTCTTTTGAAAGTCATTCTGTGCCAAACCGGAGGGAGGTTAAGTAAGCCTGGCTGACTGAATATGCCTCTCATAGACGTGTTAGGTCCTTAAGAATACCATTGATCATTGATCATCACCAGAGATCATTGAATTGGGAGGCATTTTTTTGCTGGACTTATAAGTGGACCCATTCCCAGAGCAGAAACCTCTTCTTGTCCTTCAAGCCTGGCAGTCCCTAGGTATTTGTGTTCTAGATATTGATGGAAAGGAACGTAGGAGATGCTCCAAAGTTTCCTTAAGGTTTGTTTCCCCGCATTTCTTACATCCATCAGTGCTTGTGAGCCTCATCTACTGAGCGTGTACTGCCGTTAGGCAAGACTATAGTGACGAAGAGAGACTAGAGTCAAGTTTTAAATGCAGAGGTAGTCGGGAAGTCTAGGATCCTTTCCCTTTTCGTTGGGCAAGACTAGAGTGATGAAGAGAGACTGGAGTAAACTTTTAAATGCAGAGGTAGTCCAGAACTCTAGCATCCTTTCCCTTTTCGTCGGGCAAGACTAGAGTGATGAAGAGAGAGACTACAGTAAACTTTTAACGGCAGAGTCTAGCATCCGTTTCCGTTAAGTAAGACTAGAGTCAATTACTCACTGCAAAGGTAGTCAACAACCAAAGAGCATCTTCTGAGTGTCCTTTTGCCAAAACAAAGTGAGTTAATTTTTACTATTAATGTAATCAGGAAGTCTTCCACAGCTTTGAAAGTCTTCTTTGGACAAAACAAATTGAATCTGGGGTTGGTTTTTTACCTCTAACGTAATCAGGAAGTTGCCTGAGGTTCTGGATATCCTTTTGAAACCAAACCTAAAATTGACTACGGTGAAGAAGAATATTTTCCATTTGATTATTGAAAAAATTGTTCCCCGAAATCTATCTCACAGGTATTTTCTTTCCTTTGCGGTTAAAGGTATTTCCTTAGTATATGAAGGGATTCGAGGCATAATTTTCCAGTTTATTTGGATAGTTTCTCCAGTGTATTTGGATAGTTTCTCCAGTGTATTTGGATAGTTTCTCCAGTTTATGTGAGTAGTTTCTCCAGTATGTTTGGATAGTTTCTCCAGTGTATTTGGATAGTTTCTTCAGTGTATTTGGATAGTTTCTCCAGTTTATGTGAGTAGTTTCTCCAGTATGTTTGGATAGTTTCTCCAGTGTGTTTAGATAGTTTCTTCAGTGTATTTGGATAGTTTCTCCAGTTTATGTGAGTAGTTTCTCCAGTATGTTTGGATAGTTTCTCCAGTGTGTTTGGATAGTTTCTCCAGTTTATGTGAGTAGTTTCTCCAGTATGTTTGGATAGTTTCTCCAGTGTATTTGGATAGTTTCTCCAGTTTATGTGAGTAGTTTCTCCAGTATGTTTGGATAGTTTCTCCAGTGTATTTGGATAGTTTCTTCAGTGTATTTGGATAGTTTCTCCAGATTATGTGAGTAGTTTCTCCAGTGTATTTGGATAGTTTCTTCAGTGTATTTGGATAGTTTCTCCAGTTTATGTGAGTAGTTTCTCCAGTATGTTTGGATAGTTTCTCCAGTGTGTTTAGATAGTTTCTTCAGTGTATTTGGATAGTTTCTCCAGTTTATGTGAGTAGTTTCTCCAGTATGTTTGGATAGTTTCTCCAGTGTATTTGGATAGTTTCTCCAGTTTATGTGAGTAGTTTCTCCAGTATGTTTGGATAGTTTCTCCAGTATGTTTCGATAGTTTATTCAGTGTATTTGGATAGTTTCATCCATTGTAGATTGTATTTTTATTACTAAAAATTGATCACTGGGTATTCCTAGTAGATCTATAAGGATACTCCCTTGGAAGGGTTAATCAACTCTAATCTATAATTGAACTTTGAAGTATATGCGGATAAAAGGACCCCAGTTTAAAAGTGTTCTTTAAATACATATATAAAAGAATGGTTTCATAGTACATTAGAACCTCAAATACTGAGAAATTGTGTGAATCAAGTCAAATTGAGTTCGAGTAAAGTTAGTTTAATCAGGAATTCCACTGAAGATCATTGTCCTACCAAAACAAAGGAGCATTTCTAAAGTACAATTCTTGCCGTTAACTTCTTCAGCTTGAATTTAGAACATTGCAATATGAGATTAGAGGAAATATTCCACTGCGAAATCGAAGCGCAGAAAGTCTGTTGAGTTCTTGTGGCCATTTAGAAATATATACAAATATCCTGATATAGTTTCTTAGTACTTCTATTGAGCTCATACAGGTTACTAGTGGCATAAAGGGTTTTTGTCCTGTCCAAACATGCATTTTTAAAAGAAAATTGTGGCCGTCAACTGGCTCACTGTATTTTAGAAAGTCTCGATATGAGATTAAAGGAAATATTCCACTTCGAAATCGAATCGAATAAAGTTTGTTATTTAAAAATATATACAAAAGTCCTGATACAGTTGCGTAATACTTTTATAGCTTTGTTTTGTTTTGAAATAAATTACAGGACAAATTTCCTTACAAACTATACTCGTATAATGGCATATCATTCACTGTCTCAATTGATGGAGCAACACTTCATAGCACTCAGGATAACATTGACTTAGATCAATCTTCTAGGACTAAAGTAAATATGCTGGTCGCTGGTTGGCAACGCTCCTAGTTATATCCTTGTTTTTTTTTTTAATTTCGTAGTTGCTTGAAGTCAAAGTCTTACGTGTCCTTGGTATCTCTCCTTGTTTTTTCAGTTTCTTAGTTGCTTTAAAATTGCAATATCACTAAATCAATTGATGGAGCAACACTTTTCATAGCACTCACAATGACATTGATTCAGGACAATCTCCTAGGACTAGTGATAAATATGTCAGTATTGTAGGGTCGCTAATTTCCAAGGCTCCTTGCTATATCCTTGTTTTTTTGCGTTGCTTAGTTAGTTGAATTCAAAGTCTTTCATATTCTTGGCAGCTCTCCTTGTGTTTTGAGTTTCGTAGTTGCTTGAAGATTCCTATATCACTGAATCAATTGATGGAGCAATAATATTCATACCACTCAGAATAACATTGATCTAGTCAGTCTCCTTGGACTATTCAGGAATATGTTAGAGTTGTAGTCGACTGATCACTGATTGACAACGCTCCTAGGTATATCTCCTACCTAGATGCTTGAAGCCAAAGTCTTTCCTCTCCTTGGTATCTCTACTTGGTTTTTGGGGTTCTTAGTCGCTTGAAGCCTCTCGTTGTTCTTTGATGTACTTAGTCACCCGAAGCCAAAGTCTTTCCTCACCTTGTTCTTTGATGTACTTAGTCAAAGTTATTCATATTCTTGGTGGCTCTCCTTGGTTTTTTAGTTTCTTAGTTGCTTGAAGTCAAAGTCTTTCCTCTCCTTGGTATCTCTTTTGTTTTTTGAGCTGCTTAGTTGGATGAAGACAAAGTCTTAATTGAAAATCTTTCTTCAACATGATTAATCAATTGCAGTTCAATGTGTTCTCTATGAAATATTGGAAGAACTATGAATATAAACCTATTCAAACTTCAATATTCGTTACCCTCTCTCTCGAGTTCACTATAATCCCAACTGTTAACCTTCCTAACCTTGTTGTGTAACCCAGTAGGGAGACAACCAGCGAAATGCTTACTGAAACTTTTATCTGACAGATTCATTTACGATTGTTGTTATAAGTCCTTCTTACTATATTACCTACGTGGTGTAGTGGTAAGGATGCTAGACTCACTCTCGGGGGTCGTGGATTCAAATCCTGCTCCGGGCATGGTCTGGAAATGCTTCTTTCTAAACCTCTTTCTCTTCGAGTCTAAGTTCTTAGTTGCTAGTCCTCAGTCCCTCAATCCCTTGCAGACATAATTAATTATGGTGCAAGGTATAATAATATTTATTTTCATCATAATAAATAATTAATTTAATAATAAATAATTTTCATCATATTCTGATATTTATATTTATATAAATTTTTGCTCAAAATATTCTCTTGTTGTGAGTTGAAATTAATTCTCAGAGAGTGAAGATATCATCAGAGCAACCTGAAAATTGTTCATAAGTAATCCAGGCTGATACAGTTTGAATCCTCGGGAAATATTGTTGTCTAGGCAAAGTAACTTAAAAATTATTTATGAGGAATCAAGGCTGATTTCGTTCAAATCCTAGGCAAAACTATTTATAATTAATCAAGGCTGATCACTTTCAATCCTAGGGAAAATTTGTATATCTACGCAATGAGACAACTTCAACACAATTGAAAACAAATCAGAATTCTAATTTATTTGCCACTATTTCCACCCCAAAAATATACCATGATGTCCGCAACCAAATTTCGAGGACGATTATTACGTCCGTAGTACGACGGACTGCCGTGCGGTCCCGATATATCACACAAAATGCGTATGAGTTGCACAGAGCTTAACCCACACTAGACGCAGCAAGGAAAATTGGTATGGAAATTAAAATTGAAAATTTTTATTTATAGCTTGCGCAGTGTAAATTGGTGCTCTATTGAACGAAATACATTTTAGTTTATAGTTGAGTCTAATTTGGCATCATAAAAAGCAAATAAACTGAACTGAAGAAGAACATGTTTGATGGGGGAGGAGGAGGTTGGCGTGGCGATATCAGCCAATTTGTGCAAAAGAAGTGTGCAAGAGAGAAAATGTGTGGAAGTAGCAGGAGAAGAAACAACAAGAAACAAAAAACAAAAAATTAAAGCAACAAAAACAACAACAAACATAAAAAACAGCAAAAAAAATTAAACATTAATTGCTGCTCACGACGAGCGAGTGCGAGGCAGGCAGTTTCAGCATAGAAATGGCGAGCGGCACTAACACACCAACACACTCGCACTGACACACACATAGACAACAATACACACAAGCTCCCAATATCGCCGAAACGACGCACACGGCAAGTAGTCAAGGATATTAAATGCATCTTTGTGCGTTGCTGCCATTGACAGGCAGGCAGGCAGGCTGGCTGGCATGCCACGCCAGGCCATGACGGCTGCTTGCCAGTTGGCTCTGTTGACAGTCGGCCGTCGAATCGAAACGATCGAAATTGGAACGAGCGTTCGTACGCTTTTGAAGTCCCCGCTCTGCACATGCTACATTTACCGCAACGCAACTGCTGGCTGCGCTTGTTTATCGCTGTCGACGCAGCGCGAACCGTGCTGCCTGCCACCGACATCAAAAGCAACGTGCCCTGTCAGTTTAATGGTTTCTGGTTTGGTTCGCTCGTTCATTCATAACGAACAAAACATAACGACACGAAGGAGCCGCAGACGAGGCAGCGAGCGGGCGCACGAGTGAACGAGTGAGCCATCGAACGAACTAGCGAAAGAAACAACGAGCGAACCACGAGTGAATGGATGGATGAGTGAGTGTGTCAATGTGAGTGAGCGAGCGAGCGAACGGGAAGCAAAACGAGACCGATGCGCAAATGTTTGGTGGCCACTGATGACGCACTTTTAGCCCTTCGTTTCGCTCTGCGTGTGCTGATGTATGCCAGTGTTTGTGAGTATGTGTGAGTGAAGTGTGTGTTTCTGTATGTTTGAGTGTGTGTGTTGGTGTTGTTGTATGCTTATGATAGATACAGTTGGGGGGTTTTATTGAGACATTGGCGCCTGCCATGTCAATTGTTGAAAATTTCTTTATTGTTTTGCTGACGTGACCTCACCTCATGTTGTCCTCCCCGTGCCTTCCGCGTGCTACTTCCTGCCCGAAATGTGCACACTCAACCTCCTGGGCTGAAGCTGATACCGCTATTGCTGTGCTTGACTGATTTTCGCCCGTGGGTTCGTCGTGTATTGCGTACTTTTTGCATATCTCTCATTTGACCTACTTTCCAGATTCGTTACAGTGCACATTTTACCATTCTCCACGTTCGTTTTCGTGTACAATATTTTGGATTTTTGTGTATGTATGCATGTGTGTGTGTTTGTGTCAAAGTGTGAGTATCCTTGCAGCACGTATTTCATTGCAGCGTGTCACCTCAGCAAGCTGCCTGCTTACTACTACTGCTGGTGCTTTTGATGGTGGTGCTGCTGCTGCTGTTGCTGGTCCTGCTTGTGCTGCTACTGTTGTTGGTGGTTCTGTTGAAGGTGCTGCTTGTGCTGCTGTTGGTACTGCTGCTGGTTGCCTGTGCAGCTGCACGTTTTCCGTTTGTGTGCGCGAAATGTGTTTGCTTTATAAGCGAAATTAAATTTTCAACTCAATTAGAGTGCGTTGCACAAGAGTTTTGCACATTTTGCCAACGGATGCAACAATTTCTTAGGGGCTCCGTGCTCAGCACAGCGTCCGTCGTTCGTGTGTTGAAAGTGTGGCGAGGAAATTAAACAGAAAAAAATTGAATTTGTGCAACGGAACGAACGAGCGTTATTAAATTTAATTGAATTGCAAAGCAGGCAATTTGCAGTAGGGAGTGAATTTCATTAAACGCAAATCTTGATTTACTCGTGGGGCCACGGTGCGTATGATGAATATTATTTATTAATCTATTTGTTCTAATCAGATCCAGAATCATAGCGAATTGCATTAGTAACGCCACGATTGCAAATTATGAGGTGAAGAGACACGTAAAAATTCATTTCCAGAACTCACAGGAAGGACATACACAATTTAAGGATGAATAATCTTAATGGGAATAGATGTAATCGCAGGTCAAGTAAATTTAAGGATATAAGGAGAAGAATCCTGATGGAAATGGTTGCAGTCACAGGTCAATAAATTTAAGGACATAAAGAGAATAATCTCGATGGAAATAGTTGCGATCACAGGTCAATAAATTTAAGGACATAAAGAGAATAATCTCGATGGAAATGATTACAAACACAGATGTTGCACTGCAGTACAAGTAGTTGGAGTTAGTAACTCTAATTTTTCCTATTTTTGTATTCATATTCAAACAAAATAGTAAATTTTAAGAATAAAGAACTACAAATTAATTCAAAATCAATGAGAGTGTTCCTCGACAAATGAGTTGTGATTTCATAACACTATTCACATTGCTCCTTGATTCCTCTTTAAACAATTCAGTGGTCTTCCGCAGAGTCTTGAGAAAGTCCTGTAGCTTATGATAGTAAAAAACTATTCAAAAGAAGGCTGTACACAATTCCACTTGTGTCATAGTTATATGAGATTTCATGATGGAGCTTGGGAATGAAGTAGTATAGGCAGTTTAAAGGGAATCCTTTCTTATATCTATTCACACGTACCAAAGTACGAGTATAAAATACACTCCGTATCCTGTCCATACTGCAACTCTCCGACACTAACCATAGATGGCGTTAACTTTAAACATATCAGATCAAAAATATAGACAAATTATTTATAATCCTTGAATTCAAATCATTTATAATTCCTTGAATTCCGATACCATCCTTAAATAGTAATAAAATACCAGCTGCAGATAACAAAGCTGATATATAATATTTGTTTAATAATTGCACCAAGTTGAACAGATAATTCACCTTAAAATGGTTTTATCCTTTCAACTGTAGTTAATTTTCTAGACCGAGTTCCTCATCTCACTGAAGGTACTATAAGATTTGTGGAGTCGGCTCCAGAGTCTTAGCAGTGGAGTAATTCAATCTTAGATATGAGTCAATACCCGATCCGGCATATGTTGAATCAGTTCGAAGCGAAAAACAAGAAAGTAGCTTCATGGTCTTCAGATGAAAAATAAACAACAAATTATCCTTATACTCTTAGCAGGAGAATTAAGATCTGTTCTTAATTTTTAAAAAGTATGAGTTCAGTTTCAAAACTTTTACTTTGCTCTCAATATTTTGATATTTATTTGTCGAAGTCGTCGTAGAAAAGGATTGAGTTGAAGTTCTTGTCGAAAAAGATTGGATTGAAGTCGTAGTAGAAAAGAAAAGGGGCGGGGTATTAGAAGAAAATAATTGGATCGGTGTCGTTATAGAAAAGGATTGGGTCGAAGTTGTAGAAGAAAGGGATTTTGGTGAAGCCAAAGTAGAAAATGGATTGGGTTGAAATCGTAGTAGAAAAGCATTGGGTCGCAGTTTTAGAAGAAGAGGATTGGAGCGTAGTCGTACTAGGAAAGGATTGGCCGGAGTCTTAGAAGAAAACAATTGGGTCGGTGTCATTATAGAAAAGGATTGAGTCAAAGTTGTAGAAGAAAAGGAATTTGTTGAAGCCAAAATAGAAAAAGAATTAGATCGAAGTCGTAATAGAAAAGGATTGGAGCAAAGTTGTAGTAGAAAGAGATTGGGTTGAAGTCATTATAGAAAAGGATTGGGCCGAAGTGTTTGTAGTAAAGGATTGTATCGAAGTCATAGTAAAAAATGATTGGGTCGAAGTTCTTCTAGAAAAAGATTGGGTCGAAGTCGAAGTGGAAAAGGATTAAATCGAATTCATGAAAGAAAAGGATTGTAGCGAAGTCGTAGTAGAAAAGGATTGTATCGAAGTCGTAGTAGAAAAAGAGTGGGTCGAAGTCCTTCTAGAAGAAGAATGGGTCAAAGTCATTATAGAAAAGAATGGGGTCAAAATGGTTGTAGAAAATAAAATTCTATTAATCGATAAATTCGAATTCGTTAGAGAAAAAAATTGAATCGAAATCGTAATAGAAAAGGATTGCGTCGAAGTGATTGTAGTCAAGAATTGCGTCGAAGTATTTGTGGAAAAGGATTGGGTCGAAGTCGTGCATACTACAGTATATTAACAGCAATTAATAAAATCAGTTAAAGGACTCCAGAATAAACTTCTGCAACCACTTTTCAGAGCTGAAGGAGACAACAGTACGAAGTATACTTTTTACTAGAGTCAAAAAAGGGGTTCGCTGACGCAAGAAGGTGACCAGGACAGAGCTTCTAATAGTAACACAATGCCGTAAGACCTAAATAATGTATTTTGACAGTCACACCAACCAACTAACTTTAGAATAAAAATAAGACAATTTCGGTTGGTACCACAGAATTGTCCAACGCCGCAATTGGACTTATAATTACAAATTATAAGCTAAAGAAAAGGGGGACACTGGCATCGATGTCCTTAAGCTGTTAAAAAGAAAACAAAACTAACTTAATAGTCAATAAAATTTTGGGGACACATGCTCAGTGCTCAGACTGGCTGTATGAAGTCTGCAAGTAGTGCGCCCCCAGTTTAAACCCGAGGATCGGTTACAAAAGGGGTTGAATATCTGAAAGTAAAACAGATGCACCGAAGTTGAAGAATGTCAAAAGGGTCCAAATATCCTTCCTTTAATTTCACTAAATGAGGAATTCTCTTAATAAAGGACTCATATGTTTGAACGATTGACTTATTGACCGGTCGGTCAGTAGACAGTGTCCATTTGAATGAATGTTTAAGGGCCTCACTATAGTTGAGTATTTTTGTATACAATGTGTCAATATATGTTATATTGGAATAAATTGGTTAATTCCAGCTTTGTATCAGTTCACTGGTTTTTTCAATAGGTTGCTTCCCCCGAGAAAAAGCCTTCTTTTAAAATCATTTTTTGTTATGAGTGGTTTAGGGCACTGATTCTGTTATTGGACAACTTCCAGCAGCGCTATTTGCTGAATACATCATCATCAGAGCAACTGCTTCAACTCGATCAAACACTTCATTGCTGATGCCTGTAAATTATCCCTTAGGAACTCAGTTACAGTTGAAAATACAAATACATCACGAGGCTTTGATTTTTATGTTCAATTATATCATTTCAAAAGATGTCATAATATAATTGTAGAGTACCCGCAAACACGTTGTATTAAAAATTACTCATACGCAGTGTGTAGTTCAACCAAATGTGATTCTTCTTTATTAAACTTCTGGGTAAACAATTCAAATGATTGCTATTACTATCGGAAGGGGTTTTTGACTCCATTATTTTTTCTTAAACGACAATTGGAGTGTTTATCCCAAAGGTGTTTACTCTAGTTAAACTACGAAGAGGCAATTGTGTAATTAATCCACTGATATTTGGCAGAGTTGGGGATGAATCGGCGTAGAGAAAATATTGTAACTGGCTCTTAGAACGATTTTCATGCATAATAATGTCACATTTAATCATATTGAATCTACAATTCTATGCTGTAATGTAATGTTCCTATCTAAGCTGCAGGGAGAACTGCTTAGATAGTCAGATAAAAGTAGGGTAGGCCGGAGAACTGCCGAAGAAGGAGATTTCCAAGCACTCAGGCATTGATGCACACTGTATAAAGATTGGATATATTTTGGGGAATTGCTTAAGGACGAGATAGAAAATTGTGAAAAGGAAGTTACACCTATTCAAACTTCTGTGACTCTTCTATGAATCTCAGAAGTCTCTCCAAGGATAAGGAATGTACGTTGTTTATTTCCAAAACGTTAGACCCTTATATGCGCCTCCTTACTGGTTTGTAGCATTAGTAATAAGTCATTAATGGTATTTTCTCTTTCTGTTTTAGTATAGGGATATAAGGTATTGTTATCACATTGGCATTAATAGGCAAACTTCTCATGTGACAAGAATATTTGGAGAAGCAGGACACGACTTTCTGGCAATCAGAGCACGACTCTTTGGAAATGAGAGCAGAAAATCAGAGCCAGACTATAAGTGACACCAGAAAAACTGTCGATCAGTTGCAACTTGAAAGAGTGGTCTTAAAAAATGGTATATAAGTGAGACTTAAACCAGTTAAATTGACATAGTAATTAAATTTTGTCATATAATTTTTAAGTGAAATTGAAGCCATTTAAATTGTTTTATTAATAAAACTTTGTCATCCAGTTTTTAAGTTAATTGTTGCTAACTAAACTAAGTTAATTAAGCAAACGAAGTGTTTTTTATTAACATGTCGTTTCAATAAAACTCTATTTCGTAACAATATATTTAAACAATATATTTACAATAACCTGATATCCTTAGTGTGATATTTCTTTGTATATTCGTTTCAGTTTTATTTGCTCAATTGAATTGTTGGCATACAATATATAGCATTTAAAACTGTAAAACCATGTTTCCTGAAGGTCATAGAAGTGAAGTGGGGTAGGCCGGAGAACCGCCTGAGAACGAGGTCTCCAATGCGCTCAGGTATTGATTCCCATTGTACTAATTGTTATTCAATATGGTTGTGTTAGTATGGTATAAATTCATATTAATATGGCTGATGCTGAAAAGTTACTCATACGCAGTGTGTGTCTAGTTTTCTTGATTATTTTTCTTTCCTAGGTTAATTGCAGTAATTTCATATATATTAATAATAAATGTGATGATTGAAATCAGTCTAGGTAAGTTAAAGAATCACTATATCTGAATATCTATATATATATATATATATATATATATATATATATATATATATATATATATATATATATATATATATATATATATATACTAAATAAAATTAACTACAAACCTAATTAAAATAGGCAAATTCAAGCTTGAACATTTCTCCAATTTTCACCCCAACTAAGCACGAAAAACTGTATGGCGGCACATGCGTCTACGTGAGTGCGTGTCATATTTTTTGGTTATATAAATATACAAGCAACGTGTGTAATTACCACTTTAAAATGCTCCGCTCATCAGTTAACAAAACATTAAATCAATTTCATAGATACACGAACAAGTGTACAGACAACATAAATACACGGCTGCAACAGATACGGATACAAGCTGTTGTACAACTACAAAGTACTCGTACGGTCTTACCGTCCGTTGTACGTATTTTCGAAAACATTTCCTATTTTTTTAATATTTTCTATATTTTCATTTTTTTTTTGTTGTGCTTGTGTAAAATATTGAAATAATACATCCTTCTACAACACAAAAATATAAATAAGAACAACAGCAGCAGAAGCAACAGAAGCAACAAGCGTAATCTTAATAAGCATCATCATCATCATCATCACCATAATCATCGGTGTAATAATAAAAACCGCTTCAACCTGCAGCCAAGTGTACTCAAGCGTACATTTCAACTTTTCAAATTTTAATAGCGTGCTCGATCGATCCAGTGAGATCGACGTCATTAAGTATACGTGCAGGCAAGCAACAACACTCAACAACACACTCACCCACACACACGCGTACACAGCACACCCAACTGCACGGTGCTCGTACACGCAGTATGCTTCACTGACAGGCTACGCTGGCCGGCCAGGCGCGATCGTTCTCGTAAATTCAAAATCTTTAAAATCAAATAAATAATTATATATTTTTTTTATAGTTTCCATTTCAATACGATTTTGAATTTAAATACGAATTTTCATTTGATTTTGAATTCGCATATTGAGGGGTGTAAACATTTGTTTATTTACCCATTTGGAGTGTGTAAATACACACACTCACACACACACACACATATACTCGGGCCCCATTTGCATACACACACGTACACGTGGTGGTCTGCTTTAATGAGTGCTGTACGTACGAATTACCTGCGATATGCCAGAAGACAGACACGCCGCAACGAGACACAGGCTACAAGCGCTGTCGCTGTCGCTGCCGCTGCCGCTGCCACTACTGCTACACGGCTACGGGGCTGTGGCTACGGCTGCTACTGCTGCTGGTGCGGCTACGTACACGTTACGGCATTTGACTTTTGCGCTTTGGATCAACTCTCCTTGCGACTCGGTACGCTGGCACGACTCTGCCACGCAGCTTGGCCCAATTTAAAAATATACGCTTCCATACGCTTAAAATATCCACTTTTCACACAAAAAGTCCGTGCATAAATCTTTGACGTAGATACGTCGTACCGCAGTAATGACCAACAGCGTCAGAGTGTGCTTTGCACGTATGTATGAGTGGAAATGCGAGTGAGGCTGTGAGTGTGTGTGCGTGTGTGTGATTGGGTGAAGATGCGGGCTCAAAAATTGCAAAACTCAATTACAGTGACATTTTATGAACGCTCTCAGCTTTGTTGGTGTTCTTTTAATTGTGTTCTTAAAATACAATTCATGTTTAAAGAAAAAAGAAAAATTATAAAAAAAATATTGAAAAAAAAAGATTGAAAAAATATTGAAAAAAAATTGAAAAAAAATTGAAAAAAAAAATGTTAATGCCTGGCGAGTATTTTGCTTACATGAAGTGTGTGTGTGTGTGTGTGTGTGACAGAGAGAGAGTAGTGGGATTTACTCGTAAAAAGAAACTGCCGTTTGTTCAGCGAGTATTTGTTGTTTTATGCTCGTGTGTTTGCTGTTGTTGTTTTCCGTTGGTGTGGTTGTTGTTTAATGCTGGTGTGGTTGTAGTTGTTGTTGGCTCTACGAGACACAGCCTGTTTCATCGATGTAGTTTGTTTTTGTTGTTGCTTGGCTGGTTTGTTTGTTTGTTTGTTTGTTTATATTGCTAACAATTTCCACCATAATTCATTTGACAGCGTCGACAACGAATTTTATTTTATTCATTTCAACTTTGTTCGTTAAAAATAGCATCTGCTCCTTGTTGTCGTTGTTGTTGGTCATGGTGGTGGTGTTGTTGTAGGTGTTGTTGTTGTTGTTGTTGTTGTTGGTAGTGTTGTTGCTCGTATTGTTGTTGGTAGTGTTGTTGTTGGTGTTGTTGTTGTTATTGCTAGTGTTGTTGTTGTTATTGCTGGTGGTGTTGTGTGTTTTTTTTTCTTTCCAATAATTTGCATTTGAAAAATGTTGGCTCAAAATAGAAACGGTAGCGTGATATTTTTATTTATCATTTTTGAAATTGTTGATTGCAATTGATTTGAATTGCTTACTTACGAGTGGTGTGCTCGTCCGAAGTGGTGCAGGGGCGTTCTTGTTATTCTGTACTGAGTACGTGATTTAATTTTTCATATTTTTTTTTTATTCTAGTTATATTTAGAAATAAGGAAGTATTTGAAGGACACACGTTGCCTAATACAAATTAATAATTGGTCAAGTGAATCTATTGTATACCGTGGTATCACAATGGGCCATTATGTGTGCTCAAGTGTGCTTTTGGCATACTAGGCGGCCACTCCTACCTACCTAAGTACACAAATTGATAGAAATAATGACTGAAATTTGTTTAAAATTATACAAGAATTGATATAAATAATGATTCAAATTTTTATCCAATTATATAAGAAAAAAAATCCCTCAAATGTTACCTGAAAATCTTAAATTTTGAATATTCTTAATAGAATGAGAAGGCCCCTCCATAATGAGTTGTCGCATGTGCACTCAATTCTCTAAACACTTGCGACATTTAAATATGCATTTTCTGTGACATTTGAATATGCATTTTCTGTGACATTGGCAATAATTTTGATGGTTAAGACTCGTTATATAACCCGTTTTTATGACAGCTGTATAAATGTGTGTGATGAATGTAGATTGACTCCCTCTGGAATAGTTCAATCTACTCATTTTATTATTCTTTGACGTTATTAACAGATTAGTTAAATTTATAACAAATGTTCGTCGCTCCTAATTGGAGTATAGGACGCCAACGAACTGCTTCCACCATCGTCTATCCTGCGAGAGCCTATTGATATCTCGCCACGTCCCTGTGACATGGCATTCAATAATTCTCAGCTGCAGATACTCGTATGAAAAACAACGTTCCGGGTTGAAAGTTTACAATATAATTGACTAAATTCTGTTTTAGAATGGAAAAACAGATCCTGTTTAGAAAGGAGAATGAACACCTTTAGTCACTGCAGGAAAACTACATTAAAGACTTCATGACCAATTTTTGAAAAGGAAAGTTTGTTGAATGGATTTGTGAAAAAATTGTTATCTTCTCTTTCATTTTGGTACAAAATTGAACTCCCATTTCACAGAAATTTCTCATATAAACTCGTTCAATTTCAATTGAGATGAATCCTGAGCTATTTTGGATTGATTCAGTTGAGATCAAAATGTTATTTAACTAAATTAATAAGCGTAGGTATCGATTGATTTTGATTTGTATTGATATCCATAGTAAATCAGATATATCACATCAGATATCACATATCATACTAGACCTATTTTCCACAGGCATCCTTAGGCGGCCGCCAGAAGGGCACACTCAGACCATCATTGACCTCTTGTGATGCCCCATGAGACATCAGGTCCCATCCCATTCAAAGGTCCAGTCATTTGGAGCTTTTAATGAAGCAGTTGATGAAGCTAATCTTTTTATTTTCATATTTTTATTTGAGATATCTCGCAAAGAGTCCAGAATATAGTCACCTATGAAAGTCCGCCACCTTCTGGACAAGGCTGAACACGTGCATAACAAGTGTACAATGGACTCTTCCTCTCCTGCAGAAGTCGTTAGAGGCAATCTCCAGCCTACACCCGTGAGTGCTCAGAGTCCAGTGTCCCGTTAGGACACTAATCACGGAACCTATTCTTTGTCTTGGCAGGCACCCTTACTCGCTTATACAACAGAAACCATTGAACGGAATTTGAGGCTATTGGCATTAGACTCTCATAGACACGAACTGGTTAGCTACACAACCTCAGCAGAAACTCCATCAGTATCACGATCTCTGTGCTCCCGGAATACTGCTAGATTGGAAGACTGGCCAAAAGCCTAGGGTTGCCATTCAATAACTTCCGTCGCGGTTGCAGGTCTGAAGAGGCGGAAGAGTCCGCTCTGCAGCTCATGTATCAATGCCCCTCGCTAGCTAGTGGAAGACATAATTTCTCTGAGCTCACGGTTCCTCAATGGTATAATCGAATTATCATCCACTGGTATAATAGCCAGGATCATAAAGAAGTCACATTGGTTGAGGAATCATTGGGGACGCAGTAGCTGGGGAAGTTGCACCAGTTTCTTGTGGTATCACAATAAGCCTTTAGATAAGGGCTTAAGTGAGCTTTCCAGAAGAAGGTTGCTATTATAACTTAACCTAAGCCTCCCATAGAGATTGACAATTTTCAACAGGCACGCTTTCCCGTTACTGAGCGTTTGCATCATGAGTAGAGGAAATGTCCTACAAGAGTTTCGATTCTCAACCCCCTATACAATACTTAGCGGGATAACAGATTTAGGCACCTACGCAACAAGATCTCTTGAAACATAATTCGGTAAAACAAACGAAACAAATGTTCGCATTGTCCAACACATAATAATGATGCCCCTAAAAATAGGCTCCTACTTAAAATTAATTTCACCACTACACTAAAATGACCGCCTACTCTTTTAGTGGGGTTCTAACTTTTTCCTTGACGCGATGACCTTTTAAGGATTATCATTATAATGAGTTACACGACTACGACACAAGTGTTCACTCCCTTCCCTGTTTGATGACATTAAAGCATACATTAAAGCATACATTAAAGCGTGTATAACTCAGCAATTCCAGATAACTTTTATCTTTAGAACTGACTAATTTGCTTAACGTTTCCTTCAGACAATTTCAGATTTCCTTGCTTGCTGCAGCCACCACGAAGAGCATGTAAGGTAGCAGCATGATATATATGATGGTTGTGTAAGTAGTCCATCAATCAAGCACCATTCAAATACTGGTATATACGAGTAGTATGAGACAAGTGGGAGTCTTCATTCGCACATTTAAACGAAGTAAAATGAACCTAATTTGAGCCAGAGTAATGAAGGTCCCCCGAGAAGCCATAGGACCATATATATAAGGAAGGTTCGGTTGGTTTAGGTTAAGTGGCTGTCCTTGGACTCACTTAGGCCGGTTTAAGGCCCATTGTGGCACCACGGCAGCTATTCCTTTACACCTCTAGGTCCTCATTAAACCAACATTTGATAAAGATAGCCATTTTCGCTAGCTTCAGCCGAGAAACCTCTTCAACACTGCCAAGAAAAGCGAATACAAGCGTGGGAAAGCCTTTTGTGTTTAGAGCCCTGCAGAAGGTGCACAGAAGATGTTCCACGGTTTCCTCTTTTCTTCGATATCTTGACAGTTCCTACAAATCTTAATACATGTCTACCAATTCTACCAGTCTACTTTCTTGTTTACCAATTAAGCAATGATCCTTCAGTACCTCTACCGAATGTTCAATACCAGTTGTCGGAGCTGCGGAAACCATGTAGAAAGGGAAACCGTGGAACACTTCCTTTTCTATGTACCTGCCCGGTTCTGGCCAATAGAAGATGGAACACACAAGGCAAACCAATTTTCCAAAACATTGAAGAGATCGCGAGCTGCGAAATAGGGGAAAGTCTCGCGCTCATAAACCTCTCCAACTGGCTTTAAGGACCGGCACACTACCATATTCCAATAGCAAGATGAACCAAAAGAGTGGTATCAAAACGGCGCACCTGCGCTAATTGGATGAGGGGTCAACGCCGCTGCAACCAACCAACCTTTCTTACCAACATTTCTTAACAACCTTTCTTACCAACATTTCTTACCAACCTTTCTTACCAACCTTTCTTACCAACCTTTCTTACGTCCTACCTATTAAATTTCCACAACAGTTTAGTACGGTCGCGGTTCCACTCTGGCCAGCTTTACCTACTTATTAGCCAAGATATTAATTGTTTCCTAAGGCCATTTGCAACTATGAGAATGTCCTCAACTATTAGCAATTTGCATGTAGCTAAAGGCACTGGTACAGGCACTTTATCCTGGAGGATAGTTAGGATAGTTAGGATAGTTAGGATAGTTAACGTTGTCTCTTCATTGACGTAGATTAAAGTTCGAGTTTCTGTGTTAATCGAAACTCGAACTCTAATCCACGTTGATAGCAGAGTCCTTGAAACCATATTAAATGGAAGGTCATGGAAGAAATTTTATGTTCTCTATATCGCTAATGAAAGCAGAAACAAGTGGGATCACAATGGGCCTATATATCCTTAGTAGGTAGGTAGGTAGGAGTGGGCGCCCAGTTTGCCAAAAGGACACTTGAGCACACATAATGGCCCATTGTGATACCACGGTGTGGCGCCGTTCAAGCACTGACTAAAAAGTTCCCTTACTTGGGATGGTGACAGTCAGCGCAAGGACAGCGCCTACATATCCTTAGTAGTCTGGCCGAGTATTCGTTCCGTTGACCTACCTACCTACCTGCCTGTATAATAAACCTCAACTCAACTCTCTGCATGTGTCCGACACCTCAAAGTAGTTCTGGACAATTTGTTCTGTGTCCAATTGATATACTTTCAAGGACTCTGCTATCAGCGTAGATTAGAGTCACAGTTTCTATGTTAATATCGATGCAACTAATGAAAGCAAAAACAGTCATTATTCCAGAGATTAAGATAGATCATAATCATATTGTAGAGTAGACAAAATCCCTCGATAACTCGTGAGAGAGTTCGTACAATGGGTACACAACTATCATTGCCAGAACAACGACAACAAGAACCAAACCCCAAAGAAGTCCCAGATTGACAGATCTTTGACGAACTCACTCACTGTTTTCATGGAATCTACTCTCGGTTTTCGTTTGGCCAACACGGCTGGTCATTATTTATGTCCTCATGGCCGTTTCTAATCAGCGAATACCACTCATGAACTTTGCCACGGAATAAACAATCATCACCTGGTTCACCAATTGAAACATTTGGGTAAAACTTTTTCCAAGTTCAAAACAAAAGACAGGATTTGAAACTAGTCTAGAATGCTTGCCACTAGACCACAGAAAGAAATTCGTTTGGATTATTATATGTGAAGCTTTGATGATCATTTTTGCACCGATGATAGAACCAACTGTCACTTAAGACGAAATAACTCCGCTTCTATTACAACAAATGTCATGACAGAACATCAGTGATGGCTCTGCCCTACTGACGCATGTAATGCCAATGGAGGGCTTCAGTAGAAATGTATGTATATTTTTCAAGTCCTGTTTACTTTGTCCTGTTCCTAGTATTTATAAGAACATCTTTAATAATGTTCGCTGGGAAGATTGCTGCAGTAGAAAGTACAATTATTCATAAAAATTTGTCTGCTTCCACTTCAGGAGTTCGATTTTGAAGATCTTCAATTAAGTTATCAATTACCAGAACCCATTCCGGTACTTAAGCGACAGTATGTTTATGTCATCGGAACAAAAATGATCATCAAAGCTTGAAATACATAATAATCATAATGGATTTCTTTGTAATAATATTATAGACATGACTAATTCGACGAATATCATAGTCTATATTGGGGTATACTATACCCCAGTATAGATTATACGATAGTATATAATAGTATAATACCCCAGTATAGAATATAAGAAGGTATATAATAGTATAATACCCCATTATAGACTGTTGGCACACATATATTCAGTTGCCTCCAGAACATCCCCCAGTTTTCCCCCCTCATGTTACGATCGGGTTGAGTATGAAAAAACTAAATATGAAAGCAATTCCAACTGAAATCGTATTCGGTAACTAAAGAAAGGCAAAGAACTTAGTATAAAATAATTCGCTCTGAGTACTTACCTTCACATATGTATCCTTGTCCGATCAATCCCCACAGCAAATCCGAACAATGATGACAGTACGTTGGCTTATGAAATGTCTTCTTCACAAATGAATGTCCACCATCCGCCATTTTGCGTTCTGTGAGTATGCTCGCCCGTTTCTATATCGCCGGATCGAATGCGTTGATTAGCAGCACGGCTGTCGGTCGATCCACGATTTCTACGCAAGTGCTGCTCTATCGTTTTGCTGGCTAACGCGACAGAGAGACGGAGGAGGATATTATTGCAGAAGGAACCAACTCAACTGCTCCAGAACGGTGTTGACGATCGAATGTGTTGCAGGAGAGTGCGAGTAAATATATCGTAATTTATCAAAATCTCTTGCTGTGGTTGTTGTTGTTGTTGTTGGTGGTGGTGGTGGTGGTGGTGTTGCTGTTGTTGTTGTTGTGGTGGTGTCTGTAGTGCTTTTTCTACTTGTTGCTGCTGCTGTTGTTCGTATTGCTGGTGTTGTAGTTGTTGTTGTTGTTGTTGTGGGCGACAATTTATATATATAAGTTGTTGCAGTTCCTGCTGCTGTTTCTGTTGTTGTTGTGGTGGTTGCACACTTTCTTTTAGTTGTTGTTGTTGGCGCACACTTTCTTTTAGTTGTTGTTGTTGGCGCACACTTTCTTTTAGTTGTTGTTTCTGCACACTTTGTTGCTGCTGTTGCTGTTGTTGTTGTTGTACACTTTGTTTTAGTTGTTGTTGCTGTTGTTGCTTTTGTTGCTGTGTTTCCTGCTGCAGTTTGAATTCCTGTTTCGTTTGATAATGAAGAAATCTCGAATTTGTTTGCTGTGTGTTGTGCTGTTGTTGCTGCTTCAGTTGTTGTTGCTGTTGTTGTTGTTGTACTTTCTGTAGCTTCTGTTGTAGTTCTTGTTGCACTTCTTCTTCTTGTTGCTCTTGCTGTGTTGCTTGTTGTTGCTTTCGACAATAGTGATGTGAAAATGGCGACGACGACGACAAAAATGACGACGAAGGCGGCATTTTCATCCATTTGTACGCTTCATCCAGACATTTGGCCGGAAGTAGGATATTTCTCGAATTTTGTTCTTGCTTTTTTTCGGTTTATTTACCTCCTTCGTTACGTTTTCTTTGTTTTTTTTTTACTCCTGTTGTCGTGTTTTATGCGTATTTTGCCTTCTTTTTTTGCTATTTCTGCCCTTCGCTTGAGTAAAGTTTATCGTTTTATTTTGTTTTTCTATTTTCTATTAACTAAAATTGAGGGAAATATGAGGAAAATGATAATTGAAAATTTTTCTCCTTTTTATATGAGGAATTATAATTTTTTTCAAATTTTTTCCAATGAGGTTTAATTAATTTTTTGGTTATTTTATTTACTAACTATTTTTTTCTTTCTTATTTTTTTATTATTTATTTAGCAACTAATTTCTTCTTTTTTTTATTTTTATTTTTGTTTTTGTTATTCATTTAAAAATAATTTTTTTTCTTTTTTGTTATTTATTTATCAAATAATTTTTTTTTTTGGTATTTATTTAGCAACTAATTTCTTTCTATTTAATTTATGTAATTTATTTAGCAACTAATTTGTTGCTAATTTTTTTTTATTTTTATTACGCAACTAATTTCTTGTTTATTATTTTTTTTGTTATTCATTTAAAAATTACTTTCTTCTTTATTTCTTTTTTTTTTGTTATTTTTTTATCAACTAATTTGTTCTTATTAATTTTTTAGTTATTTTTTTTACAAACTATTTTCTTCTTTATTTTTTTTTTTTTTTGTATTTATTTAGAAAGTACTTTCTTTATTATATTTTATTTAAAAATTATTTCCATCCTTGTTTTTTTGTTACTTTATTCATTAAGTTGCTTTTTGTTGTTAACTGTTATGACGTCATTATCACAATCCTGTGACGAATCCGCTTTATGTATTGTAGTCTAACCCAAACCCAATCCTCATCAATATTTGTGCTAATTTGCTAAGGACATTCAAAAGATACACGAGCGACATTCTTAAACTTCACTTTATAATTTGTTTGAGGAAGTTACAAATTATGGGCAGGTTAACTATGAGTAAGGTACGAGTAATTAAAGCCACTTTTACCTTTGGGGTTCAGATTCCTCTTTTGTATTCCTGACCATACTTTGCCAGTCGTTTAAAATGGTGCGAAACTGTTGCCCGAATATGTCTATGATAATGTTGAGGTATTATTTTTGTGGCTAGAGAGGTTCTCAAAAATAGACACATTTCTAGGGAGAAGTGGCAACCTGATCAATTGCTGCTCAAAAATAGCCATATTTCTAGTGAGAATGCGCCAAGCTTCACTCACAATTACCTGATCAAATGCTGCTTGATGGGTTTTCAATAATAGCAAGAGAGAGTGTGCTTCATACACCATTACCTGATCAAATTCTGCTTTTCAATAATAGCAAGATTTTTAGAGAAAGTGTTCATACACCATTACCTGATCAAAGGCTCTAACATATCCAAAATGAAAGGAAATTAAATTTTCCAACTTCCAAAAAGCACTTAAAATGTGTCTCACCTTGAAACCTGTCAAGGAAGTGTTAATAGTCATAATCCCTTGCACAGAAAATATATCCTTGAAACACAAATTTAATAAACTGTGTGAGATTTAATAAGCAGGTCAAAAGATATTTGAAAAAATCTATTGGACTGCATCTTTTTCAATTTTGTGGAGCCATAAAATGCCAATTTTGAATAATAAAAGAAGCAACTGTAATATATTATTATATTTAAATAATATAAATATATATTTGAACAATATATTATTGAAAAAATATATTATTGAAAAAATATATTATTATATTTAAATAAAACTTTATCTATTTATTATGTATCTTTTGAAATAAAAATTTATATTGAAACGCAGATTAGTTCACTTCCACAGTCATTTGTCCTTAACTCCATTCTAAGAACTGATTTCTAGGACTAAGAATTTGCTTAGCACGTTCCATTCAATGTTTTTGGACCAAAGAACTTAGTTAAAAATTATAATTGGAGAATCCATTTTATTTATTGCACACTATTTCCACACAAATGTTTAAATTTTGTATTATTTTTTAATCATTTAATTGGAAAGAAATACTATTTAAAAAGAACACGCACGAATTGTTAGCAGCAGTAGCAACAGCAGCGGTGGCAGTATAAACACTACGAACTATGCTCCAAATGCGAACGAGCCAAACGCCAGAGCCAGAGTATGAAGCTTCAATAGCAGCAGCAGCAGCAGCAGAAAGGCAACAAAAAAAACACGCCAAATGTCTTGTATTTGAGATTTGCGCCGCACCCCCAAAAAATTTATACCCAAGATAATAAAATATACCACACCAGAGCACAAGGGGAGGCGGCAGGCAAACTACTGTACGTGTGTGATTGTGTGTGGGACGCGTGTGAGCGAGCGAACGAGTTCCTCCATGGCTGATGGCAGCAGCAGAGAGAGAGAACATGTTACGCTGCTCAACTTTCAACTTCCAGCGCAGAAGTTGTTCACAGTATTTTTTTGTGGAAATGCTCAAAGGAAATTTTCCCACTAAACTTCCTGAGAGAGAGCCACATAGAGAGCGACTGGGAGAACAAAAGTAACAACAACAACAACAATAGAAATAAATTATGGTAAAAGCATATTCCAATAAAATGATATCAACAGAGTATAGTAGTGAAATTGAATAGAAAAAAAAATAAACAAAAAAATTTTATATATTAAAGAAAATAAAGTATAAATATAATAAAGAAATAAAGTATAAAAAAGTCAAAGTAATTATCTGATATATTTTGATAAAGAAAAATTTGCCTCTATAAAATTTACTGCCATAAATTTAATCAAAAAATAATTTTGCCACTCTTTTAACTTATATTCATTTGCTTTTATGCATTTGCAATACAACATTTACATTATATTCATTCATTTCCTATGTCAATTATTATCAAAATAAATATATACAAATTGGATTTTTTACTATATCCTTCGAGCAGGGAAAAGAAAAAATCACAGTTTCGTGCACGTACTTTGCACTCGAGGCACACTCACACGGCGCAGTCATGCGCAGTTATCATACAAGTCAAGTCAACTAACTAACTAACCAGCCATCCAGCCAAAAGGATAAGAGATAATAGGAGATGTGGCTCTTTTTGTTATTGAAAACACACAGAAAAGCACGTATGGAAATGTGGTATTTCGTATGAGAACGAACCACTACAAAAATACTCGGTACTAAGCTCACTCGCTGGCTCGCTTGACTTGGCTTGCTGGCTACTCACAGGCTGACAGGCAGGCTCAAGCAGTGCTGCAAATTTGCCACTACAATGAAATCCACACACACTACACACGCACACACACACACAAGTTAGTCACATTTATTTATAAAAACTTTTTTTTTAATATCGTTATGTGTTGCGTTACAATTTACTTATTGTGGCATTTTCTCTTTTACTCTAACTTTGGCTTTAAGTGCCCCTAAAATACTTGCTTTGAGGTATGAGTAACTTTAACTAAATTTATCTTGCCAAGCAGGGGCACGCAAACCCAAAAACAACAACAACAACAATTAATAATGTTGCTCGTGTTGTTGCTTTTTTCCTGTTTGCTCGTAACTTTTGTGTGCGATTACGAGCATATACACACGTAGAGTAGTGTGTAGGCATGTATGTATGTATGTATGTATGCACGAGTAAAAAACTACAAGCACTCACGATAATACTCGTACATACGAGCGCGAGACTTGGTACGAAGCGTAACACACAAACGACTATCAACGAGATGAATGCGAACGAGTAGGATTGCTGCTGCTTTTTTGCACCCTCATATACAATTTTTCCCATACATCCACACACACACTCATGTGAACTTTTCTTTGTGTGTACATAGGGTATATAGGTGAAAAGTGAAGTTTGTGGAGAATCTGGAATATGTTACACTCGCTAACAAGAACTTCCTGTCAGTTTACTACTGTTATATTCTAAAATTAAAGAAAAGTTTTGTAATGCCCCCCAAACAGAAACCTAAGCATTTTCTGACAAACAATATCTAATTATGTTACAATCACAGATAGTCGTGCTGCCAGCAAACATTCAAAGACCCCACCAACCAAGCAGGCAACATTTGTGAATTGTTGTTGTTGCTTGCTCGAATGTATCGCAATAGATAGAGAATTTTTCTGCTGCCACGGCTCCTGCTGCTGCTGCTGCTGCTGGCTGGCATGCTTTCCGTCCGTTTTTTCATGCTGCCAATGCGACATTTTCTGACTTTGCTGCTGTAGTGAAGTTTTTCGCAAAATTTCTGACTACCAACTACTTATAATTTCATAATTGCTCCAACACAAAATTCACCTTTACACGTACGCCATCGTATTTCGAATTTTTCGTTTCATTCGTGTGTATTATTTGCATTTATTTGTATTAAAGCGACGACACTTTGCATTTAAGATTTATTTTTTCCTTCGCTCTTAACATATTCTTTTTTTATTCAACCATATTAAACGGCACACTATTTTCGCCCCTTTTTCCTTTTCGCTGGCATGTGAAATGCAATTTTTAATTTACACTAATTTCCTTTTTTCATATTTTTTTCACACAATTTTTCACATAAAATTTTCCATCTTATCTGCCTGCTTTCATTTCACATATTTTTTCCTTTGCTTCTTTTATAATATATATATATATATTTATATATATATATATATATATGTACATGGAAATGAGAACTTTTTCACATGATAGATATAGAAAATTTTTTCATGCACACAAATTTTTCTGCTTTGCCTGCCGTTCAGCTTTTTCACACTTTTTTGCCCAAACTGCCTTTTCGTTTTACTATTTTACTGGATTTGTACTTGAATTCGTTACGATTTCGCTTGTTAGCAACTATTTTTTGAAACTTTTGCACAGTATTTTTAATGATTTTTTCTAGTTTTTTTGTTGGTGAAAATGGAAAATTTTGTGAAAATTCTTGTACAGAGTTTTTGTGTGTGTGCTGCCGTACGAACGAAGAGCAAGCAAGCACACCTAGTTGCTGTGTGCTCGATGGTGCGCTCTACTTTGCATGAAAATTCCTTGCATCTTTGCGACTCACTCTGATTGGATTTGATTGGATCGAATGGACAGCCAGCCGCGTTGAAAGTTGGGAAATTTTACGTGCTCGCTCACGTTCACGCTTGCTCTCCCAATAGCTCAGCATTTTAAAATAATGGCGGGTGTGAGTATAGGATGAGTGTGATATGTGTGTGAGTGATTTTGTGTGCTCTGTGTGTGAATGTGTACTGTCTCTGTGGTGTGTTTGTGCAGATGTGTGCTGGGTGCTTTCTATGTGGTGTATTTGCTTTTGTATGTTTTCTATATTCCTAGTGTGTGTGTGCATAGATGTTTGCTTCATTTTATCATGCAATTTTCCTACGTGTTGGTGTTCAAACTTTGCTTTGATGGGTTAAACTTTTCCCTGAGGTGAGCTTGTGGCAGTTCTCTTCTTCACATTGGAAATCGTTCTCACTCATTTCATACATGCAAAGAGTACACGAGCCAGTATTCGCCTCATTTGCTCTCTTTTCTCTCAATTGGTAATATTTGAAGCTTTATGAAAAGGACATCTATTTGGCATGCTCACCACTTTTAGGATATTGTTTTTCAATGCCATTCAAATTTGATATCAACAATTCGCTTTGATATGACAACACTTTAATGTCGACGGTCAGACGACTTCCAGCAGAGGTGGAAAACGCTGGGAAGGATTATGATTACACTTTTATTATATATTGAAAATAATGAAAGGAAATTTATTTATCATATTAATTATTTTAAATAGTATTAATATATTTTTCAGAATATTAATTATTTTTCACAATATTGAGATACACATTTCAACTTCCTGGGGTATGAAAAAATATTCAGTTGAGTAGTTAACATGATGTTAAGTTAAAAAAAAAATGATAATCATACGCCCCATTGCTTGCATAGGCTGAGAAATATGGAAGTTAAAAATGGGATACTAGTCCTTATATAGAGAATAGTTAAGAAAGTGTCAGTTTTTCCCTGAAATCCTTACACTGTGGGCCAAGACAGGACAATATTCATGTAGTCCTGTGTGTCAGATAACTGTATATTCACCACTATACCTAATATCGTGTTGTGAAAGCACCTACATATTATTTTATGTGTCTGATAACTGGATATTCACCTTGAAAAACCATCTACATATTACCTTGTGTGTCTGATATATGTATATTCACCTCTATATCGTGTTGAGAAAACGCCTACTTATTATCTTATGTGTCTGATAACTGTATATCACCTCTGTTACTAATATCGTGTTGAAAAAGGACCTGCATATTACCTTGTGTGTCGGATAACTAAATATTGACTATTATTGTGTTGAAAAAAACCCCTTCACATTATCTGGACTGCAATCTATTTACCACCATGTCTATTTCTTCACACATCACAACTCTGGAGAAATATCATAGGTAAGAAATATATATAAAAATAATGCTTCTGGGATCAAGACACATTTTTAAGAAATAAACTTATTCTTAATCGTAGTAATAGGCTTCTGAAGTTATAAAACCTACATCAGAGAATACAGACTCTTGTTTTCCGTACACTTACACATGTGCAAAAGTGTAGTAGGAGTATGATTTTCTTCAGAATTCTAGTTAACCAATGAAAAATAAACCTATCCATATAGGCAACTAATGATAAACAAAGACATTTTTTTCAAACGTCAGAAAATTTGACGTTCAAGTGTCCCGTCTCTATGGTCTATGCTCTACATACAATACTTCTCATTTACTACAATGCAACAAACCGGAGGCAGGATCATGCAATGCAAAGCGGTCAAAGGCAGAATACAAACAATTTCCTTGAAGTGCTACAACTTCACTAATAGTGGTGAATATGTTAAATCCTCACTACATAGTGTCTCGACTAGCTATAATTCATGTCATACTCATGTTCATGTCAGAGTAGCTGATGGCTGTCAGAATGTGAAGCGGACAAATTAAGTTAAAGCATTTCATTTTTTACATGGCTTTGAATAGTAAACAACAGATGCGTTCTCGCATTGAATGCTTTAAGAGAGTTAAAAAAAAGTGCAATCAGGAATTGAAGAGTTTGTAATTGCACAAACACTCAAATTCTCTATAAATAATTATTAAATTAATTATTTCGCTTCCATTAAATTTAATTAGTGCCATTTTTAAATAGACAAATGTTAAAATCGAGTTCAAATTTATGTCAGGGTTTCTGGCAGAACTGCTGTCTTGACATAATGTTTAATTTTTTTGGTATGACATTAACATATGGAGTCTCCACTCAACATTTTGCTGTTAAGACATGAACATTGCCATGAATTATGTTAAATTCAACCAATGAATGTGAACGAGTAAAGCGTTAATTGTTTTATTTGCATGTGTGTAATGACTTTCTTTGCACTTTTGACACAAAAGAGATCATGTTTAACGCTCTTTGAAATTACACCACGGTATTTGCACCATACCTCGAAGGCTCAGTCTGCTACAAACACATTTTCTTAGGAACACCTGGTATTGAAACACTCGATTAGTTAGTATTGCACGAATCGCATTACATAATCGGATCTCTCAAATGAGTGTGATCACATCTTTTGCTAGGCTTTGCCATATTAACCTAGTTACACCGAAAAAACTTACACCAAAACATAAATGCGATTAATTTTGTTTATATATGTATATCAATAATGTTTATTGAGCAAATATATTTTAAGTAAGTTTCAATAAATTTGTGCAAAAGTGCATGTAAGGTTTAAATTAAGTACAATCGTAATTTTCATAAAATGAGAACAGCTACAAATAAAAACTAGTAACAAACAAAAAGATTCAAAAACAAAATAAAAAATATTGTAAATATATATTAATAAATAAATGCACGGTCACATTACATAAACGTAAAAATAAATTGTCTTTTGATTTTTAACTCTTTTATATATGCATTGATATTCTGTATATGTATGTGTGTTATATATATATCTAATAAGTTTATAGTGTTTATTCTGATTAGCCTATTAATTAGCTTAAAAATTGTATAATCATTTTATATGCTTTTGATAAGGACCACGTTGCAGTTGAATACATGAATTTATAATTTGAATTATTTCGAAGGCACTTGGAACAGCACAAACAAGTTTAGCCAAGGCCGTGATCCTCGAAGAAACCCTGAGGAGTCTCATCCTGAAAGTAGAAAACAAACAAAACAATGCCAATAGAAAAGGACAATTTTTGAGCAAACAAAATTTAGTGAAATAAACGAAAAAATCGTGGTAAAAAAAGGATAATTTTTGTTATTATTTTAACACTGTGATCATAGTTGGAACAACTGGAAGACCTGCTATATATAGAATATGTGCGAAATTGTCGATCTTACTAAGAGAATTTTTAGTTAACTGTACGGTTAGGTGGAATTATTAGTAGAGATTGGATTTGTGTGAACGAGAAAACAGTTTATAGAGTATTATTATAAGGAACAATGACGTTTTTATGTTGGTAGACTTGGAAAAAAAAACTTTTCCTAGGGTATTTTTATATAGAACAAAGATGTTTTTATGTTGGTGGACTTCAAAGCCATGGAAAAACCACACTTCCCAGGGTATTATTATATGGAACAATGATTTATTTATGTTGGTAGGCCATGGATAAATATTTTTTAAATTATGTTTTTATGTTGGTAGACTCCAAGGCCATGGAAAAACTAACTTTTCTAGGGTATTTTTATATGGAACAATGATCTTTTTGTGGTGATAGACTTCATGGCCATGGATAACCCACTTTTTCTAAAGTATTATTATATGAAACAACGATTTGTTTACGTTGGTAGGTTTCATGACCATGGAGAAACATTTTCTAGAGTATTATTATATAGAAAAATAATGTTTTTATGTTGGTAGAGATATCATGGCCATGGAAAACCCACACTTTCTAGAGAAATATTATATGGAGCGAAGATTTCTTTATGTTGGTAGGCTTCATGGCCATGGAAAAAAAAACTTTTCCTAGGGTATTATTATATAGAACAATGATGTTTTTATGTTGGTAGACTTCAAGGCCTTGGAAAGACTAACTTTTCTAGGTTATTATTACATGGAACAATGATCTTTTTGTGATGATAGACTTCATGGCCATGGAAAACCCACTTTTTCTAGAGTATTATTATATGGAACAAAGATTTGTTTATTTTGGTACACTTCATATCCATTTCGAGTGTCTCCACAAGGCATCAAGAACTGTATTTTTATAAATAAAAAGTAATATTTAAGATTAAGAATTGTCCTGTATAGAAATCTTATATTAAGCTGACTAAAACTCCTCAAACAAATACTCCGTTGGCTACAATAGCTATATACTAAGAACCAAAACTGTTTATATCCAGGATGTCAGTATTTAAAACAGTAAACTATTTTATAGGACTTAAGACAACGACAAGACAAACTAAACACTTAAGACATGTACTGAAAAACTGTTCTAAAATCACGTCACACAATTTTTGTTGTTAATTTACTAATTTATAAATCGCGCTAAAACTAAAAACCAGTTACATAAAAATATATAATTTTACTAAGTAATTACATACCTGTGGGCCACACAAAAGCTCCAGCACACCACACCCACCACATCAAAAATAGTAGTAGTAGTAGAGTAGTAGTAATGGCAGTAGTAGTAAAATTTGTAGTATTTGCGTAAGCGGTGAGAGCGTACAAATTGAACACAGTTGATGGCAACAACAACAACAAGTGGTAGAGTACATAATACAAAAATAGTAGTAGAAACGTAGGTGGGTAGGTGGGAAAGGTGGGAAAGGTGGGAAGTTAAAATAGTAGTACCATGTGGTAGGAATGTAGGAAAAGTAGGAATGTAGGAAAAGTAGGAATGTAGGAAAAGTAGGTATGTAGGAATGTAAGAAGGTGGGAAATGTGGGAAGCTAAGATAGTAGCATGTGGTAGGAATGTAGGGAAAGTGGAGTGTAGGAATGTAGGAAAGGTAGGTAGGTAGGTGGGTAAGTAGGAATGGTGAAGAGGAAGTATGGTAAGTATTGGCAGGAAAGCGACAGGAATTGTTCACAAGCACATATAACGAAGTGCTCGTTATAAATACTTAAAAAATGCGTTCAATGTTTGAATGGCGCATTTTTTTAAACAAATTTTACACATATTCAAAAAAAGAGGTACAAAAAGTATACAAAGAACAAAAACATATAACTAAAGAAAATACAAGAGTATAAAAATATGCAGTAAAAGCAACAAAACTTCGAAGACAGTCATTTATGTTTTTTTTGTGTGTTTCGTGTACATTTGCTATGAATTGAAAAATAAAAAACAAAATACATATATAGATATATATTTTTAATTTTCTAAAATGTTTTACTTTATTCATAATTAAAAATCACGTTACAATTTACAATGTTTTTTTTTTGTTTTCTTTTTGTGTAAAAATACAATTGGTTTTTATATAAATTTCCTACTAATTTTAATGGTACTACAATAGTAAGTATTTTTTTTTCAAAAAGTACGTTTAAAGCTTACCTAATATTGCATACATGTGTGTATTATTATTGCATTTTTGTTTTCACAAATGTTTTAATACTTTTGTTTTTATTGCTTTAAAAAATTGCTCATTTCTAAATATCATAAATATTGTGTTGGAATGGTTCGGAAAGAAATAAAACAGAAACAAATCCAAACAAATTTAAACTAAGGTACTCATAAGTTTTGCATGAAAATTATTTATGTTCAAAGGAAAGGAAAAAAAAGTATTTACGAAAAAAGACAACTATTTGTATGTTTTTAAGTATTTGCAAAACAAACACCTTCAAATTATTTGGCAATTTTTAACAACGGAAGCATGTAGCGTTTGTGTTAAGATTTCACATTTTCACATATACATATTCATAAAACCCTCAACCATGAAGTGTGCATTAAGACAAGAGTATAATAAAGGAAATTACAATAATAAAGAAAAACATTTACGAGTAAAAAAAAAATATTTCTGACTACAAAATTCAATCATGAAGGCCAAAAAGTACAACAATCGATAAGTCAACTTTACAATAGGAAAAATAATAATTTTCTTAAATGAGAATCCGAGCCGATCCTAATGCAATTTGCAGTTGCAGTCTAGTCGTAGTATTTAGCGAGAATTGTTTATAATTAATTATTAAATGACAATGAGTGAGAGATACCCTCATATTCACCACTAGTAGTCTACTACTCCTGTTCAATACTTAACTCAGGGTTGCTGGATGGATATTCACCTGACCTAATGAATGGGATTGACTATTAAACGTTCTCAAGCGTAGTAAATCATATTATATTTTAGTTTATTTTTTTTTTTAAATCATCCTGTTTTTTAACTAAAAATCGCGAGTATTTCTTTACAGTAAATTGAGAAAAATGTTTGTAAGTATTGTCTACTGGGTGAAATAATAGTTTGGACCTCCCTATTGTATATATAAGTTCTTAAATAGGAAATTCTTTCAAGTGAAACATTCCCCACTAGGAAATATAAACAAGTTTGGGCTACCCTATTGTATATATTACTTAAATAGTAAATTATTTCAAGTGAAACATTCCCCACTAGGAAATATAAGCAAGTTTGGACTAACCTATTATACATATAAATGATCTTAAATGGAAAATTTTGTCAAACAAAGCATTCCCCACTAGGAAATATAAACAAGTTTGGACCACCCTATTATACATATTCATATTCATATGTTCTTAAATAGGAAATTATTTCAAGTGAAAGATTTTTTGAAACTATTCCTCACTAGGAATAAAAACAACCCAGTGGAAAATTATTTCAACCAAACATTGCATTATCTACTTCACCCGTTTCTTTATTAATTTAACATTTTTCTTTCCAGATGGAAGCAATGTAAACAGTTTAAATTTATTTTTCAGGATGATTCTAACATACTGGCAAATTACAGTATTATCCCGAAACCTGTGTAGCGTTTGATGGAGTGAGTGCACACAAAAATATAGTAAGTCTCTCTGTATATAGTAATCGTTTACATGCGATACCATTATGTAATTCGGATATTCAAATGAATTCACCTCGATGCCCTGGTAGAATATTCTGTTAAGAACAGCCTCCCACAGATTTTTAACAGAATATCGTTTCAAAAACCTGTTCAAGGCTGTTTGTAACAGAGCTCAGAGTGGCGGATGTTACTGAAGTATATGTAAAGTGTGCTGTTCTTAACAGAGCTCAGAGTGGCGGACGTTACTGAGGTATATGTAAAGTGTGCTGCGAATGAACGGGGCCACCTCTTACTAAATAAATCCTTTCAACTACTACTATTGTACAAATATATATGTTGATGTTTGCAGAGGATACGAATTTCAAATTTTTCTTTTTGTATGGAAATATTGACTGCACTGATGATAGGATGTTAGGAGGCATGGTAAGGCATTTGTATATAAATTATGTATAGGTATTAGTTACCACCTTCGCTTAGGAACTCCAGTTGTAAAAAGTTGGCTTCACCGTTATATTCTATTGTTTACCGTATGGTAGACAAGTTTATAATAGAAAATTTAAAAAATTCAAATCCACATATTATTGACAAACTATTGTATCTATCTAAATATTTTAAACGCCTACCTAAGTTGTTTTTTTAATATACGCCCACTATTAACTTTCTTTTACTTATCAATTATACACTTATAAACTTCTGTTTGCCTAGCAATTGTAGACTTTTTGACTTTCTAATAATTAAATATTAAAAAACTGCTTAAATATAGTCAGAAATATTCTAAAACTTAAAAGATTAATCTTTAAAAAATTGTATTAAATAAATACATAGGAAAATTGTTAGTCACATAACAGCGTAATACAACGCTTTAAGGAGGCTCAACGCTCTAGTGTGGCAAGTGTGGAGAACAGATAAAAAATGATTTTAATTATATGTATTATTAATATAATGCCGAACTCCGGATGAAATTTAATTATTAGTTTTTTAAAGAATTAAGGAATGTCATTCATAATAATTTAAATTTAATAATTAATATAATAAATTATTAATTAAAAAATTGTATTTAGAACATAACAATTTATTTATCTTTCAGACCCTAAACTCGTTAAAAATGATTAAGAATTTTATGATATATGTATGGAGCCTCTACAAGGAGTAACTACCGATTTTTAATATTAGCTGTGTTTCTTTCAACGCGAGTGTGAATAGAACGACACCTGTCGCTTAACAGTTTAGTATTTGGCAGCACTGGTTTTGACATTTAAAATGCTTTGACATACACATTTGTAATTCTTGGTTTACTCTCTTTCTCGTTCACAATAGGCAACAAAAATGTCTTGCCAGCACTTTTGTTTGAGGCGCTAAACCATAAGCGAATACAAACAGCTTGCGTTGACTAAGCGGCCAAAACGTATGCATAAGCAGGAGTTTTATTCGCACTCGCGTTGAAAGAAACACAAAATTGTCACTTTATAGGTAGAAAATTACTCTCATACATAAATTTTTACATATTCAAAAATCGAACTTGCTCCACTTCAACATTGCGTGCCTCTGGATAGTAAAATAAAAATTAATTTAAATACATAAAAAGTAAAATAAATTTAAATAAACATAAACTTGTGCTCAACTATTGTGTAGAGGTATAATTAATTAATACAAATTATTTAAAATCAATTAATATAAAAAAGTTTGCTGGGAAGTATTTCAATTGTGTATGTTACAGTGTGACATAAATTAATGTTCTTTGTTTGGAAGAATTTTGGAAATATTTTTTGCTATATTTTTTATATTATTTATTTTTGCTTTAGAGTAGTCCAATGTCTCTTAAAGTGGTCTCAACAGCTTCCTCCTAATAAAGTACAAGAAAATAGAGTGAGTGTGATGCCAAACAAAACGAAAAGTTAAAAGATTTTATATGGAAAAGAAGGTGTACAAAAATGAAATGGCGCGGTGCTGTGGTGTTGGTGCTGCATGACAAAAATTTTGTTAGTAGTGTGCGAGAGAGTTGGCAATTTCAAGTAGCTGAGTGTGCTTATGATAGTGGACAACGAGAACAAGTTATGAAATTATTTCTATTTGCGTTATTTTCTAAAACATTTAATCAATAAAAAATGGTACAGGAAATTCAACTGCAATTGGCGTTGGGGAATGACCAATACGGAAATTTAATATTGTGAAGAAATTATTGTATAGTTCTGTAGTTTCATGTCAAAGTGTGTCGATAAGCATTTTTATGTACAGCCATGATTAACTTATTCTATTTCCGAATTTGTTTCAGGATATTACAAAAATTCCTTGAATGTCATTAACTTTTTTTTGGAAAATAAAAACCAACACAAAATAAACACAATGTAAAAAGAATTTTCAAAACAAAATGACTGTCTTCTGTGCTGAAATTTATATTAAAATGGGTATGAGAAAAAATAAAAATATTCTGCAAAAACATGATAAAAAAAAAAATTGTATACGCTCACAAGGAGTAGAGAGGTGGGTTTAGCGCATAGTGGCATTGCTTGCAGTGAAGTTGCTTCATCACCATAGAAAGTAATTCCACTATGATCTAAACTGATTTCAATGAGAGAAAAAGAGATAGAGATGTGTTCTTCATTTTACTACATTTATTCACATATTAAGTCCTGCTATTTTATTGGAAGCTACATTATTAAATTAATTAATTAATTGCTAGCGTTAAATTTTGAGGCAATGATAATGATAATTACTTTTTTTAAAGAGAAAAAACATTTAACAAAATTTTAAAAAACTTTAATTTAAAACGAATTTCGGGAGTGCTTTCTCGTCTTCGTAGATTTGCGAGCAAATTTTGATAAACACGAAGAGCAACCGAAGAAGATGCTGGCTTACTGACGAGCGCCTCAGTAACGAATTCAAAAAAGCGTTTGTCATTCTTATAAGTTACATTCTTCTGACGTTTTTGCACCAAAAACCAAAGTTTAATTTTTGTAACTATTTAATCACTTCACTAATGCAATTCCACAAAGAAAAGAAATTTTCAAAGCATCCACAAAATTCAATCAAAGTTACACATTAAAAATGCATCAATTAAAGGATGAGTTTTTTTCGTGCTACCGAGTTGCTTCGCTTAAAAAACGATTGGAACGAGTTAAGTTTAAAAAAAGTGCTGCCAAATCTACTTAAACACAAGTTCTGTTACTATAGAGAACATTCCTTGTGCAAAAAGAGAAAATGGCAACACTTTTTAACATCAATTGAGGTATATAATACGAAATCACGGAAATCTAGAATATAACTATAAAATTGACAATTGCATTGCTTATAAAATTTTATTATATAAATTAACTGAGCGACATTCATATCACATTTTAGCGAGCTCGCTTATGCAATGTAGTTTATCCGCAACTCGTTAGCAAAAAAAATCTCACTTATTATATACATAAAGGAATTGTTTAAAATTGTATGCCAATGACGTAAAAATTACCTAAAAAACAAACTATTAATATATATTATACAAATATCATATCAAATCATATTAACATTTTAATCAGAACACTATTTTATATTCAATTCAATTTAGATACTCATTGAAGTCCTGTTGTTGTTGTTGTGATAACGTTGAATTAATGTTGGGGTAAGCATTAATATAAGAAAAGGGTTGGTTATATATAAATTTTTAGTAGTGATTATAGTTTGTGGAATATAATTAGAAAAGTTAGTAGCAATAGGGAAAACCAGCGAGCAACTATGTACGACAATATGGAAAGACATCATCATGCAAAAACACTGAAAACAGCTTTAGCATTACTTGCAGATCAATTTAGTTACTAATAATTAATATGATATGAAATAATAATCATGCAAAATTTACAAATACCTCGTTTGGCAAGACTACATTCTTGATTACTAAACATAATAACACGCAGGCTAAATAAACAACACATTTTTAAGCGTATGTACAATGGCAAGCTAATGGACGAACCCTGTATGGACTAAAATGTACGGATAGTAACTGTAGATTGATTCTCATTTTATGGCAAGTAAAATACTGTATTTAAAATTAATTTGTATCACATACAAATCGCATTTCCTCCCAACTGACTAGCAAAGACTGTGTCTCAATTGATGTTATACTATGTACTTTAAGGCGTGGCATAGACAATATGATGTTATACCATATACTTCAAGGCGTGGCATAGACATGTTCCAGCTCTGCTCTCGACACATCTAACTTTATTTATGTTCTTGAAATATTTGTATATATGTATGTCATTTATTCCTCATTGGACTGTTTTGGAAGCATATCTCTTTATCTTATCTTTTGAGGGAGAATGCGATTTGTATACCGACTGGATTTGGACATGTTTGGCAATATGGAACGGCAACTTTTGACCTTAACTCATATACGTAGTCAAATAGTGAACAGAGAGCGTCAGCAACTGCATTTGCATGCAATTATACCATTTTTTCCATAAATAAAGATTATAACATATTTAAATTAAATTTAAAAAATTCGATTAATAACAACTAAAACTTTGCTATGCACTTAAAAAGTAAAAACAAATCCATAAAATTATTATAGGTAAATTAACAAATTTCTTTTCAAATAATATTTAAATACAAACTATTGCAGAGTATAGAAATATTCTTCTTTCTGTTAAATTATAAATATATGCAAAATATAAAAACAAGATTATTCCAGTTAAAGTTCAGTTATTGGTAGAGAAGTAAACGTTGTTAAATAAGTTGAAAAATGGTAAAAGTATGAGTAGTATTATTAGTTGATAAAAGTTTCATTTGGTTGCAAAATTAAAGAGACAAAAAAGATATAAATATATTAAAAAGAGAGCGGAAAATTCAATAATAATATGTTGCATTCTTCTGCATTCAATCATTTGGAGATGAATAATTTTAAAATTATAATGGTAAAATTATATGCTCTAAATAAAATTTCTTTTGTTTTGGTCAATTTCTTTGAAAAGAAAAAGGAACAGAAAAAAATAACTAATGAACGCTAACAAAATACGATGCAATGTCAGCTTTAGTAAAAATTGCTATATTACAAATCATATGCCTCTGGTGTACTGACCTCTTGTAGTAGATCCTGTGAAGCAATTGCTTTAAGTACGTTTTTCTTTGATGTCTCTTGTATTTCGCCGCCAATAAGCAATTCATCCAGTATGAAGTAAGCTTTCTCAAAATTGAAGATGATGTCCAATTCGCAGACCTGAAAGAAATAGAAGAAAAAAATGATAATAATAACAAATAAATCCATAATTGAAACTTATATAAGAAATGGAAAAAACCAAAGGATGATCTCAACTCACACTTCCAAAGTATTTGTCCAGCAACTCCACATAGCGGTGGATTATCTCCAATGTCAGCAACTCATTATCGTTCTGTTCGATGGCACAGCAAAAGTATAAACTTGCGTAACTATAAATTAAACACAAGATTAAATAAATTCATAATTTGGAGAATATTAGCAGGAGTTTTAACAATGTATTTACATCGTCTCTACAACAGGCACAATGTTTTGGAGAATATATATTAGATATGAGCAAGATTCCTTCGGAGGATTTCTCCAAAATACTCCTGACGAAATTAACCTGACAGAAGATCTATAGATGTGTTTACATCGTCTCCATAAAAGACACAGGTATGTTGGAGAATATATCTTAGATATGAGCAATATCCCTCAACTTGATTCCTCCAAACTACATGAATTCCTTCCGGAAATAAGCCTGACAGCACATCTATAGATGAGACCATACTCATTTTTTGATTAAATAGGGGCATCACAGTAGATCTCTCAGTTTGCGGTGTATAACACTCTTAAATAATTCTAAATATGCATGTTCCCTCCCTAAAATACCATATTAAAATACAATTCACATCCCAAAACACCACTTCCTTCTACAACCAAACCACATTAGATCACACCTTACTCATTATACGCCTTTACATCTGCCTTTTTATATTACGTACCGCTTATAAACAATTTTACAATCCTTCCATTCCAAAAATGAGCACATCTTTGGCTTCCTTGCCAATATGGTGGTGACTAACTCGCGTGTAATCTTCTTTTTGGCCTTGTCCGGATAGGCGCCATACCACTTCTGTAAACGTAATTTACCCTGACGGCTAAACAACAGCATAAAGAGCATCTGTGTAAAAAAGTGGAATTAATATATATGCAAACATTTCATTTACTTAATATCATAATAAATGTGGCGCAAGACGAGAGGAAGTTACAAAACCATCATCTTCCATATTAAAAACTCCAAGAACTTATTAATATACATACTACGATTATATAATATTTGCTTACCATTTTTCCAGCGACTTTTTTGTTGTGCTATGCAATTTATACAGCTGAAATTATAGAAGTGCAAAATTTCTCAGGTTTCCATTTGTAAAGAAAAATTTTACGAAATTAATGCACCACGAATAATTATTGTATGTATGTATTCAGTTTGACAGTTAACGTGGTGTTGCCATTTCATGGGTTACGTCACTTCATTACACATTAAAGGGAGTTACAGATGTAAAAGGGTTAAAGTAAGCCATGTTATTAACACATCATGTTTAAATTTTAATGTATTGGTAATACTCCAAGAAGAAGAAGAGAATTAACCCGGTAACCACTTTGGACCACGTTAACATGATCCAAGCTCCACATATCAAATATATCATAAGAGAATAGAAGAACGAATAAGTCTCATCAATTTTATGTGCTTGCTGTGAGGATTCCATTTATTATAATTAAGTGATAGCGTTGTAAAAATAGAGTTCATTTTCACTCTTGCAGCACATCAGATACCCAACCGATCAGAATTCTCCGGATTTTTGCAACCAGCTGACTGAGCGGACACTATATCTTTGAGCGGAAATTTTCTTCGCTTCAGCACAACTGTTTGTGGAACAGTTGTTTACGTATAAAGTGACAAAATTTTGTAGTCGCCCATTCTAACATAAAATGCGCTGTTCCACTCATTCGATAAACAACCAATAGGCTGCAAGAATGCACCCTATGAAATTCATTGATTTTAATTTTTATGCTCACTTCGATATGTTTACTTATGGATGGCTACATAGCTAGATGGCGGCACTAAAGAATTACAAATTTTATACATTGGCAAATTTTTCCAAATTGTATAATAAAAGGAAACCCACTTACACATGAGACATAAAGGAAATAACAGATGCAACTAGAACTGGAATTAAAAAAAAACTGTGATTCAAATAAAGGCGACAAGGGCTAACTTAAATTTCCACAAACAATATTTGCCACGACTTTCACTCACTCACGATTTAGACTCCACGTAAAGTTTAATTCTCTAAAATGACTTAAAAAAGGCGTGCTAAGTTTTTGTTTCATTTTATGACTTGGGGTAATATTTATAGTTTATTTGACTAATAAAGCAATTCTGAGCAAATATAATATCAGTCAAGAGAACAAATTTTAAATTTTGAAATTCAAACCCCAGGAACGCAATTGAACTTAACATAGTGTCTCGACTAGCTATAATTCATGGCAATGTTCATGTTCATGTCAGAGTAGCTGATGGCTGTCAGAATGTGAAGCGGACAAATTAAGTTAAAGCATTTCATTTTTTACATGGCTTTGAAGAGTAAACAACAGAGATGCGTTCTCGCATTGAATGCTTTAAGAGAGTTAAAAAAACTGCAATCAGAAATTAAACAGTTTGTAATTGCACAAACACTCAAATTCTCGATAAATAATTATTAAATTAATTATTTCGCTTCTATTAAATTTAATTTGTGCCATTTTTAAATAGACAGACATTAAATTCGAGTGAAACTTCAAATTTATGTCAGGGTTTCTAGCAGAACTACTGTCTTGACATAATGTTTAATTTTTTTGGTATGACATTAACATATGGAGCCTCCACTCAACATTTTGATGTTAAGACATGAACATTGCCATGAATTATAGCTAGTCGAGACACTATGTAATACTCTATCACACATTTCAATATACCTTGCACTTGTTAAACATTTCCATACTTCATCACTAACGAATTTTTTAATTTTCCAGGAATGTTGGATACAGAAGCAAACTGGATTACATTTTGCGTAAAATCTCATCCTTGTTTCTGCATTTAATTAGTTTTATTCAAATCACACTCTCTAGAATTTTAAAATGAGAATCTAAAATCATTTATCTTTTTTAGTTTCTCAACAGCGATCCGGTGTTTTCACTTGATTGACAATTCAACTGGCAATATAATTTAACTTAATTGTTTTTGTTGTAGCCTTGTGGCCATATTTTTAGTACTACCTTCACGGGGCTTTAAGGAAATGTCAGTTGGATCTAGAATTGGAATTAAAATAAATCGGCAGTGGCTTCGCGGATGTTTGTCTCTTATCCCATAAAAACTCATGACTTTTAACTTAAAATTTTGACTTTCATTAATCAGCTGGTACGACCAACCATATGAAGCGCAGTGTTTGTTAGTCTGTATGTCTTTGCGTAAACTTTCGTGACTTTCAGACCTATTGAAATTAGATCGCTACGGAAAGTCAATGAAAGTTCAAAAGCAGCTGATTAATTAGTCAAGGAAATCAAAAGCTCGCTCAAAAAAAAATGTTAGTTAAGTTAAGAGTCATGAGTGTTTAGAGTCTTACTCTGGTCACTTAATTTTTCTCATAGCATATGAAATACTAGTTACAGTGACATTTTAAGTTTAAATTTAAAAACTGCATTTAATGAAGCTGACGAAATGAAAGTCAGTGAGACACCTTAAACGCAGATATATAGGGAACAATTCTCATAAGAGGAAAAAAGAAATTTCTTTCTGAGTGTTATTTGATACGCTAAGAAATCGCTCTAGTCTTTCTTTTTTTCTTTATTTCACTGTCAACAACAATACAAGAAAGTAATGCTTACTTTTGCCAATACATATGGCATATATTTGCTGATGCTGAACCTCCACCATGTTGACATTTTATAAACTAAGTGGCAACCTTCACCAATGTAAACTGCCACATAAAATGACAAATGCAAGAACATTGGTGTAATTTTAGATCACGGTGTGGCAGGGCAACGCGCTTAGTGCATGTTGAAGTAGTGTTGCGATTTCTGCTAATTTCAACGTTTTATTTCGGTTTGCACCAGATAAACAACAATTGGAAGTTACGAAATGGTTATCAAACTTACGGCCAATGTGAATAATCCACCAATTAGTAAGTAAAATATCTCAAACCTCGTAAGTGGTGCACTCAAAGATTGAGGTTAAATACTGCTAGTCCAATCAGCCCACATACACATAAACATTCAAAATTGCATCAGCCTAAACGTAATATTAATGGTATTTCGCCTTTCAGGTGGTTTGGCGACGGCGCATCTCATCAATGACACTGTTCCCGTCGAGATTGTATGGGGCAATGAGACGTCATTGCTATTTCCGGACAACCGTCATTTGATCTGTCACTCCAACAATGATGTGCTGCGTGCGCTGGCTCGTGCGGCTTCAGCATATACATTGTACGGAGAGACTGCTATCGAGCGGACTCAAATTGACCATTGGCTGTCGTTTTCGCTTTGTTGCGAGGAAGACATCTCATGGGCCATGTCATTTCTGGACAAGTCAATAGCTCCTGTTACCTACTTGGTAGCTAACAAGTTGACTATTGCCGATTTTGCTCTCTTCAATGAAATGCATTCTCGTTACGAGTACCTTGCTGCCAAAGGCATACCTCAACATGTGCAACGTTGGTACAATTTGATCAGTGCACAACCACTCATTCAAAAAGTGCTCCAGACACTTCCTGAGGACGCACGTGCTGCGGTGAAACGTGTTAAACGCAGCAATGGCACAAATGAGCGTGAAAGCACTCCTGCCAAGGCTGGCGAACGGAAGCAGGAGGGTAAATTTATTGATTTACCGGGCGCTGAAATGGGAAAAGTTATCGTACGCTTCCCTCCTGAGGCTTCTGGCTATTTGCACATTGGACACGCCAAAGCGGCTCTGCTCAATCAATACTATGCTCTCAACTTTGACGGTAAACTGATTATGCGGTTCGACGACACCAATCCTGCTAAGGAAACTGTCGAATTTGAAAACGTCATTTTGGGTGATTTGGAATTGCTTCAAATCAAACCAGATCTATTCACGCACACTTCCAACTATTTTGATCTGATGCTGGACTATTGTGAGCAATTAATTAAATCTGGCAAAGCCTATGTCGACAATACTGCTCCTGAGCAAATGAAAATCGAGCGAGAGCAAAAAGTCGAATCTAATAATCGTTCAAATGGTTTGTTGCATCTTTATTTACTAATTTTATAATATTCAAAGTATATTTTATTCTAAGACGTTGATAAGAATATGTCCATGTGGCAGGAAATGTTGAAAGGCAGTGAGGTCGGACAGAAGTGTTGTGTGCGCGCCAAAATTGATATGTCTTCGCCAAACGGCTGCATGCGTGACCCCACAATTTATCGCTGCAAGAACGAACCGCATCCACGCACTGGCACGAAATACAAGTTTGTTTTTACACTTAATTATACGCAATTCCGTTGAATAACATCAATTTTGTGGTTTTAGGGTCTACCCAACTTACGATTTTGCTTGTCCCATTGTGGATGCCATTGAAAATGTGACACATACCCTGCGTACGATGGAATATCATGATCGTGATGACCAGTTTTATTGGTTTATTGATGCTTTGAAACTTCGCAAACCCTACATTTGGGAATACAGTCGCTTGAATATGACCAACACTGTATTGTCTAAAAGAAAGTTGACTTGGTTTGTTGACTCCGGCCTAGTAGATGGATGGTATGTGTTAAATTTATATAAAATCGTTTCTATTCGTCAATGCTCATGAAATCTTCGTGTTTTAATACAGGGATGATCCCCGTTTCCCTACTGTTCGTGGTATCTTACGTCGTGGCATGACCGTGGAAGGTCTAAGGGAATTTATAATCGCTCAGGGTTCAAGTAAATCTGTGGTATTCATGAATTGGGATAAAATTTGGGCTTTCAACAAGAAAGTCATAGACCCAATTGCACCTCGTTATACCGCCTTGGAATTGTCGAACCGTGTTATTGTAAATGTGGCCGGTGCTAAGTCCGAGAGAATAGAAGTGCCGGTTCATCCTAAGAACGAGAGTCTTGGCAAGAAGACAGTTACTTTGGGCCCTCGCATCTATATTGATTATGCCGATGCTGAGGTTTTGAAAGAGGGTGAAAATGCCACATTCATTAATTGGGGTAACCTGATGATTAAGAAAGTGCATAAGGATACCGTTGGTATTAGTTCCGTGGATGCTGTTTTGAATTTGGACAATAAGGACTTCAAGAAAACGCTCAAACTAACGTGGTTGGCAGTGGAAGAGAAAGCCGAAGAGTATCCTACTACTTACTGTGTTTATTTTGACAATATTATTAGCAAACCAGTATTGGGCAAGGACGAAGATTTCAAACAGTTCATTGGTCACAAAACAAGGGTACGTTTTTGTAGTGTCTCAAAATAGTTTCCAATTAAAATTGTTTGTGCTTTTTTTTGTGTGTGTCTAGGAAGAGGTGGCTATGTTGGGAGATCCTGAACTCAAGAAATGCAAGAAAGGCGATATCATTCAACTGCAGCGTCGTGGATTCTTCAAAGTTGATAACGCGTATGCGCCACCGAGTGAGTTCTCAAATGTGGCCTCGCCTGTTGTACTGTTTTCCATACCTGATGGTCATACCAAGGATGTGCCTACATCTGGCTTGAAAATTAATGCCGTCGTTCAAGAGGTCAACAAAAGTGTAAGAATTTTTTATTTTTATGAATTATTGTTATAAAAGGGGTGGGAAAGTACGGAATACCGCCTACTAAGGAGGTTTCCAAGGAATCTGGCATTGATGTCCATTGTAATATATATAGAAGAGTATACATAGAAGTGGGGTGGGCCGCTTTTAAAAGGGACTAAACCGCTAGTTCCCTTGTGACAAATTGCTTTAGTTTCTTGCGGATTGCTATTTATGTATTTTATAGTTCCAATTTTTGTGCGCTATGAGGCATCTGTTATGTCCAAGAAACTAACCCTCCTTCATATACGGTTATAAATTGCGTTTCCTTCATCTTGGTGAAGGCTGGCGTATCTACATTCACACCTTTTGTAGAATCCTCAGTCGCAGTGGGTCATGGTATTCCAATTTATAGTGATAAAATTGAAAAATGTCAACATGAGCTCTGCTTTGACCTACTTGGTCCTCTCCTCATTACTCACGGCGAGCATTTTGCAAGTTTCCATTCCACTTGTTCCTAAGAGATTGACAGGAACACATGAAGTTGAAATATGTCACATTTGTGGTGTAATGAAATTTTATTTGTGGGTAAAAATACGATTAGAATGAAATTATTTTTTTGGGTTTAATATATATTTAATATAAAAAATTTGATTTAATAATCTAATATGAACGAGATATATATACAGCCCTGAAACTTGCTGCTAAATTTGAGTGTGCGCTATGTGTTTTTTTTTTCATAATAAGACATATGATGGGAAAGGCAAAGAAAGCTATTTGATAAATATGAATTTTCAAAAACGTATTTAATTTAATAGCTGTATATCAGTATCTGTATCTAAAATATGTTTAACACCATTCCTCTAGCTTTATTATGAAGAAAAATTGGTTTTAGTGACCTTAAACATTTATTAACTATCCAAATAAATTGTTTCTTTGATCATATTGATCCATTTCCTATATAAATACCTTAGTATAGTACATTTCACGTAATTTTAAAGCGGCCAAAGAGGAAAGAGGCAATTTCTAGCTTCGTCCGGGCTTATTTGAGATTATACCTAATCATAGATTGCAGGAACTTGCAGAGTTGATAATTTAAACTTGCGTTAAATTACCTAAAGATATGTGTAGCCACATGAATCACCCATAAAGCTAACTATATATATGGGGAGCCACATTAACCAAGCATAAAAGTAACTAAATATATGGTTTCGTTTCATTACTCCAACAAAATGTACTAGTACTAGTACTCGTATATGAATTTTTTTTTACCTATTGTAATTTTATTTTTAAATACATTTTTTCCCGCCATTTCCATTACACCCTGGAATTCACAATTACTGCTAAATTAGAATGCCAAGAACTTACCACTCTTATCGACTAGTAAAGCGGTGCTTTCAAACCAGCTTTAGCAGCAAACTTACCGGTGCTTTACTCAACGTATGTACATACACACACACATTACCATTGCCTACTCGTTGGTGTATTCACCTGTACTTGTATGTTTGTGTGCGTAATCACTCATTTGCACGTTTACAACATAGCGCGCCAAGTCACCACGCATAAATTAGTTGGTTTTCTTTTATTTGGTTTCTCCTACTTTTTAAGTTGAAGTTTTTTATATTTGAATAAATTTAGCTAAAGCAGAAAACAATGAAGTGAAAGGCAATAATTGGTGAATGCTGTTAACACACATATCAATACATACGTATATTTTTAAGTATGGCGGCGTGTGTATAATTAGTTAGTGGGCAGATTTTGTTATTAAAACAACAAAAACAACAACACTGCAAGCTGTGGTGAATTGCTGACGTCGCACAGAAAGTGGAAAATGTTGCAATGTGAATTGTGCCGTTGAGCTAATTAACTGCTTTATTGCTATTATTTAAAATTTGCCAACATAAATTGTTATTGATTTTTATTGCTTTACTACTTGTAGACTGGAGCGGCAGCAGCGTCAAGTGCCAACGGCAGCGAAACCGAGTTGAGTCTGAAAATCATCAAACAAGGCGATATCATACGCGATCTTAAGAGTAAGAAAGCGGCTAAAGATCTGTTGGACGTGGAGGTGAAGAAGTTGCTTGGCCTGAAGGCAGATTATAAAGCAGCTGCTGGCAAGGATTGGAAACCCGATCAAACCAAGCCGAGTGATCCAAAGCAAGCAGCTGCCAATCAAAAGGCACCAGTATCAAACGCTAACGCTGCTATCGATGCGATTTTAGCCAATATTACCGCACAAGGAGAGAAGGTGCGTCAATTGAAAACTGCTAAGGCAGACAAGGCGGCTGTCGATACTGAAGTGAAGTTGCTTCTGGCATTGAAAGCCGATTACAAGCAACTCACAGGCAGCGACTGGAAGCCAGGCGCAGTTGCTCCCCTGATTGTGAAACAAGAGAAGTCACCCGAGCCCCCGGCTGCCACAGCAGTTGACGTATTGCTGCGCAAGATTACCCAACAAGGCGACAAAATTCGTGAACTCAAAACAAAGAAAGCAGATAAAGCCACTATCGAGCCCGAAGTGAAATTACTTTTAGCTTTGAAAGTGGACTATAAGAGTCTGACGGGTCAAGAGTGGAAGCCGGGCGTAGCAGCTCCAGCGCCACCTGCCAGCAAGCCAACGGAAATAATTGATCTCACTGGGGACACAGATGTACCCGCCGTCCTAGAGAAAATTAAAAGCCAAGGTGAAAAGATACGCAAACTGAAATCAGAGAAAGCCCCTAAAGCTGCCATTGACCCAGAAGTGCAAACTTTGTTGTCGCTGAAAGCGGATTACAAAAAGATCACTGGTAAAGATTGGACTCCCGATACACAAATCGCTCCCAGCATAACCAACATCGTCAGTGAACCAGTCATGTCACTGTCGCCAGAAAAGGAACAGCTAACCAAGGAGATAACAGCACAAGGGGAAAAAGTGCGCATTTCCAAGGCTAACAATGCACCCAAAGAGGACCTCGATGCTGAGGTGAAAAAGCTGTTGGCTTTGAAAGCCAAGTACAAAGAGATCACTGGCACAGATTACCCTGTACCCGGACGTGCGGCGAGCAGTTCCAGCAAAAAGTCGAGTGAGAAGAAGGAACACAAATCGTCCAAGTCCACAAAAAAGGAGCAATCACCTGTCGCAAAAACTGAGGCTAACAGCACAGGCGCTGTGAAGAAACAAACCCGCCTGGGTCTTGAGGCTACCAAAGAGGGTAATCTGCCGGACTGGTATTCGCAGGTAATTCATTTGAAGTGTGTAAAAATGGTTTTCCTGCAATTAATTTGGTGATCCTTTTAAATTAGGTTATAACCAAGGGAGAATTGATTGAGTATTACGACGTGTCTGGTTGCTATATCCTGCGTCACTGGTCCTTTGCTATTTGGAAATTTATTAGAAACTGGTTTGACAACGAAATCACAAAGATGGGTGTGAAAGAATGTTATTTCCCGATTTTTGTTTCGAAAGCAGCCTTGGAGAAGGAGAAGACGCACATAGCAGATTTTGCGCCTGAGGTCGCATGGGTGACGAAATCCGGTGATTCGGACTTGGCCGAGCCCATCGCTGTCCGCCCCACTTCCGAGACCGTTATGTATCCAGCCTACGCCAAATGGGTGCAGTCGTACCGCGACTTGCCAATTCGTTTGAATCAATGGAACAATGTTGTGGTGAGTCCTACGAGAAGTTTTCATTTCTTTTTACAAAACTAAGAAATGCATTTCGCATTCTTTCAGCGTTGGGAATTTAAGCATCCTCAACCTTTTCTGCGTACTCGAGAATTTCTGTGGCAAGAAGGTCATACCGCCTTTGCCAGCAAAGCTGAAGCCGAGACGGAAGTCCTCGACATCCTCGAATTGTACGCTCAGGTGTACACGAATCTCTTGGCCATACCCGTGGTGAAGGGGCGTAAAACCGAAAAGGAGAAATTTGCTGGCGGCGATTATACCACCACCGTAGAGGCGTTTATTTCTGCTTCTGGCCGTGCCATTCAAGGAGCCACCAGCCATCATCTCGGACAAAACTTCTCCAAAATGTTCGAAATTGTGTACGAGGACCCCGAAACACAGCAAAAAGAATACGTCTTTCAAAACTCTTGGGGCATGACGACTCGCACCATCGGTGTTATGATCATGGTGCACGCGGACAATCAAGGTCTTGTGTTGCCGCCACATGTGGCCTGTATTCAGGCCATTGTAGTGCCTTGCGGCATCACCGTGACCACGAAAGAAGAAGAGCGTACGCAGCTAATACAGGCGTGCAAAACACTCGAGCAACAGCTCAACAAAAGTGGTGTCCGCTGCGAGGGCGATTACCGCGACAACTATTCGCCTGGCTGGAAGTTCAACCATTGGGAGCTGAAGGGTGTGCCCATACGTATCGAAGTCGGTCCCAAAGATATGCTAGCGAAGCAAATTGTGGCCGTGCGCCGTGACACAGGCGAAAAACTGATACTGGCTCTGGAAAATGTGGACTCGAAAATAAGCCAATTGCTCGAGACCATACACGACAGCATGTTAGCTAAGGCCCAAACGGATTTGGTGGAACACACAAAAATCACGAAGAACTGGAACGATTTCTGTCAGTATCTCGATCTGAAGAACATGTTGCTCTCGCCATTCTGTGGTTCAACCGCATGCGAGGACAAAATCAAGGCGGATAGTGCTCGGTACGTTCAAATTTTGTGCCTTAAATGCAACTTTCATAATTTTATGTACAAATTTTTGTTTCAGTGATGAAGATGCTGAGCCGGGCGCTCCAGCCATGGGTGCTAAATCTCTTTGTATACCCTTTGAACAACCTGCACCAATCAGTGCTGCGGACAAATGCATCCACACGAGCTGCACCAATAAGCCAAAGTTTTATACGTTGTTCGGCCGCAGCTACTGAGCCAGCACAGTTGGGGAATTCTCGTTTTTCTGTTTTCTAAAATTAATATTACCTTTTACAGTGCCTGAATTTTTTGTTCTATTTTCTAATTTATAAATGGCAATAACGTAGTTATTTCATGTGAATGAATTAAAGTCCGTATATTTCAATATTTAGATGATTTTTTCTATTTATTTTAAATTAGTCGTGGGGGGTGCTTCGGTGGATTAGTGTGTTAGAGGGTTCGCAGTTTTAAATTTTGTTCTCGTAATTTCTGAAGATGTGGAAGGAAGGAAGGGATTGATTCCAGATTTAGTAAATATGTATATATGTAATTATCAAAATTAAGCACATTATCAAACAGAACCATCAATGTTTACTCTTTTATGTGGTGTGATTAATTTTGGATACATTTAAAATTCAACAATAAAAAGGATCAAAATTTTATAATTATATTATAATAATATACAAAGACTTTCCCATATGCATATTATTAATAATATTTGCATTTACATATATACATAGACAAAAACATCCAACACTCTACCGCTAAATTGCAATGGCACGAATAAAAAGTTTGTGTGTACACATCGTTCGCTTTTTTCAATAGCAAAATTTGGTGGGTCTCTGCTGGTAATGAGGTAATTTCTGCTCAAACTTGGCAGCACTTTTATTTACAGTGATGTCGAACAAAATATTAGAAGGGTTGTTGCCATATGGTTTTGGGTTATAACAATTGTGGATTAGAGACGAGACTTTGTATAATGTAAAAGCTGCACTGAAATCTTAAGCGAGTGACGATAATTTCAGACTCGCTTAGAAAGAAACACACCTATTATATTTTTCGTTTAATCAAAAAACAAATGACATCACATTTTTCAATCAAACTTCTCTTAAATATATTATTGATATCGTAGAGGTATATATACCCCAACGATGTAGAAATGAAAATGTTGCCGTACCGTGATAATGTCTATGGCTCTTTAATAGCAAAATTCATATAACATTTAATACTTTTATTAAACTACTCTCTTGGCAACATTTGCTGTATAATTAATTGCTTCAAACCAACTCAAATCAGATTTACAAGGTATCGGGAGAGAACCGACACTTAAAAGTCAAATTTTCTGACGTTATAAAAAACTATATTTGTATGTATATGGATAGGTTTGTTTATCAGTGGTTCTGAAGAAAATCAGCCACACTACTACAGTTTTGCGCTTGTGTAAGTGTGCGCCAAATGAGAAACGTTCAAGTGTCGCGTTTCTGTAGTCTCTGGTATCGGTTCGACATATTTATTTGCATTCTAATTATACCACTTTAAGTGGCGTCTTCATAGGAATATACTTTCCAATTATTTATATTAATCTCCAGTGATGTTATTAGTTTCCAGTGATGCAAGAAGACAAGCTTGCGCTACCGACATAGATCAATGTATGCTGCTGATGCGAAAAAACTGGCTGTTTTAATTGTTATATAAATATACACAAAACTTTCGTCCTGGTTAGAGAGCACTAATAAGGTGGCCGCAAGTCTACAACAACAACAATTTCAATATATTTAATTGACAATTAGGTGAAAAAGCCTATGGTCTCACGAACCTAAAAAATGATCAAGAAGAAGAATGAATTTCTCTAGCAACTACCTAATAAGTGCGTCTTAGCTGTAGTGAATGCAATTTAGAAGCGCTCTTCAGAGCTATCAAATAGTAAACAAAAGAAAAGTAGGAATAGCTGTGTCAGTTACAGACAAACTATTTCAAAATTGAAAATTTCATTGATTTTTGTGTTACAATAAAAAAAAATTTTATAAAATGTATTAACTTATAAAAAAAACAAACCTATTCTGAAATATATTCAACCAGAGAACAGCTACTTTAACAGTATCTGCGCAAATGCTCACCAGCTACCCAAAGCAGAACTTACTATTGCCAGATGTTTGAAGACATATGTATGTCAAATTGTTCCAAGAACGGTATGCGTATATTGCATTATAACATATATTTCATTATTGACAGGCTAAAAGAACACCGCGACCTAAAAGATCTATTATGCAGTATATTTCATTATAGATGTTTATGTGATTCCAGGTTTATATATATATATATATATATATATATATATATATATATATATATATATATTGTTAAAATGTATATAGTCATAGGTTCTGTATGGTATTTTTAGTTTATTTTTAAGTCGCACTACATAATATAAAAATTTCACAGATAAAGCATCTTTTAAACGAACTCGCAGGTGGCAACAATGCGCACAACGCAATATGTTTGCTTAGGTGGCAACCTTAAAAACGATGCAGTAAATGTTTTTCGGAATTTCTCGGTTGACGCGCTGACGACTTCACATTGTATTTCTTAAAATATTCGATTAGCGAGCCAAAAGCGCGGAAAAAATTTTAATCAATACTTAGAAAATTCTACGCAAACATGGTTAAAGAGAAGAAATTATTTCACATTGGTGATTTGGTATTTGCGAAGGTGAAGGGATACCCAGCATGGCCAGCCAAGATCACGAAAAACAACAACAAGAAGTACAATGTGTATTTCTACGGGACCGGTGAGACAGCGAATATAAAAGTAGAGGATCTGTTTCACTATGCCGAAACAAAGGAGAAGTTTGCTACGGAAAAGAATCTTAAACGGTCGAATTTTCGTGAAGCTGTGGCACAGATTGAGGCGGCCTTAAAAGGAGAAGATTCTGCTCCGCTCAGTTTGTTTAGTTCCGACCCCGACGTGGAAGAGGTGCCGGAAATATCCCTGGACGAATCGGCAGCAGGGGAACATACTACGGGAACCACAGCAGATAACACTGCGGCAGAGTCCGAAATCAGTGGATTTGGGGGAGATACTACTGCCGCAGATTTGGATACTACTACAGGGGATGCTGATACCACTATAGCCAGTACTAATACCACAGCAGCAACAAATTCAGATGTTGTTATCTTGGACGCAGAACCGACGGACGTAGAGGATGCCAAAAAGGAAATTGGCTTGGTGCAAGATGAACAAGGAGATGTGGAGATGAAGGATGTGACTGCAGTGCCAGAAGTAAAGCCAAAGAAAACGGAAGACAACGAGGAACAGGTCAGCCGCAGCGGACGAAAAATTAAGCCTAAGCGTTACATTGATGATGTGGCTGATCCGGCACTTCAGTCATCACCGGCTAAAAAGAAGGTGCCAGCTGAAGGTGAATTGTTTAAGATTAGAAAATTATTTGTATTGTTAACTGTTTATACAGATGGAATGTATATTCCTCCTGAAATTTGTTAATTTTATTTTATTTTTTGTATTTAATTGTAGGAATTGCAGCTGAAATCAAACCCAAGTCCATTAAAAAGACGCCCAGCAGCTCTGCACCAACTAAGCCCACTGCTGCAATCATGCCAACCGTCAAGTCAGCTGGGGAAAAGGCGGCAAAACGCCACGATTACATCTTATGTTATTTAGCACCCTCCAAATGTGTGGGCATTGTGGTTGACTACCAGAAGCCGGAGTCATTCGCTAGTGATAACGAGCGGCATCAGTGGGAGGAGAAATCGCGCAAGGAAGCTGAAGATATTAAACTTAAATTGGAGTCGGGTCTAATTACGTTGGAGCAGGTTAAGGATCGCGTAATTTTAAATCTGCGTCGTAAGCAAATCGCTCATGACGAATCGAAACGCTTCACTTCGCAGATGTTGACCCAGGGCGAATCCCTCCGAATGGAGCGCAGTTTTGTAGAGCTCTCAGCGGGCCTGCGTATATGTTTGGGCCTGAAGAAAGCCAATGTCGATCGTTGCTTGAGCTTACTTGGCGAGTATAAAAACTTCCGTTTGACGCGCCTAATGCTGCTGCGCAATCCGGATTGTGTGGATATTATACGTCGTTTACGGCGCTATGTAGGCAATTTGAAATTGTGGAACTTCAACAGGGAGCAGGAGGCAGAATTCAAATCCAAAGCAGAGGTAATTCGCTCTGAGGCAACGAAAATATATGACAATTTCAAGAAATTGTTCACTCTCCCCGCTAAAAAACAATTCTGGGAGGAATTCTGCGATGAGGTGGAGGCATACAAGGAGAATACGAAAGATTTGAAGGATCACCGACGCATTAGCATGAGCGAGAGATCATACAAGAACCTTGTGGCTGCAAAGGTCAAAACGGAGATTAAAACTGAGAAGAGCAGCAGCGATAACGACTCTGAAAGACCCAAAGAGGAAAAGAAGTCTCACTCAGCCGGTGCTCGGGAGATACAAGGGAAAAGTGCTAATGCAACCACACTCTCCCAAGCAGTTGGTGAAGCGGCCTTAGAGGACGCTAATGAGGACACCAACGGTCAGGCGGCGGTCGCTTAAGTCATCAAATTGGCACTGTATTTAATTTAAATCGTATCGTATGCTTAAAGCGCATAAATTGAATAATTTGAATGGCTCATTTTATCCGTATTAACTGAATTCTTCTTTTAATTTCATAACCATTTTGTAATTTTCAATTTCTTCGATTTTGTTCTTAGTTTTTTTCATTATTTTTTTGTATTACATTTATGAATATCTTTATAATTTCCTCGTTCTAAAATTTGGAGAATCTTGGTCGCTGCTGGCAAATTGCTGTACCGTTCCATTTTTATATAGAAAGTTAGGCCACTGTTGGCTCGTCCGGACGTGTATTGAAATCGATATGAATGGATTCATATTGTGGTATGCTAGAAACTTGATTAGAGAACGATTTGGCAAATAGTTTACTCGTACATACTTAACCGACCCTCCTCATACTATACACACTAAAAACATTAAAGTAGACTAACGTTTGTTACTCCATTCCACATTCAAAGTAGGTTCTTATGTGGTATTCGTATTCTCTAAGCTGAAATGTAACGCATATAAAAAATCATTTTGAATTTATATAATATCTATTATTGAATAATATGGAATTACACTCTTAACACTACCAATAAAAGTAGTAATAAAAACAATTTACATTTACAAAAATATCCTAAGCATACTCTTTAAATTTTTATACTTTTGCATGCAAATCGGCTTGAAAAATACAAAGGAGAAGTTCCCTCCCAGACCCAGAATATCAAAATTATTTAATACAGTTTCAGGAAGTGACCTTAGCTTACTTCTGCATACAAATCGGCTTAAAATATAAGACGAAGGATACCTTCCGAACCCAGAATATCAAAAAGTTACTTCTAAATGCAGTTTCACGATGTGTTGCAGGGGTGCAACTGGAAGTTTGATGGATGCAACTGGGAGATGAGAGTGTGCTACTGGGAGATGGGAGTGTGCTACTGGGAGATGGGAGTGTGCTACTGGGAGATGGGAGTGTGCAACTAGGAGTTGGGAGTGTGCTACTGGGAGTTGGGAGTGTGCTACTAGGAGTTGGGAGTGTGCAACTAGGAGTTGGGGATGTGCAACTAGGAGTTGGGAGTGTGCTACTGGGAGTTGGGGGTGTGAATCGGCTTTAAGCACACACAGGCTACCTATAGTCTCATAATTGGAGCATTGCCCAGAGAAGTTCTTATCCATGACTTGCCTGAGAGGACTTATTATCCCTGCCTTACCTCAGAAATTTTTTAGTCCTACCTCACCTCAGATGTCTTACTCAGAAGACTTTATTCCTGCTTCAGAAGACTTTTGATCCCTGCTTCAGAAGACTTTTGATCCCTGCTTCAGAAGACTTTTGATCCCTGCTTCAGAAGACTTTTGATCCCTGCTTCAGAAGACTTTTGATCCCTGCTTCAGAAGACTTTTGATCCCTGCTTCAGAAGACTTTTGATCCCTGCTTCAGAAGACTTTTGATCCCTGCTTCAGAAGACTTTTGATCCCTGCTTCAGAAGACTTTTGATCCCGGCTTCAGAAGACTTTTGATCCCTGCTTCAGAAGACTTTTGATCCCTGCTTCAGAAGACTTTTGATCCCTGCTTCAGAAGACTTTTGATCCCTGCTTCAGAAGACTTTTGATCCCTGCTTCAGAAGACTTTTGATCCCTGCTTCAGAAGACTTTTGATCCCTGCTTCAGAAGACTTTTGATCCCTGCTTCAGAAGACTTTTGATCCCTGCTTCAGAAGACTTTTGATCCCTGCTTCAGAAGACTTTTGATCCCTGCTTCAGAAGACTTTTGATCCCTGCTTCAGAAGACTTTTGATCCCTGCTTCAGAAGACTTTTGATCCCTGCTTCAGAAGACTTTTGATCCCTGCTTCAGAAGACTTTTGATCCCTGCTTCAGAAGACTTTTGATCCCTGCTTCAGAAGACTTTTGATCCCTGCTTCAGAAGACTTTTTATCCCTCTCTCACCTCAGAAGACTTATTATCTCCGCCTCACCTCAGAGGACTTATTATAACTACCTCAGTGAAGATATATACCTGCCTCATTGGAGCTATTATTTCTGCCTCAGTGGATATATTATACCTGGCTCAGAAGAGCTATTACCCTTGCCTCGTAGTAAGATCTTAAAGATGTTATTAACGAGAACGAGGTAGCATTACTCCCATATATCGGAGCTTGTGGAAATAAATTTCAATATATCTAGCATTTGTTCATATTTAGGATACTGAAATGACTAATGGGCCACAAACATGTATCAGTTTATTCTCACAACACCAGAAAATATTCGTCCTCTGAAACAGTTCCGCTGGACACACAAAAAACTTGAAAGCGAAAAGAAAATTTCATACATTTTTTTATTATTATTATTATTATTATTAACTTAATACATTGAATTCAAGAACGTAATTTTCTTCACAATTCAAATTAAATATATTCCTAAATCGAAAAAATAATGACAGTAGCTTTCCGCAGATTAGTTTAGCTACTCCCTAGCGTCACCGATACCATCGGGCAGAATAGCAAACGTTGCTTCCGATTCGGGTAAACAAGGTGAATCGTAAATTTTACATATCCGGGAGTCGCCACGACCCTTACGCAGGGACAGTCGTGTTGTCGAAGCGTGGGCAATTATATTGCCGCCTATGGGTTTCTTGGTGTCAGCAGCAAACATACCAGCACTGCCGTCTACCTGAGCCACCACCTGGTTGGTGATAACAACAGCTACACCGAACTTGTAAAGCAAACACACGATTACAATCCTGAACGTAAATCAAATGTTAAGTTATGAGGAGCTCGATTTGATATTTACCTCATCAGCCAAACGAAGTAACATGCGCATGAACCGCGCCAAATGCATCTGTCGTGCACTCAGCTCGGCACGTCCTGAATAATCAGTACGATACATCGCAGTGGCGCTATCCACAATAATCAAAGCGTATCTGCAAATTTATGTACTGTGAAAATAGTTCCGCAAAAGAAATCAAAGTCATACTGTACCTCGATTCCACCATCATTCCTGCGGCTTGTATCAATAACTGTGTTTGATGGTCTGAATTGTAGGCACGCCCACACGCTACATTATCCAGCACTTCATCCTTGACTAGCTTGTAGCGTTCTGCCACAGCCACGAGACGTTCTGGGCGGAATGTGCCCTCTGTATCGATGTACAAACACTTTCCCTCACCACCATTTTGACTAATAGGCAATTGGCAGGTGACAGCGAGGGTGTGGCATATTTGTGACTTGCCTGTGCGAAATTCGCCGAAAAGTTCCGTAATCGATCCAGTCTCAATGCCACCGCCTAGCAATTTGTCCAGCTCAGTGGAGCCGGTCGTCAACATGATAAGTTCAGAGCGCTTCTGGTAAAATATTGTCGCTGTGCTGAAGCCCATCGGAATCAGCTTTGAAGCCTCTGTCAACAGTTTATCTGCCTTTGATTCCGAAACACCTTTGATAGCTAGCAAATGCTTGCGTGGAGAGAAGGCCACAGATTCCACGGTGAAGAATCCTGCCTCCTGGAGGCGTTTGATGTCATTCCCTGTTACACCATTGCCCTGCATAAAGAGAAATTTTCTGAATTACTGTTTTTAAGTCTAATGCGCAATCGGAATACTTCTAATTTCGCAACAGGCAAAGGACCTGCTTCTTCCTCTGCTTCCACATCACAGTCTGTCGTAGAAGCCGTAGCTAGTGAACAGATTCCTTCCATCTGCATTTTTTCACAAGTTTATTTATTCTTAAAATTAAATTAATTAATAATAAATTTTCCTCACAATTTCTTTTCAAATTCAAGTTTATTACAGAGCGCCAGTGAAAGTGTTGCCACTTCGTTTTTTTTTTAGCAGCTTCTGGCTCCATCATGGTGGCAGTGATGGAAAAAAAATTAGATTTATAAGTGAAATGGAAGTGGCATTTAAAATTTGTACTTCGACTGTCACATCTGTTGAAAATGTGGATTAAAATTTCCGCTCTTCTAGTTACACTTGTAATTCTTCTACTTTATTCATACCTTCTGCTTAGTTTTGAAAAAATACTCAATCACTTAAGTCGTGTCTTCTATTAATCCAACAGCATCCTCAAAGGATGTGAAATAGATGCAATAACATTAAGTCTGAGAACTTGAACAAAATATACATATGACAATTAGTGAACATTGTTATCAATTTCTAATGTTGATTGCATTTGCTTTTTAATCTACTTCTATGGTCCATGATGGAAATTGTGAGTACGGGAGAAGAAGCGTCCTTAACAACCGGTTCCCAAATTATGCGAAAATAGTATTTTTTTTTTTGCAGAACTGAACAAAATAAATCTAATATGACAGGTGAGTTTAATGGAATACCATAATCTTCTACTTCATTCATTTAAATGTACATTATGTGTTTATTTGGGTTAACACAAATAAATTTTTAAAATAAGTTATACAAATTTTGCCATGACCTCCACATTAATGAGCATCTTAGCTATCTGCTAGGATCGTGATAAAGTTCGAATCCAAATTGAGATATAATATTAATAATAATATATTTATGCGAGTAAATCAGTAGTCGTCAGTTCAGTTTTATAACAATCGTCTCTCGTTCGGACAATTATTACGGTGGCATAACCACATTTGCTACTACAGTGTGAACTTGCTTGCCAACAAATTTATTGAGAAACACTTTTCTATAAAATATTTATTTATTTAACATGATTTTGTAATGAATAAAACATAAATAAAAGAATTTAGCAATAATATAATTCAAGTATATAATACTTTTCAACAGCCACTGTCATAAAAGCAAATTGTAAATAATTGCAGAAATTTACCCCTTTTCACTCCCTTTTCCGTGTTGCAGGTCTGAAAGCGTAATTTCAGCAACGACAATGGCACAAAAATAAATATGGCAACACTGTTTTTACTATACATCTACTTATAAATCTAGAAGTGTTAATAATTTCTTTAATTATATTTCTGCAAAAATTTCGTTTTGTTGTACAAAATTGTTGTTTTCACTTTTGCTGAAAACTTATGGGTCTACTTTGATATGTAGAAAAATTATTTGTATGCAAGATTTGGCAGCTCTATTGAAAATCGCTGAACGTGCGCACCCAAGTGACATTAATATAACCTAAAAAAAATTATGTAAAAATCCGTAAAATCGGTAATGAAATCAGCGCTTTCCCCACAAGTTGGACGGAATAAATCATATATCTTCAAATAAAGGAGTAGTATTTAAAATGTTGCATGAAAGTGCAACCGAATTATGAGAAAGTATTATTATATGGACGTGGAATTGTAAGTTTTAAAGCAATCAGAAGCGTCTGACATTCATTCCACTAAATATATAATTTTTTTTTTCGTTTGGATTTGCCGCCTTGTTTGATTGATGTCATCCACTTTGATTGGACATAAAGGGTACTGAGAGACGACAGCTCCGCAGTTCTTACGCCCCTTTACTTTCAAGGCAGTATCGAGGAATCATTACGAAGTCTTTTTGGTGAAATTGGTGGTAGGACCGAGTTGGAACTATTGGAGTTCGATCGCTTTAAAAAACGAGCCATTCTGAAAGTACCCGAAGAGTACTACATCCGCACGCGTACAGCCATAACGTTAATTGGACGTTTCCAAGATATTCCTTGTCATTTTAAAGTACTTGTGGCCAAAAAGGAGCCACTCAATTTGTAGCAACCACTGCCGAAAATTACATCAATATGGCATCGTTCTGTCAAGAGTTCGGAAAAGATAAGGTGATGTTTGTGACTAAAGAAGATCATGCCACGCCGAGCACCGTCGAGGTGCCACCACCACCACCGCAGCAAGGTCTCATTACCAGCAGCGGTGAAATTAACTGGAGCTGCCCATGTTTAGGTGGCATGGCTACGGGGCCATGCGGGGTTCAGTTTCGGGATGCCTTCTCGTGTTTCCATTATAGTGAAGCTGATCCCAAAGGTTCTGATTGTTACGACGCGTTCCGTACCATGCAAGATTGCTTCCAGGCCTATCCTACAGTTTATAACAAGACTGGCGGAGGCGAAGAAGAGGACGAAGAAGGCGGCTTAAATATGACAAATTTAGAGAATCTAAAGGACGAGCCGAAAAAACCGGTTGAGACTGTTGATACCGTTGACACCGTTGCAAAAAAACAGGATTAAAAGCATTTAATGTTTATTCCGAGTAGTTCAAAAATTTGTTTCATTGCTAGATATTCTAATGTGAGGATGTATTTTACAATAAAATGCTATAATAGTTGTTAAGAAATTATACTTATTTTTTGTTAAATAAAGTTTTGAAATTTGTAGATAATTTAATATTATGTCCAAATGTATTTAGACTTCGTACTTCAGTGATATATTTATAGAGTTCATCGATTTATAGAGTTCATATATTTATGGTTTCATACATTTATATAGTTTATGTATTTGTAAAGTTCATATATTTATAGAATAGAGTTTCATATATTCATAGAGTTCATTTATTCATAGAGCACATATTCTTATAGGCTTCATACACTTATAGAGTTCATAAATTTATAGAGTCTCATATATTTATAGGCTTCATACATTTATAGAGTTCGTATACTTATAATTTCATATATTTACAGAGTTTAATATATTTGTAAGAGTTCATATATTTATAGAGTTGATGTATTTAAAGAAATCTTACATTTATAGAGTTCATACATAGTAAAATTCTTATATTTATAAAGTTCATACATTTATAGAGTTCTTATATTTGGAGAGTTCATATATTTATAGAAATTTTTGCTTTTAATCTCATAATTTGAAAACACATTTTAGTTAGATTGTATTTGTTAGTTACAAATTCAAATGCCGGTATATTTGAATTATCTGCGGAATTTCTGTATAAAAGCTGGTAGTGTCGTTCACACGTGTTTTGTGGGAGGTACAAGAGCAATACGATTATTTAAAAGTAATCTCGGACTGTCAGAAAAACTCGCTACCCGAACGTAGATTACCTTTTGACATCTTAATTCAATAAGTAGGTCACAACGTATGAAATCCTGATATAAAATAAAACTATTTCAATTTTAAGATAAGGCCAGTGACCATATGATTTGACGATTCAAAACAATAACATCTCATTCTATTCAGAATACTGTGGACAAGAAAGAGATAGCTGCAAAATGTTTTGAAAAATTGTTGACACTTGTACAGGGTTGCCGTACTCAATGATTTTTTTTTTATTGAGGACTAAATTCTTAGAATTGGCTTTTTAAGTTCGTGCCATGAATTGTGGTATTCATCACATACATATTTTAATATTGCATTACAAATTTATATATACTAAAACATAAACTTTAACAATTATAAGAAAGTTTAAATTTTGTTAAATCTTTTTAAAACCCTTTTTCTTATTATACAATTATTACATTTAAATTTCAAGTACTTACATCAATTACCTTAATGCACTTATAGTATATAGTAGTTTTCTTAAATTCATTATACAAAGTGAATTTATTTTGGAAGTGGATGGACATTTTTGAAATTGTAGATCCCGTCCATTATTATGCTTTTAAGTTCCGCTCATTTTGATTCTGACAGTTTAGAAGGGAAATATATGCTGTAATATATAAGTATTTTGCAGTTGCACTGCGCTGGTATCGATAACATATTTAAGCCGGTTGACGTCAAATAATGTTTAAGTGAACGTGGGTATACGTCACATGGACACATTTATATATATACATGTTTGACGTCAAATTATTCACAGTCTAAAACCATAAACATAAACACTCATGACTTTTGACTTAAAACTTTGCATTTCATCAATCAGGTGGTACGACTAAATATATGAAACTAAGTGTTTGCAAGGATGAATGATTTTACACAAAAATTCGTGACTGCCAACCTAGTGAAATTAGATTCGCTATTGAAAGTCAATGGCTTCGTTCTTGCAGCCTATCGGTTCCCTATCGGATGAGTGAAACAGAGCACTTTGTTTTAGAATGGACCGCTATAAAAATTTGTCACTTTATATGTAGACAACTGTTCAACAAACAGCTGTCCTAAGTGTTGAGTACGGTAGCGAAGAAAATTTGCGCTCAAAGAAATGACGTCCGCTCAATCAGTTGGTTGTAAAAAATTGGGAGAATTTTGATCGGTTCGGAATCCGATGGGCTGCAAGAATTCAGCTAACGAGAACTGAAAAATAGCTGATTCATTTGTTCAATAAATGAAAGTCATGAGAACTCGCTTAAAGAAAACAAAAGTTTAAGTCGAGGCTAAGTTTAAGCATACAGTATAAAAACATAGGTATTGAACCACTCAAAATTTTATGTAATGGAAGTGATGGGGATTTCACAGAAATCTGTGAGCCCCAAGGGGAAGCGAGATGCAATGAATGTGCTATATTGTGTTATGAAAAAGGGGTTTACTAGAAAATCCTTCGAACAAAATTTTTGCAACAATAACTTCGTTTGTCAAGCAAGCTCTATATATGCATACTCTTTGGTTTAAGTCAACTGTCTTGAATGTTTAGAGCTTAACTCCACGTCTCGACACGCAATTTTTGATTGCTTGCAATTGTCATTTTCAAGCAAATTGCCAATCGAAGCAAATTGAATCAAGTTGGCAAATTTATGCCTTGAAATCAGCTGTCATTTTGTTTGTTTGACTGCAATTTTTCATTTTTTCGTGACGCTCACAGTGTCAGCTCGTTGATCATTTCAGTTTTACCGCGTCTACTAAATTAATAAAAACGATAAATTGGATGGAGATTGTGCATTGCCTTTTTTGTAAAATAGGATTCACCCAAAATCTCGGCGTCCTTCTTCTTTCCTCTTTATCGTATAAATCGAACAATTCTTTCAATGAATCAAGACTGCGTGGACAGCGTACTGGATTGCTTGACGATGCTTTAAAAATGACGATAACATACGGCCATGTTCACATTAGCTTCATAAAGCCGACTCATTTTGACGTCTACAAGAAAAGAGGGAAGTGGGGAGGAGAAAAGTTGAAAGTGTCATTTGCTGATTTGACGTTTGCTGATGTGAAATTTACTGATTTCACATTTGCTGGTGTAATATTTGTATCAACAAGCAAGAATTATTATATTTTTTAATAATGAATTGGAACCGAACATAAATGATGGAGCTCATATCGCTTTATGAGCAAAATCCATTGCTTTATAATACGAAGTCCGAAGACTACGCCTTTTTTTGGAAGTCTCCCTATCCTTACATAGCTCCAAAGCAGCTGCGTTAGCATTATTTAATAACGTTAAAACACAAATACTTTCTTCCTCATTATCACTTATTTTTAAAAGAATTATTAATATTCTTCTGCAATAGATTTATGTTGCTAAAAGGAAAACAGAAAAATTCTGACAGATTGCAATCGTCAAAATGATGCCGCGGTGTTCAGAAAACATTTTAGTTTGAACGTGAGAGTGTGGACATATGTCAAAATGATTGGGCTCTCTGAGGTTAATGTGAACATGGTCTTATATGGCAATGCCCACCATTAAAATATTGCCATCCTTTTCAATGACATTTGACAGTTGTTATGGAATGAACAATTGCGTGTCGAGACATCGGGTAAGGCACGCTTTAGATATTGCCTTGGGTGCTTGAACGAAGCTTCCTCAGTACCTTAAATGCAACCCTGCTCACCAATTTCCGTCGTTGCTTTGCTCACTTCATCTCATTTCGCTGGCTGTCATAAACTTATTTTAACTAGTGTCCGTCGCTGTGTAAAGTGAGGAAATTAAAGGTTTTGTGATGAAAACAAATTCTACAAAATTAAATGATTTAGAAAATGTGGAAACTGCATAAGAAGTGTAAAGTACGAAGTAGTGGCAACGTGTTCAAAGACACTTTAGTGCATAATTTCAAAGTGCAGTAGTAGATAAAATCGTGCTAAGCAACAAAGACTTCCAAAAAACGGAGGGTAAAGCTACGAAAAATTCCTCAATTCGGTTGGAATCGAATTCTTTTGTGTTGAAAGTGCGTCGAAAATAGACGAACAAGGGAAAAGAAAGTTAAATAGCCCCACAGCCGCCTTCGTCGTGAGTGTGGAAATTAAAATTTCTGTTCTCTTGCGTGAGTGTGTGTGTGTGCGCGCGCCTCGTCCCACAAACGATTGAGTAATAACCCTCGCAAATAAAGAAAACAAATAAAAATAAAAAGAGGAGAATTAGAAATTAAACCAGAAAAAATAGAGGAATAGTGCTATTCAAAGTTCGTGTGTGTCTTTTATGGAATATCTCGCCAGCAGAGAATATACATAAATAAACGCGCATATTAAATAGAAAACCTTGGGCAAGCAAACCGAAAAACAACGCCTCTGCCCTTGCCCCGCCTCGTTCAAGTTTAAAATTTCGTAAAATTCCAAAATATATTTACATAATAATAACAAGTGCAAAACAAATACAACAGAGTGCTTCACAAAGCAACTGAATTTCAAATTCATACAAATAAACACCAAGTAAAGGAAAGTGAAGTGAGATTACAAAACAAAAAAATAGAATACAACTTCCACATTGGATTAATTAGCAGCACATCAGCCACCACTACAAAATGGTTTCGATTGGTATAAAAGCTGATGGTGGTACTAGAATCAAGGCTGCGAACAAAACAGCTGTGTCGGCCAGTACCACCCTGGCTCTAACGGCTGGCGGCAAACCGAAGGAGAAACGAAGGTGAGCATTGGAGAAGTTACTCTATTATTCGAAGCTACAGCATAGGAATTGGGGCTTAACAGGCTTAAAGGCTACTTGGTACCGTCTGATATGGTAAAGATGCTTAAGTTGTGCTCCAAGTTGAACTCGCTGTGAGCAGAGGAATAGCGACGGTTTACATCCTGCTCAACTTTAGGTTTAATTATTGTACTCAAGGGCTTTAAGGATCTATTTTTCAATAGACAGGCTAAAGGTCAAGTGAAATAAAGAACGATGAAATACGCAGTATAACATCAGATTATCATCCAGTCAAATGCACATTAAACTAAACCTTATCTGATCGATTTTTCAGCTCTACTTGACTGCTTATCTGACATTGAAAAATCGACCCTAAAGCTAATTAATACTCGTACGAGTTTTAATTGAAAATGCAATCTTTACTAATTGAATCTACATAATAATTAATACTTGATACTTACGTATACTTAGCTTAGGTACTTAGCTATTATTAGCTCTTGGCATAGGTAGTAGCTTAGAACTATCAGAAGCTCTTGGCAAAGGTGGTTCTGTTAATATTTGAACGAAATTCTAGTACACTCCCATCAATATCTGGGAAAAGGGCAACGCGGCTTGTAAACAGCTGGCTTGCTACTCCTTACGAAGAGGGTTGAAAGAATGTCTGTTTCTTTCAAGAGTTGAAGAGACTTATCTGCTCTCTGAATCACATGTAATTGCAAAGTGGGAGTAGGAAAATTAATCCTAATCAATGCCAAAGTATCAGATTGACTCCATTAATTTAACTACATGCTGAATTGAAAGATTGGAAACGAAGGCTCTGGTAGCTTCGGAATTAACATATTATAGCCAAAGGCTCTGGTAACTAATGCTCTCCACTTTATTTAAATACTCTACTTTGTAATTAAGTATGCTAAATAATTAAATATAATTCAGATTTCATCATCAGTGCCGGAGTCGGTTTACATTCTCCGTAGACGATCACATTTGAAATTTGATTATGGGATGGCAAACAACCACATTGATTCTATTCAAGTGGGAATGTGACAATAATTTAAAACTATGCTTTCTAGGTAAAAACCAGTTTAGAGGCACTGATCTTATTACTCCATACCACCACAATCCTCTTATTACTCCATACGTATTAACCAAATCGTACGTTATAAGATACGGACTCCAAAAACAATCCTTATGGAAGATTTTATTTATAAAAAAGCAACTAAAATTGTTGGGTTGGCGATTATAATCAAAGAGCATCACTGAGTCTGAAGGTATCAGTACATCAACAGTTTTCCTCTTTGTGTCCAGTAACATATTTCTATCCACCTGCTCCATAGAGTAATATAGAGAGATAACCTCTTCATTCCAACAACAAAATCAATGGGAAATCGAATGCAAGTGTATAGTGCTCGGTGGCCTGTTAGCGATCAGCTGTTTCCTAATAGGCCCCCAGGGAACAAATATTTGAAAGTGTTACTCATGCTAATCATTTCTTACTAATATTTGCATAAATTTAGATGAAGAAATTAAAATCAGAAGTGGAATAGGGTTTTAATTATTGATATATTATGGCATAACCACAAATACGCAATTGCAACTACTGTTGTAACTTGTCTTGTCAATAAATTCGTTACAAAAATAATCTTCATATTCACAGAATTGACGACTATTGACTTACTCACATTGATATATTATGAAATTAGATTATAATTAAAATTAAATTTAAATTAGATTAGAATTTAATTCTTACCACAGCTTGACTGATTTACATAGCTTTGCTTTTGTTTCACACGGATTAAGATAAAAATGGGACTCTCATCAGCTGATATTGGAAGAAGAAGAGTTATCTCTCTATAGGCGTATTCGATTCGCTTGTATAGAAAAGATATCGAGTAAATTATACTCGGATTAAACGAGCGAATTTGTCCATCTTCGATAGAAAAGTGCTTCCAAATTGAAAATTGCTTGAAAACCAACGAGATTAAAAATTACCCATAAAAAATCCCTGGGATTTTTGATATTTTAGCTGTTTAAATTTGAAGAAAACAAAAATTAATCTTTGGATTTTGTTTTTTGATTTTAAATATTATTATTCTGTTGATTTAAATTATATTTAGATGATTAGTTTGCATAACAAATATAAAGAAAGTAAATGTTAAACAAAAAAACAGTTGAAAGATTGCTGCCAAGTATTCCACTTACTCGAGTGCTGTTTTATTCGCACAACTCGTTACAAGCTCGATACAAGATACGAATCGAATACGCCTCATATTACTCTATGATTTGTTTCTGAAAAGCGTTCATGTGCGCTTAATCTAAATCAGTCCAGTTAGCCCAGCTGATTTTATATATATACCGACAAAGAGAGAGAAATAAATATGTCTCGGTCTTCCTATTTCTCTGACTCTCTTTACTTGGATGTATGATATCAGCTGTTACACGCACTTAAATAGCAGCGCCATCTGGTTACGCCATTCTATTCGTAGTAAACCAATATATTCATCATAATGTCCAAAAACACCTGGGATGGCATCTAAATCCATAGGAAGATAATGACTGTTGACTCAACTGGATGAGTGTAAGATTCAGACTGGAGTTGTATACACTTTTAAAAGTGTTTCACATTAATCTCAGGAATACACCTAAGGACTTATGCACATTATTGGGCAGCAGGTGAAACTGTGCAGGGAAGAAAACTTGAGAACCAAAATGACAGTAGTTTAGCGTCGAGTAATATCAGCAATTGTTTAGCCTCGAGTAATATCAGCAATAGTTTATCCTCCAGTAATATCAGCACCGCCCTATGCTCCGACTAGGAGCGATATTTGACTCTTTTATAATTATGTCTTTTAGTTAACTTTGTTAGCATAAGTATAGTTTTATTGTGTCAAATGTCATGGAATTATAAAAAAAAAAAATATCCGCACCATGGGCAAGATCCAACAAAAATATGTTAGATGGCGCTTGAAAATGTCAACGGTATGGAACTTATTTAAATCATAACCAGAGAGGCAGCAGAGTAGTGTTGTTTAGCAAGCCGATTACTAGATGGCGTTGATAAACGGTTGCCACAACGAGGGTCACATAACAATGCGGTAGTGCTAAACATACACTTACATACACTTTTAAATATATTTGTCTCTGAACTTCCCATTACGCCTGCAATGATATCAGTTTAGCAGCCATTTACAGTTGCCCATCTAACACTCTATTTGTATAACTTAGGTTAGGTTAGGTAGGAGTGGCCGCCCAGTTTGCCAAAAGCACACTTGAGCACACATAATGGCCCATTGTGCTACCACGGTGTGGCGCCGTTCAAGCACTGACTAAAAAGTTCCCTTACTTGGGATGGTGATAGTCAGCGCAAGGACAGCGCCCGTATAACTTACCGAGTACACTATGCATAATTAGGAATCATCACAGGCATTTTAAGCGGACACTGTAGACTCAACTATCATATGAATAAGTTAGGTCTATTTTCAGATGCTATCTGTCGATTATGTGGATAAGGTGACGAATCCTCATTGCACCTGATCACGGACTGAGGACCATTGGCACAAAAAAAGACACAGCTGTTTTGGAGAATATGTCTTAGATATGAGCAAGGTCCCTCCACTTGATTCCTCCAAAATATATGAATTCCTGTCGGAAATTACTCCTGACAGAAGATGTATAGTTGAGTCTATCCACATCTTTTAAATAAATAGAGGCATCACAACAGATCTTTCAGGTCGCGGCTTCTAACACCCTTAAATAATCTATCTATCTACACTATGCGTATGCCACAATGGGCCTTGAACAGGCCTAAGTGAGTCTAAGGACAGCCACTCAGCCTACACCATGCGTCCACATTTAATACCACACACAATAAAGTACTTGTTTATCACATTGTCCCCTGTTCAATTGTTATGTACCTTCATGCAAGTATGTATTTATACCAGAGAAGCTACTCTTAATGCCACAAATCAAGGCTATTGTAGATCTCTGACACCGATTTACGTATTTCAGATGATTGCAGCATCATCAATACCACTCTTTGGAGGTTCTTTCGTGTTTGCTCTGCTCCGCATGCATTGAAATGGCAGTCAGAAATAATTGCCCACTACCACACCTGCAGTGCCCACATGCAATTAACCGCAGAGTCACCGCTCTCGACTCCATTGTTGCTTTGGTTAATGGCGAACTATATTGTATATATTATTTATTTTCTTCCATCAGCAAAAACCCCATTGACCGAGACCTTGTATTAATGTCTCACATACGAATACCAATAAAAACTGAAGCATTCCACGCTCTGGCAGCTACGCACGCAACTCCAGCGGCAAGAAAGGCCAAAGAGCAATCAACGTTGGCAACAGCACTAGCACAGTTGGAGGAAAATGATGAAAAGCTGAGTGAGGCGGCGCTGTAGGCATAGTTTCCGAGCATAGTTTAAACTGTGTTTACGGCATTTGTCCCGGAAGTGTTGGCATTGCAGCACTTCCTCTAACAGTAGCCACCCACTTGTACTATCCACCACAGTATCGGGGCATTGGCCCTTTAGATGGGCAGTGATCTGACGTTGCCCGTGTTTGCTGGGGTTCTTCTTAAAATCGGAGTCTGTGGCTTCCTGCTTGCTCGCTCAGCTCTTGCGCCAAGCAAACTGCATTATAATTAACGTGTTGCTGGTGTTGTTGTTATCGCAGTTGTTGTGTTGTTGCTTCACATTTGTTGTCCGGTGTATTTTTATCGTGTCAAACCAGTTGCCAACCAGTTCTCTTAAACTGGCATTAATATGAAGAGATTGCTTTGGTTTTTTTATTCTGGTTTTTTTTATATTTTTATTTTGTATATTTTTTTGTATATTTTTTGTTGTATTTTTTTGTATATATTGTTGTTTTTTTAATGTTTATTTTGAAGCCAACTCCCCAATTTGTTTGTGAGCATTTTCTACCGTTTTGCATTTTTTGATATATTTTTAATTATTTAAATATATATTTTCTTTTTATTTTGCTGAGGTTTGTAACTTGTTTATTTGTGTGCCTCATTGTGTGATTACATGAGCAGTGTTCGCCTTTATTATAATAGTTCCAAGTAAGGTCTACGTGACTCATCTTGTGGAGCGAATGGATTGGAAAGTTTCAAGTATCGATTTACTACAAATATTTATGGGTAAATGTGCTCAGTTAAGCTGCGTTGCATTTTATTGCGATTGGGTGCGATTGAAGTTAGTCTCCTATCAGTAGATGGGAGGGAGGCGTTGCTCTATAAAATAGATTAATTTACTTAGATTTTAAATATATATTTTATAGGCATTATAAAGCCACTGCAATGTCTTACTCTTATGGTATACGGACGTTTCTAAGACGATGGACATAATTGGGGCAGGAGTATTTGAACCTAGAACTAACTACTGGTAACCAATGGGTTCTTTGCCAAGCGTTTTTACAGTGGAGATTCTTTGCCCCAAGTTTTGCGGCATATTACACAAAATTTACCCATTTTATTATTTTCACTTAATAATAAATTAATAAAATTTATAAACAGCAAAATTTTATGTTTCGATAATTTCAATAAAGTGCGGCAAATTTTTTGGCGGCACCGGTTTACATAATTTGACAGAACCGATACCGAAAGAGAACAACAAAACAGAATTGGCTAGGAAACGTCACTTACCTGCACCACCTGTGTCGTTGCATCAAGCGTAGCGGACACACCACGATTTTGAGTGGATTCACCACGATTCTGAGTGGAATCAACACGATTTTCAGTGGATTCATGTACATGTCTGCTTTATTTCGCTGCTTTGCCATTTGACGTTTAAGTTTCTGTACTCTGTACACTCTGGTAGTGATGCCAACTCCTCGCCCCAGGCAATGCTGCCAACTCCTCGCCCAAGGCAATGCTGCCAACTCCTCGACTAAGGCAATGCTGCCATCTACCGTTTACAAATCTGGAAAAATCTTCCGGGATTAAGACAGTCCAAAGCTCTTCAGGAGGACTTTAATTAAAGAGTTTTTATTATATCTTACACTACACCATAATTAATTATAAGTGCAATGTGTTGGAGGAATGTGTAGTAGCTACAAAGGCTTTCGACTCGAAGAGAAAAACTTTTTTTTAGAAAGAAGTAGGGCAGGATTTGACTCTGCGACCCTATGAGTGTGAGTCTAGCATGCTTATCACTAGGCTACAGATGATCACTAAAGAGAGATCTAAAGAGTTAACTAACATGCCTCGGAGTGACAAAATATAGAATCATCAGAGGGGTTTTAAGAGGACAGTGTAGATTAAATGATCAGGGTCTATCTTCAGATGGCATCTGCAGTTTATGTAGATAAAGTGACGAAACCTCACTGCACCTGATCATGGACTGCGGATCTTTGGCACACAAAAGGCACATGTGTTTTGGATAATATATCTTAGATGCCTATGAGCAAGATCCCTCAACTTGATTCCTCCTAAATACATTCATTCCTGTCGGAAATTAACCTGGCAGAGAAGCTCTATACATGAGACTATCCTCCAATTTTTAAATAAGTAGTGGCATGACAATATAATTTTTAGGTCGGGGTGTATAACACCCTTCAATAAATCTAAACTAATCTAATCTACCCTCACCACCAGACTTACATACTTACATGCAAATCTCTGGTGGCTGATACTTGATGGAATTATATATATAAATATTCGGATTCTGAAGTGAGAGTTAATGTTTTCACAATTTATAAAAATTTGGTAACCTAGAATTTGTAATGGCCTGCTATGTTATTATTTATTTATTTGAAATGGAGGACCAAGATACTCAAGAGAGTATTTGCGTCTATCTTGGAGACATTTTCCTCCCGCTGAAGCTGGCGGCTGAGGCTGACTATGATGTGCAAAAAAAAAATGAAGCGCTGCAAAAGAAAAATATGAACAGAATGATGAAGCCCGCTGTTACCACATATTTGAAATATTGATCGTGAAAGAATTTTAAATAAATATGCTTAAATTCGTGTACAATACCACGCGATATTATGAATTTAACGTGTATGAGATGAATAAAAAGTCTTATTTAATGATAATGTAACATTTTCATATTTTCCAATAAGTATACCGTTTTTACAAAGCCAGTCTGGTAACGCCAGTTTTGTCATCCATTATTTAAATTTGATAATCAGCTGTTTTCTCTTTTGCATCGACTCAAAGTAGAAAATGTTCTAACTTGCGCTTCAGTCGCAGCTTCAGCTTCTCATTGTGTGCACCTCCATTTAAGAAGCCGTATTGTATTTTTGACAGTGCCTCAGGCTTCAACCTCAGCCTCACATTGTGTTTTATCACTAATACCTATTTTCTGGAGAAATATAAGAAGACTTGAATTGGAATGCAAATTCTGTTTTTCGAGATAATGTTGAAATGAAAAGTGAGCATTCATTAGTTAATATGTCTTAACAATACATTTTTTATAAAGACACTTTTTTACCTTACAAATATGAATGAACTCGACGACTTCCTTTTAAACAATTGTTTGCCCTTTGTGAATGAATGCCTTCCCTTCGTTCCCTACATTTCTACATTTCTACACTTTCATCTAAAGCTACTACTATTTTTAAATTATGGATACGTTCTTAGCAAATTTTAAGTACCATCTTTGAATTAGTGGAAAAAAGTAGTAAATTTAGGCATTTCCGTAGACTAATTTCTGCAACTAGGCAACCCTTTCCAACGAGCTAGGTTAGGGTTTGGGCTTGTTTTGATAATAAAATGAAATTTGAATTTATTTCTCAACTTCTAATTAAAATTCAAATAAAACAGAAACTAAATATAATAAAGGAAATATAAATAAAAAGAAAATAAAATAAAACAGAGACTAAATAAAAAGAAAATATAAATAAAATAAAACAGAAACTAAATAAATAGCAAATATAAATAAAAGTAAAATAAAATAAAACAGAAACTAAATAAATAGCAAATATAAATGAAATAAAACAGAAACTAAATAAATAGCAAATATAAATAAAAGTAAAATAAAATAAAACAGAAACTAAATAAATAGCAAATATATATAAGAAGAAAATAAAATATAAATAAAATTAAAATAAAATCAAACAGAAACTAAATAAAAAGAAAATACCATATAAATAAAATTAAAATAAAATAAATCTAAAATAAAATATAATTAAAATTAAAATAAAATAAACAGAAACTAAATAAAAAGAAAATACCATATAAATAGAATTAAAATAAAATAAAATTAAAATTAAAATAAAATATAATTAAAATTAAAATAAAATAAACATAAACTAAATATAAAAAGGCAAATAAAATGAAAATAAAACAGAAACTAAATAAAGAACAAAAATAAATAAAATAAAACAGCAAATATAAATCAATTAAAAATAAAATATAAGTAAAATTAAAATAAAATAAAACGGAAACTAAATATAAAGAGGCAAATATATATAAAATTTAAATAATATAAAATAGAAACTAAGTAAATAGCAAATATAAATTATTTTAAAACAAAATATAATTAAAAGTAAATTGAAATTAAATATATAGCAAATATAAATAAAATTCGAATAAAATACCAAAGAAAATACCAGATAAAACAAGACAAAAATACAAAAAAAACTAAAAGTAAAAAATTACAAAAATAAATGATAAATTAAATAAAAAAATAAATATAAAAGTTTAAACAAGTAAAAAGTAAAATATAAATGAATAAACCTGCAACATTATTAAAATTTAGTTTCACATAAATTAGCTCAATTTTGTCCGTGTGCCTTGAAGTGATAATGAAAGAAATACCAAAACGAAAAAAAAACATTTGTTAAAAAAACAAAAACAAAATATTCACAAAAAAACAACATGAACAAAAAAAATTCAATATCAAAGCGCACGCACACATTTCACACTCGCACGCATACAAACACGCAAAATATTTAAATGAAATTCGTTTTGCGCCTCACTGTAGCGGCGACCTAGTTTGGCGCGTCGAAACCGCAACTTGTGGAGGCGGTGGGCGTGAGGGGCTGGTGGATGGTGTTAGCGCAGGCAGTGCTTTGCACGCAATCATGTGTTGTTGATGTTACACAGTTTGATTTTGTTTCATATTTTCCTGCTTTTTATTTTGTTTCGTCTACAGACAACAACAATAACAATAAGAAAAACAACAACAATAACAACAATAACAAAAATAACAACAGCACTGAGCGCAACAATAAAAGTAATAACAACAATAACAACCGCAACAGCACTACACCAATAACAACAGTAGTCAAACAAGTATTGGTGTAAGTGGTCTGCGCACGCTATTCTCTGTGCCACTTGCTAAAGCTTTTTCTTGCATGGGCAAACTGTTACATCTGACCCTCCCTGTGCAGAGTTTTTTTGTGTTGCCTCTCCTGCAACGTATGCTTCAGCATGCGGCCGACTCAACAGCGTGCGCAACGCGCCATTGCCGTCACTATAAATTTCATATTTAAGCGAATTTTTTAGCTTTTTTGCTGCAGCGCCGGTTGAATATGTAATAAAATGCACATTGAAATGAATTTTAAGAAGACAAAAAAAACGACTGATTTTTGTATCTCGAAGATACTGTGTAAGCGAGCGAAAATTTGCAATGCTTTGTGTTTTTTTTTCCCGATTTCTTTGGTGGGTCAATCAACGCGAGCCTGCAACGCCGCTGCGCCGGATCAGTGGCATTTCATTTTTTGGGCACATTCTGGCGGCCGTTTACTTACTTAAATGCGTTAAACTTTTTGGCGACTTGGTGGTGGGGAAAGTAAATTTATGAACACTCGCAGTAAATTAGTATTGTAAATGGAAAAATACCCGAAATATATTCTTAATTTATTATTCAGGACTTCAGTCCATACTGAAAGGGAGGAGGTATCCATCCATACATATGTATGTATACACATTTATCTGCTTGCAGAGACGCCGGTTTTATATGGAGGCGAAACAATTTGCACGTACGGAATGAATGGGTGTTTATGTGACTTGGTTGCATATCTTCACCTCAGGGAGATTCCTTTTTTTACTTGGTTGTTTGTGTGTATATCACAAAGGAAGGCAGATTTTCCCTTATACCTTATCGAAGCAGAATTAATTTAACTCCTCAGAACTTTTTTGACGAATAGTGGAAATACTCAAAGTGAGTGGAACACGACTCAATAAATGGAAGTGCTAAACAGCTCTTGGAGTCAATTTCTATTCCTAATAAACCAAATTTACAATGCATTAAAATTCAGTCAATTTCTTGGAGTCAATTTCTATTCCTAATAAACCAAATTTACAATGCATTAAAATTCAATACAATTTTTGATTCATGAACCAAAAGTCTTCAAACAAATTCATCCTGAGTTGTTCTGTTCTGTCGCCGATCGCTCATTTTCTGTCGTTAAATTTTGTAGTTTCTGTTGCATCTGTACTGGATTCTGTGTCTGTTGCAAATGTACTGGATTCTGTTTCTGTTGCAAATGAACTGGTTTCTGTTTCTGTTGCAAATGTACTCGTTTCTGTTTCTGTTGCAAATGTGCTGGTTTCTGTTTCTGTTACAAATGTACTGGATTCTGTTTCTGTTGCAAATGTGCTGGTTTCTGTTTCTGTTACAAATGTACTGGATTCTGTTTCTGTTGCTAATGTACTGGTTTCTGTTTCTGTTGCAAATGTACTGGACTCTGTTGCTGTTTTAACTGTACTGGATTCTGTTTCTGTTTTAAATTTACTGAATTCTGTTTCTGTTGCCGTTTCTGCTTTCTGTGTGAATTCATCCAATCAAAGATATGAATTCATCCAATCAAAGGTGTGAATTCGTTCAGCCCGAGATATAAATTCATCACACCAAAGGAATGAATTATTCAAACAATTATCCAGCCAAAAATATGAAGTCATCCAATTAAAGGTGTGATTTCATCCAATCAAAGGAATAAAGGCATCCTACATGTGTCAAGTTAAAGCTTCACAAGATGCGAAACGTTGGCCTGGTGCGGATCAGTGATGAACAAAGCATGATATATCGATATCGATAGCTCTTGTGATAGTGACCTCTTAGACAGTGCACAGCGATCAACAATCAGCGACTTCTCTTTCTACTCTGTAACCAGTGTTGCCGCTTTGGCTACTTTTAAGCAAAATTTGTTAATTTTTTCTGGTTGTTTAGAAGTGGAGACAGGGAGCACTCATAAGGTTATTACAAGAAATCTACAACAACAACAATTTCCTTATATTATATATTCAGTTAAATCGTTTAAGAAAAGTTGCATCTCTCTCGGAGTACCTTGAACGTATGTTTAAGCCGAATCACACATCGAGTGTAGTGGAATCTCTTCATTATGATAAAGACGTCGAAGTCTCTTCGTTTACAGACGTCAAAATTTCTTGAGATTAGAACGAATAGTAACGGAGTTATTGCGTCTGAAGTGATAGAATGTTTATGCCATCGGTACAAAAATGAGCAAGGAACAAAGAGCTAATATTAAATTTGGTTTTAAACTTGGAACAAATTTTACAGAAAGGTTTTAATTGATGAACCAAGTTTATGGTGATGATAGTTTATCTCGTGGCGAAGTTCCTGAGGGGTATACACAGTTTCAAATCGGTTGTGAGGACATGAAATGAAGACCATCATGTTGGTCAACCGAAATCCGTAATTACCGTAAATTCCATCAGAACTGGACTTGAATTCATCAAAGATCGGTCTATTTGTGGAGCTACCGGTGGCTTCTGTGGGGGTTGAACTACTGCCCGTATTTGGTTACTTTTAAAAAGATCTGGTTACATAATTTGTTGGCTTTTGACCTTCGTTACCTAAACTAATTTACTAGTTACAGGTGGCGTAGGTTGGAAATCCGCCGTAAAAGGAAGTCTCCAAGCACTCAGGCATCTATGCCCATTGTGATATGTTAGGCGTATTCGATTCGCCACTCTATCGAGGATAGGTAAATACTCTTGTATGGAAAAAGTTATCGAGTAATTTATACTCGGATAACCGGAGCGTGTTTTTCTATCCTCGATAGAAAGTGCTCTGTCACTGGAGTATGAACCTAATTCTAATGTCTAACCAGGAATGTCCAAGTTGTGAAGCTCAATAAGTGGTTCGTGTATTGACTATGCTCGCTATTTTAAGCACCGAGTTGGAGGTAACTCGTTATTGTGGTAGGGTGATGTTAAAAGTACCGGTTACCTATCATCATCGTTGCTAAGCCCATCACTAGATCCGTCGCTGTCTTTTTATAAAATGATCGATTCAATTTAGTTACGTTCTACACAGTAGGTAACTGCCGGTGTGGCCATAAATAGGTATGTAAAATTCTAGTTGAACACCATTTCTGACCCCTGAAACACCATTGTATTACTTTGGACGTACCATGACTTAATTGTCATTTTAACAAACATAACAATTCTACAAAATTAGCGAGGCATGTCAAATGACTTGCATACTTAGTTTCGAGCTCGTGCAATTGTGAGTGAAGCGTGAACCCCTTCAAAGTCAACAACAGCACGATATTTCCGATTGGCCTGGCTTAGCGTAAATTGTTTTGATTTTTATTCCGTTACCAATTTTGTGTGCGTGTTATCTCCCTTCACCATAAAGATAAGAGGGTTTTATATTGCCCTTCATTAGTATCTCATTCCGCTTTATGTAGTAAATTAGAACCACGCTTTTGGTAATGACAAAATTACTTCATAATTTTGCGCTGCTCTGTTTTTCGGCTCTTTTGAGTCACTGTATTCAAATAGCTGCGGTATCAAAGTACAACATGGTTTCGGCATGGTTGCTGATGTATGCGGTTGCATAAAACATGTCTGGGTCATATCCAGATTTATCCGCTTTCCGTATTCAATACGGTGGAACTGTTATAATGGAAGTTTGTTGGTTCATAATGGGCCAATTTCTGGCCTAGGTGAGCTCCCTTTTGCTGCCACCCTCAGCTATGTCATAAGAGACAGTCAAACATGTTACAAGGTTATAGGCTGGAGAACCGCCGAAGAAGGAGGTCTCCAAGCACTCAGGCATCTATGCCCATTGTGCTATGTTACTAGTTACTATTCCCAATCTATCAGTTAATAACCAGCGATATAGAAAACTTGTTAATAGTCAGCTGATTAATGCTTTACGATCTACTTTTAGCCTAGATCTGCAGTAATGAAAGTACTTCCACATGGACAGCGCAAGTCAGTACCCGGTTTAGAGCTCTCTACGACAGACAAAGTGAAAGATTGAATTGGTTGGTAAGATAGCTAGGGTCAAGGTGGCCAATTTCTCAGACAAAAATTGTGTCAACTCCAAGAAACTGTGATCAGTTTCTACTCCTGCTAAGTTTGGGGATCTTAAGAGGCGGTTACTAAAAATCATTCTCATTACTGTAAGTTATTCTATGAATAATCAGTCCCGAAGTCTGAAGTTCCCGCCCTTGTTTTGTTATTTTAAAAAGGTTCTTTAACGAATAATGTCCTTGGCTATAATTAACGATAAGCTGGAATTATAAAGTGTAAATGCTCGTGTTTGTAGGCATTTATAGGCTGTAATTCCATGGAAAACTGTAAAATCTTGGAAATACGGGTGTTTACGTGTCTACAAATGTCAAAAAGATACAGTGTTGCCACATCAACAATTTTTGAAACTCCCAAATTCCATTGGAAAACTTCTTTTTTCGATGTAGCGTTGCCACATGAGACAGTTTTTACATCCCTAAATTTCCATTGAAAAACTTCATTTATAGTGGAGGTCCAAATTAGACAAAGTTCCGTTATCTTTTAATAATGAGCCTGGTAAAAATGATCGATAAATTGGATTAATAGATTGACCGAGTGTCCATGAGAGTATGTAAAAGGGTGGTTATGTCACTACAAATGTCAAAAAGACACTGGGTTGCCACATCAACAAATTTGAAACTCCCTAAATTTCCATTGAAATCTTATTTTATAGTTGAAGGAAGAATTTGGCACAGTCCCGTGTTCTTTGAATAAAGTGCCTGGTAAAAGTGAGCGATAAATTGGAATTATAAACTAAGCGACTTTCCATGGGAAATATCACACATGACGAAGGACGGGTTTTTAAGTAACTACAAATGTCAAAAAGATGTAGCGTTGCCACATAGGACAGTTTTTACATCCCTAAATTTACATCCAAAATTTCGCTTATTCTTCAAGTTGTAGTTTGGAAGAGTCCCGTGGGCTTTTAATAATGTGCCAGGTAGAAATGAGCGATAAATTGGAATTATAGACTGAGCGAGTTTCCATGAGAAAATGTAAAAGGGCGTTTACGGCACTACAAATGTCAAAAAGATCCAGCGTTACCATATGAGACAATTTTAAAAGTACCAAATTCCCACTGGAAAGCTTCTTTTATTGTTCAAGTCAGAGTATTGCAGAGTCCCATGGTCCTAAGGAGCCTGGTCAAAATATGCAATAAATATGCGACTTTCCATAGAAAATGTCAAACATTGCGAAGTGCTGGTACTTACGTCACTACAAATGTCAAATAGGTGCAGCGTTGCCACATCAGACAATTTTGAAGTTCCCAAATTCCCACTGGAAAGCTTCTTTTATAGCTGAAGGAAGAATTTGCCAGAGTCCCGTGTTCTTTTGTGGTCAAAATGAGCGATAAATTTAAATTATAGACTGAGCGAGTTTCCATGGGAAATATCACGCATGATGAAGGACGGATACTTACGTCACTACAAATGTCAAAATGATGTAGCGTTGCCACATGAGACAGATTCTACATCCCTAAATTTCCATCGAAAACTTCGTTCTTCAAGTTTTAGTTGTAGTTTGGCAGAGTCTCGTGGGCTTTTAATAATGTGCGTGGTAAAAATGAGCGATAAATTGGAATTATAGACTGACCGAGTTTCCATGAGAAAATGTAAAAGGGAGTTTATGTCACTACAAATGTCAAAAAAATGCAGCGTTGCCACATCAGACAACTTTGAAGTTGCCAAATTCCCACTGGAAAGCGTCTTTTATAATTCAAGTCATAATTTGGTAGAGTTCCAGGGTATTCTATTAATGTGCCTGGTAAAAATGAGCTATGATGTGCGACTTTCCACGAGCATCTGTCAAATCTTTGGAAGTACGGGTACTTACGTCACTATAAATGTCAAAAATAAGCAGCGTTGCCACATCAGACAGTTTTGAAGTTCCCAAATTCCCACTGGAAAGCTTCTTTTATTGTTCAATCCATTATTTTGGCAAAGTCACGTACTCCATCACCCTTCCTACGAGTATTTTGGTGGGTGCGCTCCAAAGTCAAAAATTTAGTAATACTCCTCCACATTCGCTTCTGTGTTTGCCTCATTAGGCGGAGCAGATAAGAACATTGCGCCAATGCGCCGTGTTACAAAATTGTATGCGGCTTATCTCTTCCTTTTGCTGGGCATAAATCTAAGAATACGAAACACAATAAATATAAATATAGGAAACATGTAAGAAAATGATATAATGCGAGGCTGCGTTGTTCCACAAAACTACGCGTACTATCTAAAATTAAAGAGATTTATTGGTTGAGTTTGGAAGGTACTCCAATAAATCAGGCGGATAGGTAAGGAACGTTATGCCTTTGTACCTAAGTGCCCTTAGTGACGTCAGCCTATAATACCAATGTAACTAAGTTTTATAAACGTGCCTGACCAATACCCACCTGACATTGCCACCTTCTACATGGGTCTTATGCAATTGACGCCCCGTTAAACTTGGTGCAACTTGGAATTCATTTGTTTTCTGTACCTCCACAATCAGTTTTTGAAGAGCCTCCATAAAGCTGTCGAATGAAATGACGTGCGATTGCTTGCCAACGGCCTCCGGGTCCCCCAGCAGCGCTTGCACTCTCTTCTGAAGTAGACCCCCTCAGACCGCTGGCTTCAGTCTAAACAGAATTCTCTATAAAAATTTATATATTTTATTTATTATTGTTTTTGGTTTGCTGTCCCCTCTTATCGCGCCTATGTAGACATACTGTAATGCTTGTGTGCATGCTTTACTTGTCAGCAGCTGTGGAATATGCCCGGTAACACAGAATAAAACCAGCACAATTCGTCTTGGAGCCGATCAAAACAACAACAAGAAAAACAACAACAAGAAAAACTAAATTCGGTCAGTGCTGATTATGAGACACTCACTCACAAAGGAAATTTCGCGTGAGCTTAAATCAATGGCCCCGGCATTCACGAATACGAGTGTAATCATATGATATGCGAGCTCTAAAGGAAGCTTTCACGGTGATGCAGGTGATGCATATAGGAATATGAAAGCTTAAAGTTAAAGCTTTGATATACAGTGGAACCTAGTGCTGAATTGTTAAGTGTACCATCAACAATTTCTGTGTGATATAATCGATTGATTTCACCATTATATTACCGACGTACTTTATACGACAATAAAAGCTTTTTAAGTTAAAGATTTCATAAACACTTAGAAATTTAAGGATATATTCTACTAGAACCCAGTCCTGAATTGCTAAGTGTATCATCAATTAAGTCTGTGTGATATATTCGCTTGACTTTCCTATAATATCTCATGTTCTCATAGATATTCTAGATAGTTATAGTCATCTGCCTCATAGTTCACGCATGTTCTACGTAGTTTGAGTACTTTGTTCCATAGATGTTCTAGGAGTATTGAACCCTGCTAGCGGATGATTACTGTTCGATTACACTCAAATGTTGTCCCATTTTAGTGAAGACTGAGTCTACATTCGTTCCTCTCAGTACAAATTAACAGAGATCATACCGTTTTAGATATAACATCTCGAGAACCAGAATGTCATTCATATAATCTTCTAATATAATTCCATCAAAGACTTTCTGTTGATCAGTTTTTCTTGCCTTGGAAACCCCAGTGAAAAACTATGCTCCGACGTTTCTATCCAATTTTATTTTATGTTCAAGGTTTTCATAACTGTTTAATACTTTCCCGGTTTGTGTCGATGCATTTGTATCTTGTGGAGATCACAAAGTAGGTGTTGTTTACACAACCTTCCAATCATGCTCCAGAAAGAGCTCATAAAGTAGGTGTTGTCTTTACAACCTTCTAATCACAAGATCACAAAGTAGGTGTTGTCTTCACTAGCTTCCAATCATGTTCCGGAACGAGACCACAAAGTATGTGTTATCTTCATTAGCTTCAATTCTCGTTCCAGAAGGAGCTCATAAAGTAGGTGTTATCTTAAATACCTTCTATTCTCGTTCCAGAACGAGTTCACAACGTAGGTGTTGTCGTCACAACCTTCTAATCATGTTGCAGAACGAGATCATAAAGTAGGTGTTGTCTTCACTAGGTTCCAATCGTGTTTCAGAATGAATAATATGAATATGTTCAACAATATAAAATCAGAAATTATTCATGATATCCCAAAGGATTTCAGGGAAGGTTTTAATAAAGTAGTTATGGACTTAGAACCCCACAAAGGGCAGTGTGAGACTGGAGACCATTACAGTTTTTCAGAGATCGTTAAATATATATAACAATATAATGAAATAATGCCATAGTCAGAGAGATACAACTGAGTGGATCCATTCATCAATAATTGTTCTATTAAAGATTTGGAAGTAAAATCAATGAAACCACCGTCAAAGTTTTTGCTAGATACTTAAATAGATCGGTCACATCGACGACAATAATTCTATCGAGAGAAGTACAAAAGAGTGGATATTTTCATCAATTCTATTAAATATTTGAGACTATAGATTTGACACTAAAGATTTGACACTAAAGATTTGACACTAAAGATTCAAGACTATAAGATTTCAGACTAGAATAAGTGAAATTACCATCGAAATTTTTGCTATATAGTAATCCAAATGTTTCGATAGAAAGGACGAAATCTAGAGGAAATACTGTGAAATCGCTATATTGATGTATATAGTTTGTTAGGCAGAACGATGGAAAGAACGATATAAACACAGAAATATAGTTAGTGAGCTATAAAACTAATTCTGTTCTTCAATAAATATATCACTGGATGATGAAAATACATTCAGGGAAACTCCAAAACAATATTTTTGATAGGCATTAAAACAGATCAACGGATCAATATTAAGAAAGTAATCTAGAGAGGGAATGTGAAACAGAGGAGCCGATTTGTCATCCTTAAATACTGGACTGAAGAATTAAATCTACAATCCGTGAACCTTCAATCCAACTTTTTGATAGTAATGTGGATATAATGATATGGATAGAAAGAAGACCAGACACTGAAATGCGAAGAGAATCAGACACAAAGATATGTAGAGACCCAGATAGTAATATAAAGAGCAACAGATACAAAGACATGAATAGTGAAAACAAGATACAGATTCATAAAGAGAACCAGAGACAGGTTCATAAAGAGTGGGAGTCAGATACAGAGACATGAAGAGTGAGAACCAGACACACGAGTCATAAAGAGAAACATATATCGTGAAAAAAGAGTGACAACTAGACACAGAATAATAAAGAGTGAGAACCAGGCATACAGACATGAAGAGAATCAGAACCAGAGAAGAGCAATAAAGAGTGAAAACAAGACACAGAGACATAAAGAGTAAGAACCAGACACAGGGTCATAAAAAGTGGGAGTCATAAAGAGTGGGAGCCAGATACAGAGACGTGAAGAATGAGATACAGACACAGAAACATCAAGAGCACTAGATATAGAGTCATGAAGGGAAACGTATACAGACACATATAGAGAACCAGAACAAGGCACCGGAAAGTGAGAGAAAGATTTGGATTGCGAGAGAAAGATTTGGACAGCGAGAGAAAGATTTGGAAGGTGAGAGAAAGATTTAGATAGAATTAGATAGATTTAGATAGCTTCGAAAAGTGAGGAAACATAGAGGAATAAGTTGTAAGAGGTTGTAAGAAGGTGAAATAGGTTCAAAGAGAGAGGAAAATTGTGAAAGAGAGGCAGAGTGATGGAAAGCGTGAGAAAGCGTGGGAAAGAGAGTGATGGAGAGGGAAATAGAAATGGAGGGAAATGGTGGGAACAGAGGGAAGAGAGGGAAAAAGAGGGAAAGAAAGGATAAGAGGGGGAAAGAGAGGGAAAGAGAGGATAAGGGAGGGGAAGAGAGGGAAAGATAGGGAAAAGAGAAGGAAATAGAAGAAAGAGAGGGAATAGCGAGAAATAGGGAAAGTGAGGGAAATAGACAGCAAGAGAGAGAAATATAGGGAAAGAGGGAAAGATTTGAAAAGAGAAAAAAATTTCGAAAGAGCGAAATATTTGGATAGATTTGAAAAGAGGGAAGGAGGGGAAATGTTGGAAAGAGGGAAGGGGGGAAATGTTGGAAAGAGTGGAAATGTTGGAAAGAGGGGAAATGTTGGAAAGAGGGGAAAGAAGGGAAATGTGGGAAATATGAGGAGGGGAAATATTGGAAATAGGGGGAACGACGGGAAATGTTGTACATAGGAGGAAGGGGAAATGTTGGCAAAAAGGAGGAAGGAAGAAAAATGTTGGTAGTTGGTGAGGGGAAATGTTGTCAATAGGGGTAAGGAGGGGAAATGTTGTCAATAGGGGTTAGGAGAGGAAATATCAATAGGGGCAAAGTGGGGAAGGAGCGGAAGGAGGGGAAGGAGCAGAAGGAGGGGAAGGAGCAGAAGGAGGGGAAGGAGCCGAAGGAGGGGAAGGAAGGGAAATATGGGGAATGTTGAAATTAGGGGGACATGTTGAAAATAGGGGGAATGCTGAAAATAGGGGGAAATGTTGGAAATAGGGGGAAATGTTGGAAATAGGGGGAAATGTTGGAAATAGGAAGAAAGAGGGAGGGAGGGAGAGTGGCAGAGAGGGAGAGAGAAGGATTAATAGGGAGAAAGAGGGAGAAAGAGAGAGAGATAGAGGGAGAGCGAGAGGGAGAGCGAGAGGGAGAGCGAGAGGGAGAGCGAGAGGGAGAGCGAGAGGTAGAGGTAGACTGAGAGGTAGAGCGAGAAGTAGAGCGAGTGGTAGAGCGAGAGATAGAGCGAGAGGTAGAGCGAGAGGTAGAGCGAGAGGGAGAGAGAGAGGGAGAGAAAGAGGGATAGCGTGAGGGATAGCGTGAGGGAGAGCGAGAGGGAGAGAAAGAGGGATAGCGTGAGGGATAGCGTGAGGGAGAGCGAGAGGGAGGGCGAGAGGGAGAGCGAGAGGGAGATCGAGAGGGAGAGCGAGAGGGAGAGCGAGAGGGAGAGCGACAGGGAGAGCGACAGGGAGTGCGAGAGGGACAGCGAGAGGGATTGCGAGAGAGAGAGCGACAGGGAGTGCGATAGGAAAATAGAGGCAGAAAGTGGTTGAAATAGGTTGAAATAGATTGGAATAGGTTGAAATGGGTTGAAAGTGAGGGAAAGAGGGGAAAAGAGGGGGAATAGTGGTAATAGGGGAAACATGGGAAATAGGGGAACAGATGGAAAGAGAATAAAAGGGAGGGAAATAGGGAGAAAGAGAGGTTTCCGAAGAAACTGTTAGATTACACATTGAACACTCCATCAAAGAGTAGACCAAGTGATCCATTGTCAAATTTTACAGAGTATTGCTAATTACATGCCTCACGGCGCCTCGAAGGACTTAGTAACTATCGTCAAATAGAGGTACACGGTTAATCAGCAACACTATCTAAGAAATTGATTGAGTGTTGTGGTTTGCTACTTGCCTTATAGTGGACTGATTTACGACCATGGTTTGTTGGGCGTTACATAATTTGGTGGTGTCATTTCCCTTCAAGTTGTGAGTGATCTCAGTGCTTAGCGACTGCGCTTCATTGTCACAAAGGATCTGGCCTCACTTTTGGCGGTAGCGTGAAATGGATCTAACTCTTAGCTACTTTTAGACCACTCGGCCGTATCTTATCGGCGCCGTTGTTGTAGTAGTCAACTGATAAAACGAGATTCTTTTTATCGTCAACTCGACGCAAGACTATCAACTCGCGAGCGGTGAGCGATTTCCTGAAGAGCGCCGGTGTTGTTGTTGCCTTCGTGAGTACATGTTTTCAATATTTGCACGTTTATCACTTTTCTTTCTGTTCGCGGTCGTGTGTTTGCAGTTGGGATTAATTTCGTTTGGTTTGGCAATTTTTCTTGCTTTTTCCTCACCATTTTGTTATTAATTTAAACATTTTCTAACAATTGCTCATTTGAAATTTGTAACGTCGTGAGGAACGGACGTCGTCGTCGTCGTCGTCGTCGCCTCAGTCTAGACCCGATCGAATAAGTTCCCTGCCCGCGGTGGTGCAATCAATTTTTCTGTTGAGTGTATTTGTGTGAAAATGTAACAATTGAATTGAATAAATATTAATAGAGAAAATTACTTAATTTGTTTAAAAAAAAGTTGTGCAAAAAAAGCAAAAAATCACCATGTACGGCGCTTGCAATTCTTGGGAGAATTGTGTCTTTCCTCAAGCAGACCATTGTTTTTATCAAGACGGTGATAGTGTGCAGTGTAATAACTACAATAATGAGTGTGTGAAACAACAACAACAACAACAACAACAACAACAACAACAACAACTACAACAAACACAAGATCATCAACACCAACTACAACTGCTCCAACTACAAGAACAACAGCAAATATGCCATCGACCACAGCAAATTTGTCAACAACCACAACAACCTCAGCAAATACAACACCCCTTTTATTTCACCTCTGCCACCCCACCGCCCTTGCCGTACCACGGTAATGTGTTGTCAACCCACGAACCTTGCCTGAACTTTAACAACACTTTTTATGTGCAGCCCAATGGAACTGTTCCGACGACTCATCATCCATATCAGCAGTCGCTGTGCGTATCGGCGTATCAAGGACCGCCGATGAATATGTATGCAACATTGGAAAATCCACCTTCACCACTGTCGCCACCTTCTCAACCACACCAGCAACATCATCAGGAACTCCAGCAACACCAGCAGCAACTCCTCCAGCTACAACCCCAGCAACAACCGCACCAGAAACAACATCAGGAACAACCACAACACCTGCAACAACTCCAACACCAGCAACAAACCCAACACCAGCAACAGCTCCAACACCAGCAACAAACCCAACACCAGCAACCCCAACACCAGCAACAACTCCAACACCTGCAACAACTTCAACATCAGCAACAAACCCAACACCAGCAACCCCAACACCAGCAACAAACCCAACACCAGCAACCCCAACACCAGCAACAAACCCAACACCAGCAACCCCAACACCAGCAACAACTCCAACACCTGCAACAACTCCAACACCAGCAACAAACCCAACCCCATCAGCAACACCAGCAACAACCTCACCAGCACCAACAATTTCTGGAGTATCCAACTCAAACCTATCCGCAGAAACCACATACTCACCTCACTCCTTTGCTGCCACAGTTTTCCCATCCAAGTGGTGAACTTGCAACTGTGGCACTTCCTTCTGGACGCCTTCAGGGCTCTGCTGTGGCACCCTGTCAGGGCAATCAACCCTGGACCTATGCCTACTGTTATGGATACGCCTACAACGGTCAGGAACCTTGCCATTTTGCTCAATGTGTCGACATCGAAGATTTAATGTAAGTTGAAAAGGAATTGCGTTTCGCTACACAGTTATTCTGAGGCTACTTGGTTCAGTACTCTACTGTGCCCGAATCTTTCTTTTAAAGCTATACCGACATAACTCAACATTCAAATGAATCTGGAACTGTGGCAACTCCGTTCAGTTAGAATGATGATACATGGAACATTTCAGTATTCATATTTTGGGCGAGAGTTGTGTCATTGTTTCCGGGGCAGAATATGTTCTAAATTTTATAGGCTAGTATGATTCAGGGGAATCATTGGTCTTAGTAGCTATACTTCCATAGTGGGTTTCACAGTGGGTTCTCCGTCCATCGTTCCCCACCACATAATCAATATGGAACTTGAACGGCTGTGATTTCACTTAATATAAGGACGGGAAGTACTGAACTCCTCGCGCTTCCCTTTCTTTCATTATGTCTACGAATCGATTATCGGCTGGTAGTGCACTTCGACCAATTTGAGCTTTTGTGCGAAGCCTTTGTTGAACCGTCCATATTGAGGCTCTTTATGGATTTTAGTACTTTATGGGGTTCCATGTTTCTAATAGTTTCGGGTGCTATTTTTGCAGCCCCCATTTGCAGGATACGCATTCTACGCAACTGCTGGAGATTCAGAAATAATGTGCATAGAGGTTTCCGGTTTCTGGTGGCATAATCTTTATATATCCCAGGAGGAAATTCCCAATGTGCACTGTTTTATAGCCACCTCCCCAGTTATCGTGTTGATGCGTCTTATAACCATTTCGACAGGTGTAGGTAGATAAGCAGCTCCTTTATGCCTGATTCGGATACCTCTTCAAGGCTATCCAAGGCTGGTTTGTTCAGTTTATTCTTTCTTGCCTCCATTGGGCTGGGCATTGCCAGAGGTTTCCCTGATTCCTGGGATTAATTACTTGATTCGGATACCTCTGGTTTTCCTCAGTGTATTCATTATGCCTCCATAGGACTGAGCATTTCCAGAGGATTCCCTGATTACTGGGATTAATTATTTGTAGATTGTTGCTTATTCAGAGAGGGACCACTGAACCAAAGACTCGGTAGAAGAACTACTTCTGAAAGCGAAGAAAATCTCCTTTATCAGACTATCATGGTTAAATTGTGATTTTAGTTCTCGAGACCTTTCATCGTTTTTGTTACTCATAGAATACTTTTTCACTTCTCGGGTAGTCAAGCTTTACTCAGGGATGAATCAGGAGAACACGCTGACTACTAAGTGAATCCTTTTCATAAATTTACTCCAGTGATACGGGGAGATATGCACTTATGTCTATGTCTATGTCTTAAATAGTTATCCACCTTTATAATATAGGATGGTGAAATATATCCTAACTTAATCTGAGGGTTCCTGAAGTATGTGTCGCTATAATGATGTTCTGATTGTGCTTCAAGTGTGGGACGTTCTGAGGTAGTCACACACACTTTGATAGTCATAATTCTAGACTTCCCTGGCAAACTCTTCCAATTTGTTTTATCCCCACAAATCTGTTCTTTGTGAATCCCCTTTTCTTTGGTCTTTCCTAGATAACCACCGCTCAAGAGAAGTAGAAAACACTTCAGTGCCCCCAGGTATTTGCCTGGAACCGGGCTTGAACGTAAATCAGTTATTTGAGAATCTCCTTCTCTTTGAGGCATCCTTGTTAGTTAGCTCTTAAGGGAAGTACAGAAGAGCCTCCTTTTCTTTGAGGCATCCATGTTAACTGCCTCTTAAGCGAAGTACAGAAGAATCTCCTTTTCTTTGAGGCATCCTTATTAGCTGGCCTCTAAAGCGAAGTACAGAAGAATCTCCTTTCCTTTGAGGCATCCTGGTTAACTGCCTCTTAATCGAAGTACAGAAGAATCGCATTTGCTTAAAATTCTTAGTTTACTCTTGGATAGCTCAATGCTAGACTTAAACCTGTTGGTGCTGTCATTGCCAGACATGAGTTCAGATGGTCTTAAGTCTACGTGGTTTGAAAGGAGTTTCTTTCTTGCACAGTTCTCATATTGTCTGAGTATGTTTCCCCATATTCCTCTGCCGATTCCACCAAAAGGTTTTGGTCCTATTTGTTTTGTAGAAGCTGATTCCCGGGCAAGTTCGTCTGCCACCTCGTTACCTAGAATCCCTACCGGTCCGGGGACCCAGCAAAGGCTAACGTTGTTATCTTTGCTTAGCTGGTTTAGTTTCTTAAGCAGCCCCATACTAACTTAGTTCCATAGTAACTGAGTCCCATAGTAATTTGGTCCCATAGTAACTTAGTTCCATACTAATTTATACCCATACTAACTTAGTCCCATAGTAACTTAGTCCCACACTAACTTAGTTCGACACTAACTTAGTCCCATACTAACTTGGGCCCATACTAACTTGGTCCCATACTAACTTAGTTCCATACTAATTTAGTCTCATATTAACTTAGTCCAATACTAACGTAGTCCCATAGTAACTTAGTCTCATACTAACTTAGTCCCACACTAACTTAGTTCCATACTAACTTGGGCCCATACTAACTTAGTCCCATACTAATTTAGACCCATACGTAGTCCCATAGTAACTTAGTCTTATACTAACTTAGTTCCATACTAACTTAGTCCCTTATTAACTTAGTCCCATACTTCGTAATAGCGTAGTGCTCGAATGGCAGCTTGACTCTCCGATAGTATCGCTATATCCCGGTCCGGTCTTTTGTATCTCCTACTCAAGTTAATCTGTGCCCATCTTTCGATGGTATGAATTTCAGCTTAGAAAATGCTTGGGTAATTTCCCCATGGGATAAGTGACTAGGATGCCTGAAGATCAGCAACACCGCATCGCCAGATCTGTCCACCATTCATTGTTTAAGGCATGGCTATGACTATGACTATGCGGCACCTGTTCTGCGTACGCCGCATTGAAACCGTTTTGCGTCGCGCTTTGAGCACCCTTCCCTACCCTTCTCCTCCCTTCTCCACCCTTCTGCGTGTCAGTATGAAGCTGTCTTTGTTCGCATTCCCCATCTCATTCTTATTTATAGTATATTGTTTGTTTCTGCCCGCGTTGGCTATTAATTGCGTTCCTACTCATTCGCGTCAGCCTCCGCTGCTTCGCGTCCGCCTCCGCTGCTTCGCGTCGTTAATTGCCAATTTCGATTCTGTGAGCATTTCGGATTTTAGGGTTTTTCGTGCCACAAAACGCGGTGCGCACGCGCAGTTTGTTTATTTTTTTACGTACCCATTTCGTTGTTCAGCTTCGCTGAATACGTGAACGGTCAACGATGTGTTCCTCTGTGCAGGGGCAGTGCGCATTCTTCTCGGATTTCCAGTTTATTTTATGGCCCTCTCCATTTATGAATATGAATTGGCACGTGTCTCACGCACACGTTCAGTACAATCGGCATCAATGCCTGAGTGCTCTTCTCTTTCTTAGGCGGTTACCCGGCCTACCCCACTTCTATGCCTGTGGTTCCAGCGTTTGGAAAGAGTAGAGATTTGCGGATAGAAAAGTCCATTAGTGGCACTTTCAATTGTCACTCATCATTGGCATTGATGTCGCTGATAAGTTGAGCCACGAGTAGTTCAGTGTCCCAGTGACCCAAGGTTAATGTTGTCCAGTTCTTTCGCAGTGGTATTTTGTTGACCTAGCAATGACCTTGACTCTTCAAAGCCAACTGGGTTTGTAGGGAAGTTCAAACACACTTTGCGCACACCCTCTTTTTGTCCTTGCTATTTCACCACTGACATTGGCCTAGAAGAGTTGGGCCAATTTCACCATATCCACATATTTTAGTCATTCATTCGAGCATTTATTTGAGCATTCATTCCACCATTCATTCGAGCATTCATTCAAGCACTGATTCGTTCATTCATTCCCTTCGTTTTTCGTAACGCAAATTTTGCTTTCGTCATTTCTTGCTCTGGTATTTCTATGTTGGCAGAGAGATCTGCCGAGTTTTGCTCTACTCAACATTCCATTATTATGGAGATTATGGAGATTTACTTTTTTATTAGTCTCCTCCACGTTTGTCGACCTACTGCGACTTCTCCTTGACCATTTCACACGCTGTGATCATCATATTGCTTACTAGTGCCGGTATGAATTCAGTTCCAACTTATGAGTCGTTGATGGTCTACTTTGGGGTCTACCGGTCATTATAATTGCCATTTTCTTTAACAAATAACTATATGGGAATATTGGACTTGTTGATGGATTTCTTTGGGGTCTACTGTTAAACATTATTAACATTATCTCTTCCAAATAGAAAGGATTACTCGACATGTTCGGGGTCTTCTTTGGGGTCTAAAGGTCAGAATAATTGTCAGCTTCTCTTACAAATATGTGGGTATAGAGGACTTGGTAGTCGTATGCGTATCGCCCATAGTTTGTTTAGAGTCAAGCGTGGCCTAAATGTATATTGAAAACCAGTTTTATACCCATACTAACTTGGTCCCATACTAACTTAGTCCCACACTAACTCAGTCCCATACTAACTTAGTCCCACACTAACTTAGTTCTATACTAACTTGGTCCCATACTAACTTAGTCCCATATCCTCAGTAGAATTGATACTGTGGTGTTTTAAAATGATGTGCCGACATTTTCCAGTATGGGGCAGGTGGGCGTAACATTTGGCAGATTTCCTTTACTCCTGTGTTTATTTTAGAGTCCACACAGTCCTTAGGTTAAGTTTGATTAGAATACCTCTGCTAATAGTCAGCCAGTGGTGTTGATCACGAATAAATTGTGGGAGAAAATTAGTTCTCTCTTAATAGTTTGATCACTGGATTGCAAAAATTCGGGATGTCTAATTTCGAATCACTTGTTAGCCTAGGACTGTCCATATTTGGAACGCATAAAATGTGGTGCATAAGAGTGGTGAATTACCATGGTGAATAAGTGTGGGGAATAAATATGATAAATAAGAGTTTTGAACAAGTATGTGTAATAAGTGGGGGAAGTGTGGGAAAAATTGTCAGAATAAGTGTGGCGACTAAGTGTGGTGAATACTTGTGGCGAATACATGATGTGAATGCATGTGTTGAATACGTGTGGGGAATAACTGTGGAGAATACAGGTGGTGAATACGTGTTGTGAATAAGAGGTGGAAAATAATTGTATTGAAAATGAGTTCCGAATAATTATAGTGAATAAGGGTGTTGAATGAGATTGATGAATAAGTGTAATGGATAAGTGTGATGAATAAATATGGTAAATAAGTATGGTATATAAATGTGGTGAATAAATTTGAATAAATATGATAAATAAGAATAAATACAGTGAATAAATATGGTGAATACACGTGGTGAATAAGTATGGTGAATAAGTTTGCTGAATAAGTTTGGTGCATAAGTATGGTGAATAAGTATGATGAAGAAGTGTGATGAATGAGTGTGTTAAATGAGTGTGTTGAATAACTGTGATGAATTATTATGTAGAATAAGTGTGGTGACTAAGTGTGGTAAATACGTGTGGCGAATACGTGTAGTTTATATATAGGGTGAATACATGTTTTCAATACATGTGTTGAATACGTGTGTTGAGTACGTGTGGTGAATACATGGGGAGAATACGCGTTGTGAATAAGAGTGTAGAATAATTGTATTGAAAACGAGTGGCGAATAATAATTGTGGTGAATAAGGGTGTTGAATGAGATTGATGAATAAGTGTAATGGATAAGTGTCGTGAATAAATATGGTGAATAAGTTTGTTGAATGAGTATGATGAATAAGTATGATGAATAAGTATGTGGAATAAGTATGGTGCATAGGTGTGGTGGATTAGTGTGGAAAATAAATGTGGTGAATAAGTGTGTTGCATAAGTATGGTGAATAAGTGTATTAAAAAGTGTGGGGCATAAATGTGATGTGGTGTCCAAAGTTTTTTTTTTATTTTTAAGGTGGTGAATACCTGTGATGAATACGTATGTTAAATAAGTATGATGAATAAGTATGGTGTATAAGTGTGTTGAATAAGTGTGTTGCATAAGTGTGTTGAATAAGTGTGTTGCATAAGTGTGATGAATAAGTATGTCGAATACGTATGGTGTATAAGTATGTTTGATAAGTGTGGTGAATATGTGTGCTTAATTAGTGTGTTTAATAAGTATGCTGAATAAGTGTGGTGCATAAACGTGGTGAATAAGTATGCTGAATAAGTATGGTGTATAAATGTGGTGCATAAGTGTGGTGAATAATTGTTGTGATGCATGTTTTTGACACATTTTAAACTTCAGTCTAAAGTTGTCGAAGGTTTGTTCTGAATTTAGAGTTCTCGGATTGGAACTCTTTTAAGGACTCATTTACTAAGAGAAATGTAAAGAATCTTTAGCATTGTTTGAATGCTGTTCTGATACTAAGGGTGCGTTGGGTAGAGTTTTACCAGCGGGTAACTCAAGAACTTCTTTCAAGGTCTCATGAAATGCATTTAGAAGACCATTGCATAGGGAGACCAGTTTAACGGATCCACCACATTTGATCTCTCCTTACACAATCATAACTTAGTATCTGCTTGAAGAGAACTACACTCCTCATTGCAATTCCCAGTACGAATGAGCTGCTCTGCATTCTGCTTTATTCCATTTTCTTCTAAATATTTTTTTCCATTATTTCGCACATTTCCAAATTCCGTTTAGTAATCAATAATAGCGCCACTGGCTAATCGAGTGCTCCTTTATTTGTGTTTGGATAAGCGCAATTAAGCAACCTGTCTCAGCATTTCCTGTTGCACAACGGATCAGAGTGTTTTATTATACGCTGATATTTATAATTTTTGCGGTGTTTCGCCGCTAGCATGTTGAACAATTTTCGTTGGAAGCCGCGTCAGGCATGCAAAGCTTGTTATTAACGTGAGCGATTGTGGCTGATTGCTGGCGTTGGCGCTCGGAGGGGGTTCAAAGGTTGCTCCAAAAATTTCACAACATTTAAACAGAAAATAACAACATTTATTTAACCAGCGGAGGTGTGCGAGTGTGTGTGTGCTAGTACTGTGTTGGGGGGACGGGTGTTGGGAGGAAGGGTGTGGTGGGGAAGGGTGTGGTAGGGAAGTGTGTGGGGGAAGTCTGTGGTAAGGTCTTGGGGAAGGGTGTGGTGGGGAAGTGTGTGGTAAGGTTGAGTGGAACTGTGTGGTGGGGTTGAGGAGGTGTGTGGTGGGGTTGAGGGGAAGTGTGCGGTGCTTGAAATGGGGCTGCCTCAGATGTGATTTCTCCATGTATGAGTTCAATGAATTAGGGTACGAATGTTTTTGTCTTTTATTCTATAATAATTTAAGGATCCTTTCTAAGCTTTACAGGTGTCATAGGAGTTGTTATAGGACCTCTCTTTGCACGCTTGTGGAATTGATTGAGGTTTGTTTGAACACATTTAATTAGGTAATTGAACGCTGGTTCCTTAGTGACTGCAAATAGGACTTATGTTGTCACCCGCCTGTTTATCTACTATGATCCTCTTTTGTGTGGAACCTCCTTTGTTTCATGTTTGTCAAGTTTCTCAGACGAACACACAAAATCCTCCCACGATTATAAGGTTCATTTGCACATATTTCTTAGTGTCCCCAAGGATCTAAATTGTCCCCGCTCAGAACTATTTCTTTAAATTTATTATTGATCATTTGGAAATACTCCTTGTGTCTCCTTGGATCAGGTCTCCTTGGATCAGGTCTCCTTGGATCGTGTCTCCTTGGATCAGGTCTCCTTGGATCGTGTCTCCTTGGATCGTGCCTCCTTGGATCTTGTCTCCTTGGGTCGTGTCTCCTTGGATCTTGTCTCCTTGGATCAAGTCTCCTTGGGTCGTGTCTCCTTGGATCTTGTCTCCTTGGATCAAGTCTCCTTGGATCGTGTCTCCTTGGATCGTGTCTCCTTGGATCGTGTCTCCTTGCATTGTGTCTCCTTGTATCGTGTCTCCTTGGATCGTGTCTCCTTGGATCATGTCTCCTTGGATCGTGTCTCCTTGGATCGTGTCTCCTTGGATCGTGTCTCCTTGCATTGTGTCTCCTTGGATCGTGTCTCCTTGGATCGTGTCTCCTTGGATCGTGTCTCCTTGCATTGTGTCTCTTTGGATCGTGTCTCCTTGGATCGTGTCTCCTTGGATCATGTCTCCTTGGATCGTGTCTCCTTGGATCGTGTCTCCTTGGATCATGCCTCCTTGGATCGTGTCTCCTTGCATCATGTCTCCTTGGATATTGTCTCCTTGCATCATGTCTCCTTGGATATTGTCTCCTTGGATCGTGTCTCCTTTGATCGTGTCTCCTTGGATCGTGTCTCCTTGGATCATGTCTCCTTGGATCGTGTCTCCTTGGATCGTGTCTCCTTGGATCATGCCTCCTTGGATCGTGTCTCCTTGCATCATGTCTCCTTGGATATTGTCTCCTTGCATCATGTCTCCTTGGATATTGTCTCCTTGGATCGTGTCTCCTTTGATCGTGTCTCCTTGGATCGTGTCTCCTTGGATCATGTCTCCTTGGTTTCAAATTGTCCCTGCTCTGCACTATTATTAAAGATTATTTCCACACACTTATTTTAAATTATTAAATTTATTAACGATTATTTGCACATATTCCTCCATATATCTCCATGGAGGAGACTTCGCCTGCTCTGAAGTGCCTCAGATTCAATTTCCCTCTCCACTTCACATTCCACGCAAACATTCTCTTGTGCCCCCGCACACGATGATTGATAAATAAACTTCATTTATGATATGCCAGCAATGCGTACATGAATTTACGCGGTATAGAGGCACCCCCTCTCCCTCCCCGGTTCCTTCAGCATATTTTCTCCAGAAGCTACGTTGATGAATCTAGTTTTGTTGACTAAACTAATTTCTATTTCAGTGTTCAACGATCGTAGTCGCACATATTTTCAAATGATCGTCAACGCCGACCAAATTTTGCATTGTTGCTGGGTGAGAAATTTGTAAGCAAAAATTTTAAATAATAATTTTTTTAATAAAATTGTAAACTTAAATGAAAAATACAATTTGTGACGCAAGCGGCAACTTTCTTGCCGCACAAAAATGTCGCTCTGATTCAATGAAACGTCCGTCCATTTAGGCAATGGCGTGGCGGCGATGGTAGTTAATTGATAGTTGAACGCTGGCACAATGTGGCTGGGTGTGTGCGTGAGTGTGTTATTGTGCGTGAGTGAGTTTGTATATGTGTGAGGCCCACGCACACCACTGCGCGCCTAAACGCGAAGTCAATGAACTGGAATTGTGTAAAACTAAGAGCGCAAAACGATACATACTCGCATTGCATAATAGCACACGCGCTCGGACACGCACATCCACACAAGAACACACACATAAGCACACGCACACACACACGCACTCCCATAAATTCCGTAATAAATTCAAAGGGGGGTGTGTCAGAACTCGTTCAGAAAGCCTTACAGGAAGCAGAGGGACAGAGAGAGGAGGTACTATTACTATGAATAGCAAGCCGCATACGACATATAGTGAGCAAAACAGCACAGTAATGTCCTAGAAAGCTCTTCTAAGGACTTTCTGAAGTTAAAAGGAGTCACATCCACACACTATGTAGACAAATTACTCCCACCTACCTGCACTACTACTTATTATGAAAGGATTATGACAGGTATTTAGTGGAGAGAAAGAAGCAGGGAGGATAATATTGAAGGCAGGTTTTGAGGTCACTGCTCTGGATGGGATCCTTGTAGGAAAATGGATGATTATTTCTCTTCTGTAGTACGAGCTTCCTTTTAAAGTATCTTGCGAGGGAACTTGGTGTGTCCTTCTTATATACAACTGAATAAACTTGTGATTCTTTTTAGGTCACAGTTTTGCGTGGAATCCTTGTAGGAAAATGGATGAACATTTCTCTTCCGAAGTTTCCTTTTAAAGTATCTTGGGAGTCAACTTGGTGTGTCCTTCTTATATAAAACTGGCTAAACTTCTGATTCTTCAGTAGAAAATTGGCGAAAGTCATGAAAATTTTCTACTGCGCTCAACAATGGAGTATACTTTAGGCTTTCACTGTGGTGGCTTTTTCACCAATTGGTTGTACATAATTTTCTTGCCACTTTTATAAACTTTTCTTATCGAATTGCCTCCAGAATATTAGTTTCTCTCTGGCAGAGTACAGTAACATTATTCACTCATACAATTACTGAGCTTAGGATAGGAAACAGCAACGCTTTGGATTGAGTATTCTGTATAAATATGATGTCCCTGATTGAATCAACACTTCAAGATTTGGCACTAAACAGTGGAATGTCACATTTTCCCTGTATAAGGTATTTGGTTCTCTAGGTAACTATCTGCTATATCTGTTTAGTCATATACGATATGTTGGAGTAAATTTGTCGTAGGAGTGGTGTGGCCTTTCAATTCTCATTTGACATATTTTGTGCGACCTTTGTGGAAAGTGACTCTGGTATATATTTTTCCTGAAGCGGAAATGATGCCATAAAGTAAGTTACACATCCTTTATACCGAGCAAGGGTTTGGGACTCCGGGTGGTATGAGTAACATTATTATTGATTCTACGAACGGCAATTGCATTACATTTGAGACTTTGAAGAGGTCCCTATGGAACTTTTATACCCACGTAATCACAGATATTCGGATTAAGTTGCCTGATTAAATTAGATGATTGAAATAATAATAAATAAAAATAATAATAATCAATAAATAAATAATAAATAAAAAAAACAAATAAAAATAAATAAATAATAATAAATAAAAAAATATAATAATAAATAAATAATAATAAATAAAAAAATATAATAATAAATAAAAAATAAAAAAAATTATAATAAATAAAACAAAAATAAAAACAAGTAAAAAAAATAAACAATAAATGAAAAACAATAAATTATTATAAATAAAACAAAATAACTAAAAACAAATAAAAAAATATAATAATAAATAAAAAGGATTAAAAAATTATAATAAATACAACAAAAATAAATAATAATTTAATAAAAATATAAATAATAAATAAAAAGAAATAATTTATAATAAATAAAAGTACTATAAATAATAATTTGATTAAAAAAAATTATAAATAAAAAACTATAAATAATAAATAAAACGATTATAAATAATAATAAAATTAAAAAAAAATATAAATAATAAATAAAAAACAATAAAGAATATTAAATAATAAAAATAAAAAAAAATAAATAAAACAAAAATAAATAATAATTTAATAAAAAAAAAAATAATAATGAAAAGAAATAAATTATGATTAATAAAACAAATATAAATAATAATTTGATTAAAATAATAAATAAATAAACTATAAATAAAACAAAATAACTAAAAACAAATAAAATATTATAATAATAAATTTAAAAAAAATAAAAAAATAATGAATAAAACAAAAATAAATAATAATTTAATAAAAAAAAATAAATAATAATGAAAAGAAATAAATTATGATTAATAAAACAAATATAAATAATAATTTGATTAAAAAAAATAATAAATACAAAACTATAAATAATAAATAAAACGATTCTAAATAATAATAAAATTAAAAAAAATATAAATAATAAATAAAAAACAATAAGGAATAATAAATAATAAAAATAAAAAATTATAATAAATAAAACAAAAATAAATAATAATGTAATAAAAAAGAAATAAATTATGATTAATAATTTAAAAATATAAATAATAAATAAAAAACAATAAGGAATAATAAATAATAAAAATAAAAAATTATAATAAATAAAACAAAAATAAATAATAATTTAATAAAAAAGAAATAAATTATGATTAATAAAACAAATATAAATAATAATTTTATTAAAAAAAATAAATTAAAAAAAACTATAAATAATAATAAATAAAACAAAATAACTAAAAACAAATAAAATATTATAATAATAAATTTAAAAAAATAAAAAAATAATGAATAAAACAAAAATAAATAATAGTTTCATAAAAAAACAAATAATAAATAAAAAGAAATAAATTATAATAAATAAAAAAGTATAAATAATAGTTTGATTAAAAAAAATAAATAATAAATAAAAAACTATAAATTATAAAAATTAAAAAATTATAAAAATAAATAGAAAAAAATTCAATAAACAAAATTAAAAAAAATTATAATAAATAAAACAAAAATAAATAATAATTGAATAAAAATAATAAATAATAAAAAAATTAAATTGTAATAAATAAATAAAATAATAATAAAAAAATTAATAATAAATAAAAAAAATTAATAATAAATAAAAAAAATTAATGATAATAAATAAAAATAGATGAATAATAATTATATAAAAATAATAACAAATAAATTATAAATAAAAAAACTAAATAAGAAAAAAATGTATAATACTCATAAAAATAAATAAATAATAAATAAAAAAATTATAAGAAATAAAAATAAAATAAAATGTCTCCATATCAGTGCCTGGAAGTAAAGTAGTAATTGATTTGATTTATTTATAATTCTTCAAATTCCTGCAAAGCCGCTTCTAATCGGTTCTTAAAATCGTTTGACTAGTTTGTGATTTTTCACCAACCACCTTCTCACATCTCGAGTGAATAGGCCTGCCTTCTTTTTGTGTACGCCTTTCCTCACCTCTTCCCGCGTAGTTCTTGGAAATTCGTCGCTACGTGCAAATAATTTGTTCTGCTCTCATGCAGCTGTGTCCGCATAAATTGGCCGTTCAGATCGACGGTTCCACTCGTGGTTTCATCTTAATTCCTCTTAATTAATTCTGCCACAGACGAACTGCGAAACTTATGATTAATTTTGTCCAATTTGCTCTTGCACGATCGTTTTTCACGAGTTTTTCACGAGTTTTTCTTGGCACAACTGAAATTGTATATTTTATTTAATTGTTTTATTTTTGACTTGAAAATAGGCCAAATTGACATTTGTTTCGTACGAGACATTTTCCACGAATTCACGTTCTGTGATTGAATCATATTCACTTATAATTAGATAGGTTTCAGTTCATTCCGAGTAAATGCAACAATATATAAAGGAACATTGTACTGAGAACAAGATAAAGAAACAATGAATTCATACTTGCAAAGACAGGTGATATAAGAAAACAGCAAAATTAGATATACCCTATTATATGGTGGGAATATCTTTTGTACTAGCTGTGGAAGTAAAAATTACAATCGTAGAGCAGGAATAAAATAAGGAATACTTCACCAGATATTAATGATTTTATTAGAATTAAATATAAACAAGATCTTAAGTAATTGAATGGGAAAAGTATGTCTGGAAGACTGGTGAAAAAAGACAAAAACTCAAAACTTTATGACGACTACATACCCACTTCATAGCTCATGGTCACCTAATCTTACATATGTAGTTCAAACATACCTCTTATCCACCCAATAGCTACCTTATCATTTCATACACACCTCATACACACACTTCAGAACGACCTCTTACACATTTCATACCCATGTCATACCCACTTAAGAGTCACTCCATAGCCACTTTATAGCTATCTGAAAGACACCTTATACCACCATGTCACCACTTCATAGTCACCTCATAGGAACCTCATGGCTACCTTATACCAAGCGTCGTACCCATCTCATAGTTACTTCTTTCCCATATACTTCAAAAACACCTCATACCCACCACATACACACCTCATACATACTTCATACATACCTCTTATCCACCTCAAAGCCACCTTATAGCCACCTCATATCCATCTCATAGCCACCTCTAATACAACTCATGCCTAACTTATCGGCACTTCTTGCACTCCTGTTGCACACCTCATACACACCTCATAGCCACCTCATACATTCCTCATACCCACCTCATACACACCTCATAGCCACCTCATACATTCCTTATACCCACCTCATACACTTCTCATACACACCTCACAGCCACTTCATATCCACCTCATACACACCCCATACCAACTTCTTAGCCACTTCTCATACACAGCTCATACACACCTCATGGCAACTTCATATTCACCTCAAACACACACCATACCAACTTCTTAGCCATCTCATAGTAACCCCATAGAAAGCCTCATACCTACTATCGACTACCGCACTCAAAGCCACTTCATAGTCACCTCATACACAACGCCTACATCCCTCATTATCACTACATAGGCACCACCACATGTCCTTCATCTCTATACACTTTACCACTTAGCCAGTTCATCATAACCTCATGTCCAACTCATTCACACTTCCAAACCACCCCATAGCCATCTCATAGCTATCTCATAGCCATCTCATAACCATCTCATAGCCATTTCATAGCCATCTCATAACCATCTCATAGCCATCTCATAGCCATCTCATAGCCATCTCATGGCCACCGCATACAAACCTCATAGCCACCTCATGAAATCCTCATATACACATAATAAGCACTTCATAAACAGCTTATAAACATCTCATATACACCTCATACACTCTTCATATACATCTCCTACATTTCATCTTCATAGCCACTTCATTCCCACCTCCTACATATCTCATACACACCTCTTTGCCCCCTCATAGCAACCTCATAGCAAGCCTCTTACCCATCTAATACCCACCTCATACACACCTCATGCCCAACTTATAACCACCTCTTGCACAACTCAGGCTCCCCTCATAGCCACCTCATATACTCCACCTATACACATCATAAACACCTCATAAACAACTCATAACCGAATCATAAATATCTCATAAACATAACTACACACCTCATACACTCCTCATACAAATCTCATAAACTCTTCATAGCCACTTCAAACCCATCTCATACATACCTCATACAAACCTCATTGCCAGCTCATTGCCACCTCAAAGCAACCTCATAGCATCTAATACCCACCTCAGCCACTTCATAGTCACCGCTTACACAACGCATTCACACCTCAATATCACTTCAGTGTCATCTCACAGCCACTTCATACCTTTTTTATACCCACCTCATAAATACTTCACTTCATAGACCTTTCCTATATAGGCACGTCAGAGCCACCTCATACCCACCTCATACCCACCCCATTCTCACTGTAGTGTACATACAAGAGCATCTTATTTCATACTCAATCTTAACGACGATAATGAAGAGATTTAGGTATGTCTAAGCCGAAGATACCAGATAGTCTTCAGACTAGAGCCATCTATGACGGATCAGTTCTATTATCATCATCATTGTTGGCTCGACGGTCCTAGTTGAACCTTGATCTCCCACAATCAGTTCTATATTCTAAGATAATTGCCGGAAAAAACTGGGAATACAAGATTCATGTACTTACAAGAAGCAAATACTCCACATCCTGAAGTTACTCATAGAATATTAAAATTACGTTAGACCAGATCTGATTTGATTTGATCTGAACCTATACATATACGAGTACATGTAATCCATCTACAGGCCGTCATATTTAGTTCCAACGATTTTTTGTTTTTATATGTATTAGAATAAGTTCGATCCATATAAGGACGTCATTATTAATGCTGTTCTTTCTCTCATATTCATACATATACGAGGAGTACTATTTATATTTCGGGAATTGGCAACACTAATGTCAATAGCTGAAATCTGGCAACACCATAATAAAGTTTGACATTTTTTAGCATAAACGTACTCACAACGTGTTGATGTACAAGTCCTATTTGTTTTGTTTACGATTCCGATACGGATTTACGAGCGCCGAAGAAGCAGTTGGAGCGTTCAAAAACCATGTTTTGGAGGTGTTTCAAGAGGAATGGAGAAACTGCCATGAAAAATGGATTGAGCGAATGCAAAAGTGTATTGATCATCAAGGGGAATATTTTGAAAAACAATGAAGCCATTTTCATTTAAAAATGTTTGCTATTATTTGCTATTTCCGAAATATAAACAGTACCCCTCGTATATATCCCGTGATATGTGATTATCGCTTCGATTAAATTAAGTTTGCAATAGTTATTTATCAACATTTTTAATTGTTTCTAATGAAGTTTAATTCGATACATTGATTCATATCTGATGATTAGAAAACTGCAGCAGGCATTTCCGAAGAGTCGCCTCCAATTAAAATTCCGCGCATAAAATCTCAATACAAATTGCGCTCTTTGCACTCCGTTGTTGTAATTTTCCGTGCGATTTAACTTGCGTGTCACGTCCACCGCGGGGTTGTCAGACACTGCATCATCGTACCATAAACATCAACCCCCCGCCCCTCTTCATTACGCACGCATTGTTATGCGGTGTGTGGTTGGTGTTGTTGTCGGTTTTGCAGGTTGTCACCCAATGCGAGAGCAGTGCGTGCAACAATATAAAAGCAGTCAAATGAATTTCATGAAATTTATTCATATTCAGTTGAAGGGAATTTTGTTTTATTTGCCTCATAAATTGCCTTGGTTGCATTTGCTTCGGTCGGGAAGGACACAAATTGGCGAAATTGTATTTTAAACAAGATTTCAGAGCTGATTGGGAAGCAAGTTGAGTTGTTTAAAAGTTCGCGGGAATTGTGTTTCGCACTTTTTATTGTTTAAACATTTGTTTTCAGCCCCAGTTATGAGAGTGTTGAATTTATGTTTGTCATTTGTCAGTGACATAAAAGTTTTCCAAAAAAAAGAAAGGCATTTGAAGTAATTAGGAACGGAGTAAGACCAACAACAATCGACACAAATTCATGATTAATCGGTGTCAATTAATACCTTCAATTTCACACCTTATTTGCATACATGGCGTGCTAATAAAACGTAACTGTATTTATCGATCTATGTGTTTGTGGTCCGGTAACATTGGCCCGAGGGTGGCTAAGGAATGAGATGGTAATCGAAGAGACCATTTCAACATTAAATAATGAGCCTTACTTTCAGGAGTTATACTTGCATTCTCAGACATTAACTTTTACAGGGTGTTTGATGGTGCGTTGTTTAAATGACCTTACCTTCAGGGGATATTCTGGCATCTCCAAACATTAAGTTTCACAGGCTGTTTAATGGTGGGTTGTATAAATGGTCTTGCATCCTCAGACATTAACTTTTACAGGGTGTTTGATGGTGCGTTGTATAAATGGCTTATTGCTGGTTAGCCAGGGGTGGTTCACTGGAACAAGTGCCCAAAAAGTCGATTCATCCGTAAACTCCACATTCGACCAATCGGGATTACTGTTTTTTCACTTGTCCATTTCCTTCGGTTTTTTATATAGTCCACCGTAAGCAATGGTTCCGTGGTTGTAGAGCGAAATTTGACCTTTGTTTCGTGTAAGCGCTGCCTGATTGTGTTGAGACCAATGTTAATTCCTTTTTTGAAACGTTTCGCCTAAGAATCTGTTAAGTTTACAGGTCTTGTTGAAGCTGAGAGTCTGTTAAGTTTACAGGTTCCGTTTAAGCTGCAAGTCTGTTAAGTTTACAGGACTCGTTTAAGCTAAGAGTCTGTTAAGTTTACAGGCCTTGTTTAAGCTAACAGTCTGTTGAAGTTGAAAGGTCTCATTATGCTGCGAGTGTGTTAAGTTTAACAGGTCTCGGTTTAAACTAAGTATCTGTTGAGTTTAACAGTCTGTTAAGTTTAACAGGTCTCGGTTTAAACTAAGTATCTGTTGAGTTTAACAGTCTGTTAAGTTTAAAGGTCTTGTTGAAGCTGAGAGTCTGTTAAGTTTAACAGGTCTCATTAAACTCAGAGTTTGTGAAGTTTACAGGCCTTGTTTAAGCGAAGAGTCTGTTTAAGTCCCGTTATGCTAAGAGTGTGTTAAGTTCACAGGTTTCTGTTTCAGTCAGTAATTTTAATGTAAGATCTTTGGTGTCAATGCGAATTTCTATCGTACTCATTTTCCTGATCTCCGTAGAGCACAGGTATATAAAATCATTATATATGGACCGACTTGTTGATTTCCTAATAAATCAAGGCAATGATCTTGAAATATTGAAGTTGTAAAGAATAAAATATACTATAAAAGAGATAAAGTCAAGTAAATAAAAGTTTTTGAGGTATCAATAGAAAATTCTGCATTTTTTAACTATGTTTGACATTAATAATCTCAGTTTTATAGCGCGTTTCCATCGACCTCGTACCTGTTCGTGTGTTCCCCCCTACTTTCTCAACTATGAGTAGTCCTTGGCCCACCTATTTGCATGATTGCAGTTGCTCAGTTTAGTTTTTGGGGTCAACTGCTCGCCTCGTGCGACTCTTCACATTGCGAGCAATAAATAAAGAAAGTGAAAGAAAGAAAATAAAACAAGGAAGAAGCAAAAAAAAGTAAATTTCGGCGTTTATTTAAAAAGGCCATTAATCATTTTTGTTTATATTTCGGAATGACAAAGAGGCAAAAAGAACGCCAGAAGCCAATTAAGTGAGTCTATTCGAGCAGAAGCTGATAACGCAGCGAGGCGTCCAAAATACATTTTTTGAATCCAAGCGAACATATCTTTTTTTTATTTATATGTTTTTTTTAAGTTGTGTTAATTTTTTTAAATTATTTGTTATTTTTTTATTATTTCTTGATTTTTGTATTTTACTATTTTTTTTGATTATTGTTCTTTTTTTATTATTGTTTTTTTTTTATTATTAATTTTTTATTGTTTTTTAAAATATTTTTTGTTTTTTTTTTAAATACTGTTAATTTTTGATTAAGGTTGCTTTTATTTTTTTTTATTATTTCTTATTAATTTTTGTTCTCATTTAACTTTTTTTCAATATTTATTTTTTTTTTAATAATTATTTTGTTTATTTTTCCGTATTAATTTTGGACTATTGTTTTTTTTAAAATTATTTTTTCGATTATTGTTTTTTTATAATTTTGTTTTTTATTTTATTTTATTATTTCTTATTTTTTTAAAATAATTCTCTTATATTATTTCTTTTTTTATTGAAAATATATTTTTATAAGTTTTATTTAATTGTTATATTTTGATTATTATTTTGTTTTGGATTATTTTTAAATTTTTTTATTATTTCTTATTAACTATTTTTAAATTTTTTTTATTATTTCTTATTAATTTCTGTTCTTTTTTAATTTTTTTTCAATATTTATTTACTTTTTATTAATTATTTTTGTGTATTAATTTTGGACTATCGTTTTTTTTTTTATTATTTTTTCGGTTATTGTTTTTTTTTATTATTTTTTCATTAATTTTATTTTATTATTTTTTATTTAATTTTCGTATATTATTTCGTATTATTATTGAAAATATATTTTCTTATAAGTTTTATTTAATTATTATTTTCTGATTATTTTTAAATTTTTTTATTATTTCTTATTATTTTTTAATTTTTTTATTAATTTTTATTAAATATTTTTTTTATTATTTAATGGTTTTTTTTCTTATTCATTTTTTATTATAGTTTTTTTTATTTGTTTATTTTATTTGATTATAAGTTTTTTTCTATTACTTTTTATTATTTTTTTATTTCTTTTTAATTTTTAGTTTTTGATTATTGATTTTTTTAGCAATAATTTTTTCATTATTTTATATTATCTTTGAATTTAAAAAAAAATTTTTTTATTACTTTTTTCATTTTTATTATTATTTTTATAAATTTTCTTTTCAATTTTTAAATTTATTTTTTTATTTTTTTTATGATTCCTTATTATTCTTTACGGATTGGGTTTTTTTTTATTCTTGTTTAATTTTTGTTTTCTTAAATTATTTTTATTATTATATTTTTTGTTTTTTAAAATAATTTTTTATTTATTATATTTTTTATTATTTTTTTAAATAATTTTTTAATTGTTTCTGATATTTTTTTGTTATTTTTTTATTATTTAATTATTTATAATGATTTGATTATTTTTTTTACAATTTATTGAAAAGTTATTTATTATTTTTTATATTATTTTTCAATATTTTTTAATAGTTTTTTTTAATTATTAATTTTTTTAAATTGTTTTTTGTAATAAATTGAGTTTTAATTAATTTGGTAGCGTGCATTTCCACAACTTTCACCGTTCCTTTTTCTATTTTTTGCCGGATGCCCGCCCCTTCCGGACGTTCATATCGCTCGCATTCCACGTTGCCACGCCCGCAGGCCCACTCCGAATTCGCTGAATTGAAAAATTGCTCTTGCGCTTAATTCGAACACTTTGAAATGAACGCTTTTCATAGTTCCACGGTTCCACACACGAAAGTGAGCACGTCGCCGCTGTTTCTGACGGGCGGCGCGGTACACTTTCCACCCCCACCGCCTCCCCACTCCTGGCCTGCATTCAAACTGCATTTGTGTTTGATTTTTTGCAAACATTTTTTTATTGTTGCATTTTTCGAAATTAATTAATTTAAATATTCACACATGCACTGAAAATTAGCGCAATTTATTATTATTATTGTAGTTGTTGTTGTTGTTGAACCCAGAGCACTTACAGCAGAATGTTGTACTAGTCCGACTGGCTGGTAGGATGTGCGGTCTACGTGATCGTGATCTTGTTGTGACGCAAATGCGAAAATTATCACTTTCTCTGGCATGTAAAATAGCGATCGGAAACATTCTCGTACGAAGCGAAAGAACAACATTTGCATTGATTTGGTAACCAGATGAAGTGCCAAAGGAATAAATTGCGTCCCGCGTTGCTTCATCGAATTTGAACTTAAAGCAAATGCAACGACAAATCTGGAGATGCGAATGCTCGCCCCTGAACTCGTTGTACTGCGAGAAATGCTGTTCCGGAAATCCGACACTATCAATAGATTTAGCTTAGTGGTGCGTAAAAGAGGAGCGAAGGAGAGGACGGTGAAGATGCATAAAAATAGAGATGAAATTCGGCAACATGCCATGAAAAATATGCTCTAAATATACTGTTCTGGAATTTACCGAAATTTTAGTACTATTTAAAAGAGGAGGAAGGAAGGAAAGCAAATTCGGCAAAATGAAATTCGGCAACATTATATGAAAATCCATAAAATATTACCTAATGCCCGAAATAGTCTCCTCAGGCAAAAAATACTATGGTTTAGATTCGAAAAGGATAGAATGATGATGAAATTTGGCAACCTTATTACCTACTGCCAGAAATATCCTTCAAAGGTCAAGCATACTGTTCCTCAATCAATAGATTTAGTTTGGGAGAGAATCGAAGGAGAGGAAGCTGACGATCCATAAACATGTAGATTAAATTTGTCAACAAAACATGTAGAAGCTTAGTTTTGAACAAGATAGAAGGAGAGCAATCTAAAGATCCTTAACGATGAAAATGAAATTCGGCAACATTATATGAAAAACAACAGAATATCATCTAATGTCAGAAAGTTCCTCCAAAAGGGAAAATAACTGTTCCGGAATTTACAGAAACAGATAGATTTAGATTAGTACCGTTTCGAAGGTGATCGAAGGAGGGGAAGCTGAAAATCCAGATAGATGAAGATGAAATTCGGCAACATATCATGAAAAATATATTTGGAGCATATACATATGTATATATAATACAAGAAAAATATGCTCTAAATATACTGTTCTGGAATTGATTGAAATTTTAGTACTATTTAAAAGAGGATGAACGAAGAAAGCAGCCTAAACATCCACAACGATGAAAATGAAATTGTGCAACATAACCTGAAGAACTATAGAATATCACCTACTATCAGAAATAGTCTCCAACGAGCAAATATATTGCTTCGGAATCTACCGATAGATCAATAGATTTAGCTGAGTGCCATTTCGAAGGGCATCGAAGGAAAGCAGGCGAAAGATCCCATAACGATGAAAATGAAATTCGGCAACATTACGTGAAAACAACAGAATATTTCTTAAGGCCAGAAATTTGCTCCAAAGGGCGAAAATACTCTTCCGGAAATTAACGAAATCAGTAGATTAAGTACCCTTCAAAAGAGAGATGAAAGAGAGCAATCTAAAGATCCATAAACAGGAAGGTGAAATTCGGCAACATAGCATGAAAAATGATAAAATAGCATATAATATCATCTACTGCCAGAAATATCCTGCAACGCCCAAATATACTATACCGGAATTTAACGAAATCAGTAGATTAAGTTGATTTCCTTTAAAAGAGAGATGAAAGAGAGCAACCTGAAGATTCACAACGATGAAAATGAAATTCGGCAGCATAACATGATATAATATAATGATAGAATATCACATAACATAACGATAGAATATCACTTACTTTCACAAATATCTTTCATAGGCAGATTGAAGTACATTAGAATGCAGGACTAAGCCGAACTAAGTTCATTAAATTTGTGAGGGTAATATTGTAATGACATGGATTGCTGGAAACATCACCCGAAGTTTGTTTGAGCTTCATTGAATGAGGGACTAAACTAACATAAAAGTTGACTAAAATTGTACGAACAACAATTCAATGATATCAGAGCAATCTTTGAGTTTAGTTCATGTGGGGGAGATGTTATAAATTCTCACTTATCTACAGGGAGAAGACTAGAATCATATACGAGAGTAGCTGAATGAGGGGCTGGAAGAAAATAAAGTTGGGAAACAACAAGTTTAGTAGGAAACAACAGAATTCCTCTGATTGTGGGAGAGGTCATCAGATATCACTAACATTGTTCGGGAAACAGTTGGAGTATAGTTCATGTAATGGGGATGCTATTAGTTCTTAGCTATTTACAGGGAGAAGACTAGAATCATATTTGAGGCTGGCTGAATGAGGGTCTGGACGAAAATATTGGGTGGGTAACACTTTGTAGGAAACAACAGAATTCCTTAGATTGTGAGAAGGATCAGCAGAATCATATTGGATGATTGGATTTGTATGAAATCATCTTCAGGGAAAGGACTTTTCTCAGATTGTGGGTAGGATCAGCAGAATCTTATCGGAGTATATTTGTTTGAAATTCTCTTCAGCGAAAGGATCTTCCTCAGATTATGGGAAAGATCAGCAGAATCTTATCGGAGTATATTTGTTTGAAATTCTCTTCAGCGAAAGGACCTTCCTCAGATTATGGGAAAGATCACCAGAATCTTATCGGAGCACATTTGAATAAAATCATCTTCAGCGAAAGAACCAAGTTTTGGCAGCTTGATAAGTAACATTGCTGTAGAGATAGAATTCTTGTAGAGTGTTGAAGATTAGTTACGGTATAGTGTGTATTGTACGGAGTAGTGTGGATTGTATGGTGCAGTGTGGATTGTATGAGTACCTTCGAGATCTAAACGAGACCCAATCTCTTGTGGAACAATGAAGGCGGAGTAGTAATCATTAGTGAGGAGAGGTTTTGGGCGAATATAAACAATATTTTGTAGCCCCGTTATCTTTTTAGGAATCTTGAAGATAATTCCTTCCATGGTGAAAAAGAAGACTAGTAAGTAATACTCTGCTGGATGAAAGGTTTCCTCGGGAGATCGCTGCTATAAAAAATGTATTATTATTATTGTTATTAAGAAAGTTATTGTTAGGAAAGTTATTATTACGATAGGTATTAAGAAAGTTATTATCAAGAAAGTTATTAACTTTTTTTAAATTCAATTTATTTGGAACTAGGACCTTCGGGGCCCCAAACAAATGGTGCATTCTTCCCATCACCGAACACTGTTTCTCTTCCAGACTTCTTCTAATTTTGAATTGCTTTTACCCATCATTCCTAAACACTCTTAATCATACCCTTAATAATCGTTTCTGTTCTTCATTTCAGGAACAATGAGAAACGCAAAGAAAAGTCTCGCGATGCGGCCAGATGCCGTCGTTCACGTGAGACGGAGATCTTCACCGAACTGGCCCAGGTGCTGCCGCTGAAGAAAGAGGACGTGAATCAGTTGGACAAGGCTTCGGTGATGCGTATTGCAATTGCGTACTTGAAAATACGCGACATGCTGCAGTTGTGTAAGTATCGCCAGTCACCAACTAATCTCAGCTTATTTGGAGCATCTTCCTATGACAAACTTTTCCCTTTTTCAGTTCCAAACATACAAAAACTGGCTGGCGATCTTAAAATCGATGTCGACGACGACAGTGACTCCAACTCGTGTGAATCTGCCGTGACGCTGGTGAAAAGTGACGTCAACGATGATGATGATGCTGAAGTAGGCGATTTATTGAAATGCGCCGAGGCCAGTCAATTAATAAAACAAACCCTGGACGGGTTCTTAATAGTGCTCTCCAACGATGGCGACATCACTTATGTGTCGGACAATATCACAGAATACTTGGGCATTGCAAAGGTTGCTGCTTCATTTGTTCCTCTGTTTCTAGTTTCTGACCAATTCTTTCTTTCTTTCACGCAGATTGACATTCTGGGTCAACAAATCTGGGAATACAGTCATCAGTGCGATCACTCAGAGCTCAAGGAGGCACTCAACATCAAACGGAATGGTCTAGCGGACAAAATCAAGCGAGAGAATTTGTCCAGCGACGAGGTTGGAGCCCTCTACACAGATCAACGGGAGTTGTTTGTGCGCTTGAAATGCACGCTGACCAGCCGCGGACGCAGCATGAATATCAAGAGTGCCTCGTATAAGGTTGGTGGAGCACAAATTACGCATTGTAGTGGGGGAGTTTATTTAAGTTGGGGAAATTCAAGATACGTCAATAAGCAATTCCGTTAATTAGCACCGTTTTAGGTAAACAAAAGTCTGCTTCTCTGAATCTCTGAATGCCATAACATTCTTTAATTGGTGATTCCACACAAATGATTTTTTCCGCTTCTCTTTTGCTGCGGTTTTCCATTGTGTTCCATGGAATTGTATATGGTAGGCAGGTAGGAGTGGCAGCTTAGTTCACCCAAACCACACTTTAGCACACGTAATGGTCCGTAGCTCCAATTGTGTACTTAAGTATGGAATAGAAAAATAGTTTCTCTGCCCGCTGACTACTGAGTCATCCTCCCCAGGTGTGTCTGGTTGCAAGGAGGTGTGTGTAGATGAAACACAATCAAGCAACTGGAGTACAACCTCCACTCAGAGTGCAAATTTTATCTGAATTTCCTTTTAGCCCACTCACAAGTGGCCGCAAACATTTTTTATGGGCCTCGGATTAGCGTCTCACGATATGAAGCTCTCCTGATATGAAGCGCTCCTGATATGAAGCGCTCCTGATATGAAGCTCTCCTGATATGAAGCGCTCCTGATATGAAGCTCTCCTAATATGAAGCTCTCCTGATATGAAGCTCTCCTGATATGAAGCTCTCCTGATATGAAGCTCTCCTGATATGAAGCTCTCCTGATATGAAGCTCTCCTGATCTGAAGCTCTCCTGATATGAAGCTCTCCTGATATGAAGCTCTCCTGATATGAAGCGCTCCTGATATGAAGCTCTCCTGATATGAAGCGCTCCTGATATGAAGCTCTCCTGATATGAAGCTCTTCTGATATGAAGCTCTCCTGATATGAAGCTCTCCTGATATGAAGCTCTCCTGATCTGAAGTTCTCCTGATATGAAGCTCTCCTGATCTGAAGCTCTCCTGATATGAAGCTCTCATGATTTTAATCACGCTTATCTGCAGTTAATTCGCTTCATGACTTCGAATATCATGTACGAGAGCTATGATATGAGGTCAGTGCTTGTCTTGTCCGAGTGTTTGCCAAGTCCACTAAGAGGGTGTTGGAAAAATGACATTATGTTTGGCATGGAATCGGGTTCATTCAAACAAAAATCAGATAATCAACTGAAGATTTCTGTGGGAAGCCATAGACCCAATTTGGAAGGGTGTTCATTGATGTATGAGGCTTTCTTGGCTACATTTATAGGCCAAATATTGTATGGTAACATAAAGTACCGCTATATTTATAGGCCAAAGTACCAAGATAGGTAAAGTTTTCCGTTGAACTGAGTACTATAGAAGTGCTACTCTACTACGATCCTCTTTCGTCCTCTTCAGAAAACAGAATTTCACAAAAAATACTCTTGAAGTTATCCAAAAATGGTTGCCCTTCATTTAGTAATCTAGACACAGATATTCCTAGGACTCCTTACTTGAGTATCTTGAGCTATCCTTCAACATCAGTGCGCAGGCGGCAATTGGTATGCCAACCTCGCATCTGTGCGTACACAAAGGAAGGCTGGTACCCCGTCTGCCTAGCTCATCAGCCCTACAGTTCCTTCCCCTCAATATCCCTATGCCCCGGAACCCATATTACCATAGTACCATTACCATAGTACCATTACCATAGTACCATTACCATAGTACCATTACCATAGTACTATTACCATAGTACCATTACCATAGCACCCTGAAAACGGTGGTGATATCATTTAGGGCTGCCCGTCAGTCCTGAGCAACCTTTGATTTCAGTGCCACCGAGTTCATTGACTTGATGGCCGCCTGGCTATCCGAGTAGATATTCTTTGTTACGGCATGTCTACTGAAGTAGACGGCTACCTCCTTTATGTCTAAAGGACCCTTGCTTGATAAACACTGCAGTGGTCGGGGAGACAGTTCCAATCCCAGTTCTTTTGAGAAATCTCCAAAGCCGACTCTATCGTCAAGCTTGGAACCGTCGGTGTACAAATTCAGTGCCCCCTTCTCCATGGCATGGGTGTGTGCCACTCCCTTCTCGGCGGAAAATCTGTCTTGAAGTGACTATCGAAGTTGAGATTAGGTATAGAGTGGTCAATGTGTTGGGTAGAACTACTCCAGGTATGCACGATAGTCGAGTGACCAATCTAATAATCATGCCATAACGCCGTGCATTTCAGCCTTGCGCTGATGCGGCGGCCGCTTGTTGCCCTACCAGATCTAATGTAGGTATGTGGAGTATCACTTCTAATGCTTTAGTTAGAGTGGTCCTTAAAGGACCAGAAATGCACAGAAAAGCTGTTCTTTGGACCTTGCTCGGAAGCTACAAATAGCTTTGTTTCTGAATGGCTGGTCACCATAAGACACCGGTGTGGCAGAAGTGTTTGTGTCTGCAATGACAGTCAGGCGGCGCTGTAGACCTGGCTCAGCCTCCTTGCTACTCCCAAGTTAATGCTGTCGAGCAAATCCAGATTAAATTATGGTGATGGCCTGATGCCTGAGGCCTGATGCTAACCAGCGTTCCAGGACACATGAGCTTTATAAGGAATGAAGTTGCGTTTAAACTTGTTACTAAAGAATCTGAGACTAGATTTACTGGTCTGGAACCTGGTCTTCCCATACCTTTTGCTGCCATTAGGGCTACTATTAGTGATTGGGTTTTCTGTGCACAGAATCGTGAAAGGGTTGTCTGTGCACAGAATCCTGAAAGGGTTGTTTGTGCACAGCAGATGGGCAGAGGCTATGCTGTCTGTTATTTCCGATAGAACGTCAAGGGTTCTTTTGTCACTTGGTAGCAGAGACTGCAGATTTCTGGTAGAACTGATGAGGAGTCAGTTTGCATGGGCTAAGCATATGCAAATGATAGGCATAGCAGGTAGTGTTCTTTACCAGACTAGTGGAGAGGAAGCTGGCATTGCATACCGTGCCAGGCTTTTGGAGAGGAAGGTGGTGGACCCCTTTTTGTGCCTGTCCCCCGCTTTCGCTAGAATCAGTTTCAAGGTATTTGGCACTGACATCCTAAGTAGCGCAATTTTTGGCTACTTAGGGGCACAGGACATACTGACGTTTGTTCACAGAACTGGCAGATTGAAAGAAAATTAATATGGAACATCAAATATAGTACAATGGATGTCTTGTGGTCTGAGTGGTAGATATGACTAGTTGTTCCGACAGAAAAAAAAATACTCATTTACTGCATGAGGTACCATTGTGATTCCGCTGAGAACCTGGCTATGTTCTTGTTACTTCTATTCGACTGGTTTCCTTTTCCTTTTCCACCAGAAACGTTTATAATTATTATTCTAGGGTATTTTTAAGGACATTCTAGGCTAATACTTAAGCATAACTTTCGGTGTATCTGAAGAAAGGTTTAAAATTGTTTATTTAAATGTATTTTAAGGACATTCTTAGCCTTATCCTTGAGTATAACTTCCGGTGTATCTGAAGCAAGGTTTAAAATTTGTTAATCTAATGTATTTTGAAGGACATTCTTAGTTAATCTTTAAGCATAATTTCAGCTGTATCTGAAGAAGTGTTTAAAATTGTTTATTCTAATGTATTTTTAAGGACATTCTAAGCTAATCCTTAAGCTTAACTTCCGGTGTATCTGAGGAAAAGTTTAAAATTTGTTATTCTATTGTATTTTGAAGGACATTCTAAGCATACCTTCCGGTATATCGGAAAGATTACGTGATATATTAACTAATAAAGCAAACTTTGAAGATATTCAATCCTTTCAAGCAAAACACTCCATACTCAACAATATTCCAAGTCGACTTAGAACACTGCTGCGTTATTTTGTTTCCTACGTTTAAATTTCATTCTATCCTATACAACAATTTGCGTAAATAATAGAAATGGAATTAAGGATTCAATGGCCTTAAGACCCATCAATTTTGCATCCTGTTTTGCTGTCAAAGGTTGGAATTCCTTTCATTCAGTTTGAAATTAAGGTCTTGGTTTAAGTTTCCCATTCAAAATCTTCAACAGTTTCCTTATTAACTGTTTAGCAGTCTCGAAGGAGCTTAATAATAAGCCTCCTTCTCATGCTGATTAAGACTTCTGTGGTTAATCTCATGGAATTTCACAAGATAAGAGCTTTAATCTGGTTTAAAAATTCAGACTTCCTTTCATTCAGTTTGAAATTAAGGTCTTGGTTTCAGTTTCCCATTCAAAATCTTCACCAGTTTCCTTTTTAACTGTCTAGCAGTCTCGAAGGAGCTTAATAATAAGCCTCCTTCTCATGCTGATTAAGACTTCTGTGGTTAATCTCATGGAATTTCACAAGATAAGAGCTTTAATCTGGTTTAAAAATTCAGACTTCCTTTCATTCAGTTTGAAATTAAGGTCTTGGTTTCAGTTTCCCATTCAAAATCTTCACCAGTTTCCTTTTTAACTGTCTAGCAGTCTCGAAGGAGCTTAATAATAAGCCTCCTTCTCATGCTGATTAAGACTTCTGTGGTTAATCTCGTGGAATTTCACAAGATAAGAGCTTTAATCTGGTTTAAAAATTCAGACTTCCTTTCATTCAGTTTGAAATTAAGGTCTTGGTTTCAGTTTCCCATTCAAAATCTTCACCAGTTTCCTTTTTAACTGTCTAGCAGTCTCGAAGGAGCTTAATAATAAGCCTCCTTCTCATGCTGATTAAGACTTCTGTGGTTAATCTCATGGAATTTCACAAGATTAGAGCTTGAAATTAAGGTCTTGGTTTAAGTTTCCCATTCAAAATCTTCACCAGTTTCCTTTTTAACTGTCTAACAGCATCGAAGGAGCTTAATAATAAGCCTCCTTCTCATGCTGATTAAGACTTCTGTGGTTAATCTCATGGAATTTCACAAGATAAGAGCTTTAATCTGGTTTAAAAATTCAGACTTCCTTTCATTCAGTTTGAAATTAAGGTCTTGGTTTAAGTTTCCCATTCAAAATCTTCAACAGTTTCCTTATTAACTGTCTAACAGTCTCGAAGGAGCTTAATAATAAGCCTCCTTCTCATGCTGATTAAGACTTCTGTGGTTAATCTCATGGAATTTCACAAGATTAGAGCTTGAAATTAAGGTCTTGGTTTAAGTTTCCCATTCAAAATCTTCACCAGTTTCCTTTTTAACTGTCTAACAGTATCGAAGGAGCTTAATAATAAGCCTCCTTCTCATGCTGATTAAGACTTCTGTGGTTAATCTCATGGAATTTCACAAGATAAGAGCTTTAATCTGGTTTAAAAATTCAGACTTCCTTTCATTCAGTTTGAAATTAAGGTCTTGGTTTCAGTTTCCCATTCAAAATCTTCACCAGTTTCCTTTTTAACTGTCTAACAGTCTCGAAGGAGCTTAATAATAAGCCTCCTTCTCATGCTGATTAAGACTTCTGTGGTTAATCTCGTGGAATTTCACAAGATAAGAGCTTTAATCTGGTTTAAAAATTCAGACTTCCTTTCATTCAGTTTGAAATTAAGGTCTTGGTTTCAGTTTCGCATTCAAAATCTTCACCAGTTTCCTTTTTAACTGTCTAGCAGTCTCGAAGGAGCTTAATAATAAGCCTCCTTCTCATGCTGATTAAGACTTCTGTGGTTAATCTCATGGAATTTCACAAGATAAGAGCTTTAATCTGGTTTAAAAATTCAGACTTCCTTTCATTCAGTTTGAAATTAAGGTCTTGGTTTCAGTTTCCCATTCAAAATCTTCACCAGTTTCCTTTTTAACTGTCTAGCAGTCTCGAAGGAGCTTAATAATAAGCCTCCTTCTCATGCTGATTAAGACTTCTGTGGTTAATCTCATGGAATTTCACAAGATAAGAGCTTTAATCTGGTTTAAAAATTCAGACTTCCTTTTAGCTTGCAATGCAGTAAGTATCTCTCAATGTATACTCACATAATTCGACAGGATTAACTCGTTAAACAGGTTTTGATCACGTTTAAAATTTTCTAATTTAAACATACTCTAAATATGCCTAGGGAAGTGATTGAGATTTCTGTGGGTAAGCTACAATATTAATCGTTAAATCATTTAATCTTGTTTAAAACAGATTCTTCTGATTTAACCATCGTGTAAATTCGGGAAGTAATTTATCTTTATATGGGTTATCCACTAGATTACTGGGTCAATATCGTTGTCATGTAGTCTTGTTTTAATCTTTTGATTTTAACTTGTTTTAAAACTTCTTCGGGTGATTGGTCAATATAGTTATATTATTTAATCTTGTTTATTTCTTCTGATTTAAACATAGTATGAATATCATTCGTGAAGTAACAAGACTAAGCGTTAAATCAGTTAGTCTCGTTTAAATCTCCTGTATTATAAAACTTATGTGTGAAAAGTGATTAAACTTTGTGGAGGTAATCTATAAGATTCAGCGTTAAATCAGTTAATCTCGTTTAAATCTCCTGTAGTATAGAACTTCTTCTCTAAGTGATGAAACTTTGTGTGGGAGTAAGCTACAAGATTAAGCGTTAAATCCTTTAATCTTGTTTAAATGCCTTTCTTCTGATTTACTAACGTAGAAATTCGGGAAGTAATTAATCTTTTAAAGACTAGTTTAACGGGCCAATATCATTAAATCATTTAATCTCGTTTAATTCTCTTGATGTAAAGTGAGTACACAAGTGTTTCTCTAAGTCAATAAACTGTGTGTTGGTAATAGACAATATTAATAGACAATTTAATCTCGTTTTAATCTAGTTATAAACTCATTCCCTGTGTGATTAAAGTGTGTATGGGTAATCTGCTAGATTAGTGGGCCAACAGAGTTAATAATTTTATGTTATTTTAATATTGGTTCAATCTCGTTTTAATCTCGTTTTAATCTCGTTTTAATTTCGTTTCAATCTCGCTTTAATATCCTTATTTTTAATATCCTTATTTAAGCTTATTATGACAGTCTTTCTTTGAGTGTTTAAACTTCACATGACTAATCAACAAGATTAGTGGGTCAACATCGGTAAATATTCTAATTTTGTTTTAATCCCCTGATTTAACCATCGTATAAATATCATTCGGGAAGTGATTACACTTTTATGGGTATGCAACAAGATTAAGTCTTAAAGCATTTAATCTCGTTTAAATCTCTTGCTGTAGAGTTGGTACAAAACTACTTCTCTAAGTATTTAAACTTAGTGTGGGTAATAGATAAAATTAAGGGATCATTTAATCCCGTTTTAATTTAGTTATAGTGTCTTGATTTAAACTTAGTACAAAACTGCTTCTCTGAGTGATTAAAGCTTGTATGGGTAATCTATTAGATTAGTGGGTCAACATCGTTAATAATTCTACCTTATTTTAATATCGTTTCAATATCGTTTCAATATCGTTTCAATATCGTTTCAATATCGTTTCAATATCGTTTCCATATCCTTTTAATCTCCAGATTTGAGTTTACTATAAAACTACTCCAAGAGCTTAGATTTTATATGGATAATGAACAAGATTAGTGGTCCCCTATCGTAAAATCTCTTTAATTTTCTGATTTAAGCTTAGTTTGAAACTCCTTCTCTGAGTGATTAAGATGGGTAATTTGTTGATTTTGAGTGGGTAATCCACAAGATTTGTGGATCATTTATATTAATATTGGAATATGGTTTCAATCCCGTTTAAGTCTCATTTTAATCTCCTCATTTCTCATCTCATTCTAATCTCCTGATTTAAACTTATTGTAAAACTCCTTTCAGTGATTCAAGTTTGTATGGATAATCAACTAGATTAGTGGATTAATTATATTAATATGGTTTCAATCCCGTCTTAATCTCTCTTGAATGTCTTCTTAATCTCCTGATTTAAACTTAGTGCTTAAGTGATTAGACTGTGTATGGGTAATCGACCAGATTAGTGGGTCAACATCGTTAATAATTTTATGTTATTTTAATATTATTTAAAACTCGTTTAAAACTCGTTTAAATCTCGTTTTATTCTCTCTTTAATCTCCTGATTTAAGCTTATTATAAAACTCCTCTCAGGTCTTAGATTTTATATGGATATCTAACGGCCCATATCGTTAAATCTCGTTTAAATCATCTGATTTAAGCTTATTATAAAACACCTTCTCCAAGTGTTTAGACTTCATATGGGCATTGGAGGGTCAATATCGTTAAACCTTTTAATCTCGTTTTAGATTGACTCTTGATTTCAACTTATTATGAACTTCCGCCAAGTGGTTAAAATCCTAATGGATAATCTCAAGTGGTTCCACAAGTTTTCTGTGACTTTCATCTTCCTTTAATCTCCTGAAATCTCGTTGTCTCCCTGATTTAATCTCGTTGTCTCCCTAATTCAATCTCGTTGTCTCCCTAATTTAATCTCGTTGTCTCCCTAATTTAATCTCGTTGTCTTCCTAATTTAATCTCGTTGTATCCCTAATTTAATCTCGTTGTCTCCCTAATTTAATCTCGTTGTCTCCCTAATTTAATCTCGTTGTCTCCCTAATTTAATCTCGTTGTCTCCCTAATTTAATCTCGTTGTCTTCCTAATTTAATCTCGTTGTATCCCTAATTTAATCTCGTTGTCTCCCTAATTTAATCTCGTTGTCTCCCTAATTTAATCTCGTTGTCTCCCTAATTTAATCTCGTTGTCTCCCTAATTTAATCTCGTTGTCTCCCTAATTTAATCTCGTTGTCTCCCTAATTTAATCTCGTTGTCTCCCTAATTTAATCTCGTTGTCTCCCTAATTTAATCTCGTTGTCTCCCTAATTTAATCTCGTTGTCTCCCTAAATCAATCTCGTTGTCTCCCTAATTTAATCTCGTTGTCTCCCTAATTTAATCTCGTTGTCTCCCTAATTTAATCTCGTTGTCTCCCTAATTCAATCTCGTTGTCTCCCTAATTTAATCTCGTTGTCTATAGTAAACATGTTGGGGGCCCAATAGATGTCTCAATACCCCCTTAATATACCCCCTTAATATACCCCCTTAATATACCCCCTTAATATACCCCCTTAATATACCCCCTTAATAATAAAAGTAAACTCGTTTTCACACACATTCCTTCTCTCTTCCAGGTTATACACATAACCGGACACCTGGTGGCCAACAGTAAAGGCGACCATGTACTCATTGCAATCGGTCGCCCCATACCGCATCCATCAAACATTGAAATTCCACTGGGCACCACGACCTTCCTGACCGAGCACTCACTGGACATGAAGTTTACGTATGTGGATGACAAGTAAGTAGCCATAATGACATACCAAGCCAAGGACACTCTGATGAATATGATTTACTCCCAACAGATTGCTAAACCTATTCGGTTACATGCCAGAAGATTTGCTATCCAAGTCATTGTATGGGTACCATCATGGCGCCGATTCGGACAGTCTCATGGCCACATACAAATCTGGTAAGTCTCCCAGCCTCACCTCTCCTTGAGTTTATAGTTTAATATAATTTAAATAGAAATAGAAATAAGCTCCCTGCGGATTTAGTTGAATTCTTAATTGGAATGGCAGACAATTTCCCATAAACTATTCAACGTGTTTAGCAGAGATTGCAGTGCGTCTCTCCTGGCATGGTCTGGTCTGACCCCCACTCTCCCCGCGCTGCGTTGGCAATTGTAATTTGTTCATTAAACTAACTGCAAACTAATGTTAAACTAATTACCTTAATGTTCAAATTAAAATGTAGCGAAGAGAGGAGCGAAAAAAGTGCTAATGTGGGTGGCGGACCAACTAAAATAAACCGAAAAAGAAACTCAACGCACATCGGAGCGGAGTTGTCAGTTTTGTGTCCGTTCTGCTTCGTCCTTCTGGCAAATAATTAGTTTTATCACACGCCAGAGCAGGCGTTATGGTTGACAAACTGGAAACAGGACAACTCTGCCAAGCAGGTGCAGTTGGCAGTTTGCCATGGACAACAATAGTCTTAGTCGCAGCATCGCCACCAACAGCAGTACCACTCCCACTCCCACTGTCAGTCGTTCAGTTTGCATTGTTTGCTGTAATTTCGTTATAGTGGGTAATTAGCTGCTGTGAAGACTAAATGAATTGGTCACCAGCCACGCAGCGGAGCGTGGCCAATGAACGAGCGCCCATTCAGCTCCGCACAGATATTTTTATTATTTTATGTTGTCGTTTGTCGTTTTTGTCGTTGTCTTCGTCATCCTCGTTGTCTTTGTCATGTCCTGGCGCATAAATAGCAATTCCGTCTGACACCTGTCCATATCGCGTACGTATGTGCACCTTCCACTAATGTCATGAAAAGTAATGTGTCCATTCTAGCTGAACACATCGTCCACGTCTCTCGCATGTTTGCGTTCCAGCTGTTAATCACCTCTGCCGTATTTAATGCCTTGTTCAGATTATTAGATTAAATCGTGATTAAAGGCTTTAAATAATTGATTAAACTGGTCGATTTGTGGGGTGATTAAACAAACCAAATTGTGTTGCTTTGGTGAGGAGAATAATACTTCGAGTATTTTGCTTTTTGGAGGGTGATATGAGATTCGAATAGTTTTATCTAGATTAACTAATTAATCTGGTTTATTTGGGAGATTACCCAAGGTAAGGTTAAACATACTAAAGTGTGATGCCTTGGGATGTAGCTTCTATTTAGAAAGTGGAAATGAGTTTAATTATTCTTTATCTAGATTAACTAATTAATCTGGTTTATTTGTGAGATTATCCAGACAAAACTTAATGAAATCATTCAAACATTTCATTCATTGAGAAGGAGACTAATACTGAGAATAGCTTCCATTTAGAAAGCTGCAATGAGATTAACTTATTTTTTTATCTAGATTAACTAATTAATCTGGTATATTCCTGAGATTACCCAGACAAAACTTGATCAGTCAAACAAATCAAATTGTGATGCCTTGGAAAGGAGGCTTATACTGAGAATATCTTTCAATTAAAAAAGTTCAAATGAGTTTAAATATTCTTTATCTAGATTAACAAATTAATCTGGTTTAATTGTGAGATTACCCAAGGAAAGCTTAAACAAACTAAATAGTGATGCCTTGAGAAGGAGACTGATACTGAGAATATCTTTCATTTAAAAAGTTCAAATGAGTTCAACTTATTTTGTATCTAGTTTAACTACTTAATCTCTTTAATTTCTGAGATTATCCTTACAAAGGTTAAACAATTAGCTAAGGAAATTTATAATATTCTTTGCTGTTAGTATGAGTTGAAAACAAGATCAAAGGCTTTGGTGAGGTTAACTAGTTCATCTGGTAGATTTGCATGAGGCGACCCCTCAAATGGTTTAATTATTAGAACACAAGATTTATACCATGTTTGATAGTTAAACTGAATGATAAAATTAGTCGAAATAAGTAAATTAGTTAAAAAGAGTAAATAGGTCAAAAAGAGTAAATGCATGAACGAGTTTAACTCATTAATCTTTGATTTGTGAATTTTCATTTAACATTTATCTTTTCTCATCCTTTGTTTTCTGTGATTCTTCTGTTTCTGGAGACTTTTTGTTATCTCCAAGCTTACATTTTTCTGATCAATTCAATAAAATTGATTTATATGAACGTTCATCGAAAATCTACATCCACGAGTTTGTCCGATTCTTTATTTATTCTCACTATTTCTCGAGGCTCTCTGTTTTCTTCTACGCTTCCATCTCTCTGATCAATTCAATACAATCAATCGAATTATGTAGAATTTCATCGAACATCAACTTAAATGATTTCATTTTCTTCAAATTCTTTATCTATAACAACAGTGATTCCTCTATTTCTCGAGGCTCTCTGTTTTCTTCTACGCTTTCATCTGTCTGAACAATTCGATAAAATTGGTTTTTGTTGTCGATCTTTCATTAAACATCCAACTTCCTTGATATCATTCTGATTCCTTATTTATTCTATCTCCCATCCACGATTTCGTTTTTACTGATTCTTTGTCTCTTTCGATAGTGTTTTTTATATTCCTCTACATCTTTTTTCTAAGCTTTCTTCCCTGATCAATTTAATTAAATCGATTTATGTGGACTTCGATTGAACATCATCAATTTTATACTGATTCTTTATCTATTTTCCCTGTGATTCTTCTGTTTCTGGAGACTTTTTGTTTAACCTACACTTCCATCACTGTGATAAATTCAATGAAATCGGTTTATGTGGACTTTCTTTGAACATTAATCAACTCATTCTTCATTCTCTTTAATCCCTCATCTAAAAGACTACGCGTTGGGGGTCTACGAGTACATCAGATACGCAGCGAGCGTTCCGAGAGTTGTTTATCCTTCTGCTTTGCCTTGAACTTGAACTCGATTGAACTTCTCTCGACTAGAATTGTTGTTTAAGTGTTTGTTTCGTGTGTTTCTATCAAATATTTTCCAAATAATAATTTCACCGCCCACAAACGAGGCAATCTGTTGTTTTGAGAACAACACCACCACCACCACCACCACCAACAACACTACAACAACAGCAACACCACTATAACAACAACAGCAACATTAGCGATAATGGCACTCGCCAAATGGCATCATAAATTCACCAACTATTTCCGTCCATTTGCGTTCTGTGACGTCCGTCGAAAGCGAGGCGTGAAGATTGATAAGCACCCGACATGATTTCTCGACGCCAGTGTTTGATAAAACACTTTTCTAGTTGTGGACTTATCAGCATAATAATCCATATCTCTCTACGTGATTCCAACTATTTTTTAGTTCCATCGAGAGCAGAAAATGATTGATTTATCCATTAAACCACCTCAGCATATTTTCAAAGTGTTTAGGTAGAGCGGCGTTCGAAAAGTTCCCGGCTATAGTAGGATAGTAGGAAAATGGACACACATGAGTATAAGGAAGTTTATCATAGGTTTCCTTTATTGGAATCATTAATCAATTTTGTTCAATTAATTGGAAAAATAAATAATAAGGTATGTAGGTAGATAGGTAGGAGTGTCGCTAAGTTTACGAAAAGCACACTTGAGCACTCATAATGGCCCGTTGTGATACCACGCCGTGTGTGGCGCCGTTCAAGCACTGATAAAAATTCTCTCACCACAGGTGCGTTTTCTTCTTCTGGCCAGGAGCGGGCAGTGACATAAGAGATGGAGAACCGTCTCCTCCTCCTCGTCGAAACGACAGCCCCGGCTGAAATCGTTGAGAGGGTCGGCCCAGTCTTTCTGCGTGCTATCAGATCATACCCGGGGCATGATTCGAATCCAAAGTATTCGGGGTGTGAGTCCATCATGCTTTTTCATAGAGCATTTTCCAGACCTTACCCGGGGCAGGATTCGAATCCACGGCCCCCAAAATAAGAGTCCATCATGCTTTCTCATAGAGCATTTTCCAGACCTTACCCGGGACAGGATTCGAATCCACGGCCCCCGCAGTGTGAGTCCATCATGCTTTCTCATAGAGCATTTTTCAGATCATATCCGGGGCAGGATTCGAATCCACGGCTCCCGCAGTGTGAGTCCATCATGCTTTCTCATAGAGCATTTTCCAGACCTTACCCGGGGCATGATTCGAATCCAAAGTATTCGGGGTGTGAGTCCATCATGCTTTCACATAGATAGAGTTACCATCATAGAGAGAGAGAAAATTATCAAGAAAAAACTAGGAAGTTCGAAGAAGAGTGACCTTATTCAATTTTTCTTTTTCCCATTCACTCTCCTAAAAAATCGTTCCTATCTTTGTATTCTTTCTGTCGCTTCTATTCAGGGTACAGTACAATAATCACAGTGACTGATTGCTCTGGTTAATTCCAGCCCACCACATTTCTATTTCTATTGCTATCAGTAAATACAGCTTTCTCTCTCTGTATGATGTTTTTCCCTCTCTATAATGGTTCCCCTCTCTGTATACTGTTTCTCTCCGTATAAGATGTTTCTATTATTGCAACATGTTTTCCTCATCGTTTGAATTTTTCCTCTCTGTATGAATTTTCCCTCTCTTCAGAACGTTTCCCTCTCTGTATTATATTTCCCTCTTTGTAGAGCATTTCCTTCTTTGTATGATGTTGCTTTTCTGTATAATGCTTCTTTTTCTGTAAGATGTTTCTTTCTCTGTATGGTCTTTCCCTCTCTGTATGATGGTTTCTTTTTTGTTTGAGGCTTTCCTCTCTGTGTAGTGTTTCTCTCTGTGTAGTGTTTCCCTATTTGTATAATGTATCTCGCTGTATAATGTTTCTCTCTCCGTAAGATGTTTAAGTCTCTCTATGACGTTTCCCTCTCTGTATGAAGTTTAGCTCTCTGTACGATGTTTCCCTGTCTATACGGTGTTTTCCTCTCTGTATGACGCTTACCTCTTTGTGTAATGTTTCTTTCTGTGTATGAAGTTTAGCTCTCTGTACGATGTTTCCCTGTCTATACGGTGTTTTCCTCTCTGTATGACGCTTACCTCTTTGTGTAATGTTTCTTTCTGTGTATGAGGTTTTCTTCTCTATATAATGTTTCTCTCTCTATATAATGTTTCTCTCTCTATATAATGTTTCCCCAATTTGTAGGATGTTTCCATTTCTGTATGATCTTTCCCTGTGTGTACAATGTTTCCCTCTTTGTATGAAGTTTCCCCTCACTGTATAAAGTTTCCCTCACTTTATGAGGTTTTCTTCTCTTGACGATGTTTTCCACTCTGTATGATATATCCTTCTCTAGTTACCATCATAGGAGAGCTAAAGCTATCAGTAAAGAAAGAGTTATGAACATATTTAGTATTGTGAAAGGTATCACCACAGATGTCACCAGCAATCGACTTATATATAGTAGTCCAAAGACTGATAGGTATCAACATGGAAAAGGCTGTCAGTGTAGAGGTTGTTACCGGCAGACCGGTAGGTATCACTCTGTCTAGTTTGCTATAATAATGCTTCCAACTTAGTCAATTCCTTCAGCTCCTTTTCTATGTCTAAGTTAGCAATTTGACAAAGCCACGATGATGCTTCTAATAAAGTAAGCAGTAAAACCAGTTCATTTCGATTACCCTACTCTTCGAGCCTTTTTGTGGTTCCTTTACTGGTTTTACTCACAATTATCCTGCCACGGGATTGGTCTCAAAAATGCTTCTTTCTCAAACACATTTTTCTCTTCGAGTCGAAGGCCTCAGTAACTCGGACTCATTCCGCAACACCTTGCAGTCATTATTTATAATGATGTAAGTATTATTATTATGCACTCAAAATGACATGCGAACAACTGGCAGATGTACCAACCGATGTCTCCTTTTAGCAGGATACACTTCATCCAACGTTTTTTGAAGCGCTCCAAATAAGACAGAAACATAAATGATTGCATACTTTTAGGGTATCCTCTATTCATTGTAGTCACCACGCCAGAGCTGTGGCAAGATTGGTGGCAGATCCATCTTTATTCGGTGCTACCTTTAGGCAATCCAGCATCTGACCTTATCCCTTCAAGAGTCACGTCGACTCACTTATCCCTTCAAGAATCACAGGCTCGTTCAGCCCGTTTTTCATGTAAAAACAACCACATTTAAATATGAGGCTCACTTTAATTTGAACCCATTTAGGAGTACGCGTTTTCAAACCGTCAGTTGAGGCAGCCCAGATCCTGACCCAGACCCCACCAGTGCAAAACGTGCGCTGTTTACTTGTCCAAGAATTTTAATCCGATTTTTATGGCGCTGACTTTTTGTGCTCCACTCCATTTTTTTTAATGACTGCGTCATGTCGTCTGCATTGACCAAATAATGTTGCGCCAAAAGAGAGACAATCATAAAAGTGTCCAACACAAACAGTAACAACAACAACAACAACAGCAACAACAACAGCAGCAACACCATCACCATCTCCATCACCAACAACGCAACCGGCATCGGGAGGGAGCATCGAAGCATGAGAATTCCCGAAAATAAAATTGCAACAATTGCAGCGACACTTAAAATGCAACTCAAGCAAAGCGAATAAAATTCTTTATTTCTTAAGTTGAGGAGGAAAAAATGTTAGAATTGCCACTGCCACCCCCACGAGCAGTGGGCGGCGGCTGCCGCTGGCCAGCAGCATGTCCATTGCAAGTGCATTGTTCCCGAGCATTTGTCCACTTTGTGCTCGTAAAGAACAATTTGTGTCCTTCTTCTCAACTGGCTCCTCCGCACACCAGGAATGGTCACAGCGCAAACAGAACAATTGGAATTATTATTGGCTGCCATGGCGTTGGCTTTTCACCAGCAACTGCTGCCACTGCTGCCACCGCCACCGCCGTTGCTGTGCTGCCTGCCTTTGGTCAGAATGACTTTTGGTTTTATGACCGCTCATGCAGCGGCCCTGCTGCCTG